>LPNX010826023.1:439115-598717 GCA_001517045.1 Pseudotsuga menziesii | reverse complement strand
TTACAGCTCCATATTCAGTCTCCATTGTTGATAATTCTGCATGATCAATTGTTAATTGTTGTGGGTGAAATTAATCTACTGCAGGCCTGAATTTCTACAGGTATGGCTTCAAAATGATGTTTGAATGCAAATCACCCACCAATGCAAATTCAAGTTTCCCATTTCAGCCAATTACATTCACAAGTTTGAATGTGATGTGGTGCCCCTCAATATTTGTTAAGTAGTTTTTGTTAGTCCCTAATTGTGGTACTGAGATGTCAATTTTCTTCGAAGAGAACATGAGTGCAGGATGCTCAAGGATAGAAACAATAAAACCATACTTGATCAATGCTTATAAAGGAAAGCATAAGGTAGAAGATCAAATTTTTTGTTCTCTTTATTTCATTTCTCTTTTTGCTTGGTTCCTTTTTCTTTATATTTAGCTTTGGTAACCATTGGAATTAGGGAATAGGCTATTGTTAAGGGGGCATGGTTCATGTACTTTACAATTTGATTTAGTAGCATCAACTTTGAGTACTTTGAGTCTTTTTGCTTTGATTCTAGGCATTTAAAAATTCATAGATGGGAATATTTTTGCGACCTTGAGGAATTACGTATGATAGATCAATCACAAAGGGGAAAATGATAGAGATGGGTGGTAAGGCTAGTGAGATGATAAGGAATGGAAAAATGGCTAGGTGAAATCTTATGAAATGAGTGCAACACCTACTTAATTCACTGGAGATACAACTTGACCTTAAGGATGATACACTTGTCTAAGGGAGAATTATGATTACATCATGATACACCTTAGTAATGAACACAAATTTTAATTTCTATGAGCCACTATAAGCATAAAAGAGGCTTCCCATGGACATCAAGCATAAAAGAAACATCTCCATGTGTTAACAAGGCTAAAATATATCATAGCACTGGCACAACTAACACCATCTCCACCAGGTAAATCTATGGCACAATAACAAACTGAGGATGCTAGGATAGTCTTTAGCAAATAATCTATCACAATCCATAGATCTCTCTGGAAAGTAGCAATCTAGTGGTAACGCGTAGTAGATCAATATGTTCACTCTGGATCAAGAATTAGTTTTCTCAACTACTAGGCTCTTTGTTGGCCATGCCTTTGGCAAAAATTGTTGCATTATATCATGAGAGGCTTTTGTGAATATCTCCAGAAACTCATGTTTTGTTACTGCCAGTATTTTTTTTACTTTCTTAGAATTTCATTATTGCTGAAATGCATTTTCTTTCAGTCTATTTCAGCATAACATTTGTTTTGAACACTTGAATTTCACTATAGTTAATATGTTGACATTTAGATATCCAGGTAAAACACATTTAGTATTCAGTATTAGTTAATCTTCTAATGAGTTTAGAGGGTGATATTAATGGATGGACCATGTGAAATGATTTCTTTTGACAAAATGATTTCCCAAGTGGACCCAGAGTTGGAAATGGCAGAGGCAGACAAGGTTGAAGATGATGAAGACCTATGGAAGAAGCTTTGGCTTATGGTTGCCAAACATGTTATTGAGTAGGAGAAGGGGGAAAAACGGGAAAATATTCGTAAGGCGATAGCATTTCTCAAGGAAACAGATGGCATTTTAAAGATTGAAGATATTTTACCATTCTTTCTGGATTTTGATCTGATTGAAGACTTCAAGGTAATTGATGCTTGATTGGTTAACTTTATGACTTTCTGTGATTTCTCCCTGTTTTTCTCAGAGGTGGAAAAGCAATCAAATGACAACAAACTTGCACATCAAGTTCATCTGCTTCCATTCTTTGGGTAGATTTTCTGTTTTCTATTTTCATTATCTTATTTAACATGGGCTCAAGGAAAATTTGAAGAAATAACCCCCATACAGAAAGGAAACCCCCATATAGAAAGGAGGCAGAGGAAGGGTTCACAGCAAGATATGTAGGAAGCCAAAACAGAGCAGAAGAGACAGGAAGATTGAAAGGTTCACAACTGGCTGCTGTAGCCAACCCATGCTGACAAAAAAAGAGATAAGGACAGATGGACATCCTAGGCTTTCTGAAGGAAATTTTGTAATCAGTTCAAAGACACTTGGGTTTGAAGGAAAAGGTTCCATTTCTAACACAATCACATTATAAAGATTGCAGGACATGATTTGTATGGGGAGCCCTTACCCTCTGGAGGAATTGTGATAGGAATAGGGCCAGTTAATAGATAGTTGTGTTTGTTTGTAGCTAATGACCCTACTATAAAAGGTGGGACTTATTATCCTATTACTATGAAGAAGAATCTTCGTGCACAAGAAATTGATGCACAGTGCAATCTACCTTGCATATATCTTGTTGAAAGTGGTGGTGCTAATCTTCCAAGACAAGCAGAAGTCTTTCCCGACAAAGAGAATTTTGGAAGAATATTTTACAATCAGTCACTGATGTCAGCTGTAGGAATTCCATAGATTGCTTTGGTATTAGGTTCTTGCACTGCTGGAGGAGCTTATATTCCTGCAATGGCAGATAAAAGTGTTCTTGTCAAAGGCAATGGCACTATTTTTGTAGCTGGACCTCCTCTTGTCAAGGTTTGTCTAAATTCACTATATCATCTGATGTTCACGTTTGCTGTTATACAAGAATTATCTGATTTATCAAGTCTTGTAATGTGAGGCATTTCTATTGGGTTTTAACTTATGTTCATCCTAAAGAGTTGTTAGTTTTTCAACATTTAAGCTAGCATTATGTTAGGATCTTTTCACTGAGAGAATAACAAGCACAACAATAACATAAGCACACCACAAGAGACAAGAGACACAAAGAGTTTTGATCGGGGAAACCATAAATGGAGAAAACCCCACAACTTCCTCAAAGATAGAATCACCACAAGGTGTTAGACCCAAAAACAGTAAGATGCACTCCCGACAGTAGTAGTCTTCTAGTCCCAGTATATTTCCTTCTCCACTAGTGCGGAACACTTGAGAGAGCAAGTGATGTGTTATGCAAGTGATAAATAGAGAGACTCTCACTCTCTATTTATATTCTTCCGTTCACTTGAAGTGCATTTTCACACGTAGGCTCAACTTACAATTACTTGTCCGAGCCTACACCTTGATTAGTGTATAATAACTCAAGTGCCCCGAAACTGTGGGGACTTACCTAATGACTTGACAAGACTTGTTTACATTATTAATCCTCCCGATTGGAACATTGGGGCATGAAAACATGACTCAAATACATAATAGAAACATCCCGGAATAAACATCGGGTTACAATACATAAGATACATAGAAGAATACATTCCGAAGTTATATGTACATCAACAAGAGTAATACTCGTGGTAGGTTGCAACTGGAGAAGAAATATCTGCAGAGGATCTAGGAGGTGCATCAGTGCATTGTAAGATCTCTAGAGTTTCTGATCATTATGCCAATGGTAATTTCTTCCCTTCCCATGTAATTTCTTGGATATGTAGAAAGAAAACATGACTTTTTGGTATGTACACATGTTATAATAAATTCATATTGCAAAATGATTAGAGTCAAATGCCATATACTATATATGAGCTGGGTCTTATGCTGACTTTGCCATTGGTTAGAGATATTTCTTGCATATCTATTTTTCTAGAAAGGATTTTCATGCGGATATATACCGAAATTAGTTTTTTGCCTTGAAGGCCCCAATTCAATACAAAATGCATTTTGCAGCCCTTGCTGTTTCAGAGTCAGACTCACAACCATGTTTGCTTGAAAACAAGCATATGTTTATGTTTTATATGTTAAACATTTCAAATAACCTAACAAAAAAAGGCATATATGTTAACATGTTTTACCATTGACTCTACAACCGAATGAGAGTCAATGTTGGCTAAAAATTTCAGCCTACCTACCACAGATATAGACGCTATTTTCAACTGCAAAAGCTTCTCTCTACCACATCTTGAACTATGTCTATACTAAGGTGGATGTAGGAAATATGATTAGAGTAATACATCATAGTCCAATGATGGATTGGACTTATGTTTGTCATTGTATAGTATTAGGTACCAGGTAGTAAGTTTGGGTTATCTATTTTAAAGAGTTGTTGTAGAGGTTTCTCACGTAGATAGATTATGATTGAGAACATAGGAGCGATTCCAATAAATAATAGGAGCATAAACAAACTATTCTTGCCATGTACCCAATAACCTCTGCCCATTGTAAAGCCTATGTGGTACCTTAATTCTACAGTAGAATTTGTCATATGATACCAATATAATTTTTAATAGTTAAGTGTAGATACTAATACCAAAAGGAAACTACAACAACCTGAATTATTTATTTTTCAATCTTATAACATGGATGAAGATCTACCATGCATACACCCATAATTATGATAATTTAATTTCGCACACACACAAGTGACAATTTTGAAAATAATCAAATGCATAACAGAACTATAAAACATGGCATTTCAAGACATTCAAAACACTTATCTTTATGGAAATATTCCTGCAACAGGTTGCAAATTAAGGATAGTCCTCCTAACCTTGGGGCAATCTATCACACTTAAATCTTTGAATTTTCTCTGCGAAACTATAGAAACTCTTTTGTACTCTATATTTTTTAGATTTAAAAAATCATTGGTACTGTTGAATTCCCTCTTTTTTTAATTTATTTTGAAAATTTTGGCTTCGACAAGTGATGCATTCTACGACCTGGGTGAGGATGATTTGATCCATAATCTCAGGATGGGGTGGAGGTTATCCATGTGTATGTGTGTCTAAGGCTGCATTGAATATGGAGATTAGTAAACTTACCCATCTAAATACTGCTTGATGAAACTTAAGGATCCATATTTTGAATTGACATAAATGAGTAACATATCAAATACTGTAACTCTGGATATTCATTTCAACCTTGAGCTTCACAAGAGTATTTTGTAACCTTGTGAAACTTTTGATATCAAAATGGATTTCAGTGCCTAGAGTATTTTGTGAGCTTGGGAAACTATTAAGCCATTCCTGTCTTGGAGAGACCGACCCTTAAGAGAGGGAAAACTTTAGTTGAAATCCCTTGGTTCTTGGACCTCATAAGTTTCACAACTGTTGGATTTAATTGTCTATACAACCGCCTAAATGGAAAGTGCATCTTTGAAATCCTTTGGACTTTCTTTTTTCTATTTCTAGGCCATTGTCTATTAATCAGATTTTCACATTGAAACCATCATTGAGTATGGCCATTTCTCTTCTAGACTCTAGTTTTGTTTTCTGGAATTTTGAAGGATTTTTATATAGAGCACAAACACATTCTTTTCAAGAAGTTTCATGTCAAGAATATTTGATGCTAGGTTCATTGGTTTGTTGGACAGTTGTCATTTTGTTTCAAAAATTTTGTAATCAGTTCAAAGACACTTGGGTTTGAAGGAAAAGGTTCCATTTCTAACACAATCACATTATAAAGCTTGCAGGACATGAGTTGTATGAGGATCCCTTACCCTCTAGAGGAATTGTGACATGAATAGAGCCAGTTAATAGACAGTTGTGTTTGTTTGTAGCCAATGACCCTACTATCAAAGGTGGGACTTATTATCCTATTACTGTTAAGAAGCATCTTTGTGCACAAGAAATTGCTGCATAGTGCAATCTACCTTGCATATATCTTGTTAACAATGGTGGTGCTAATATTCCAAGACAAGTAGAAGTCTTTCTCGATAGAGAGAATTTTGGAAGAATATTTTACAATCAGTCACTGATGTCAGCTACAGGAATTCCATAGATTGCTTTGGTATCAGTTTCTTGCACTGCTTGAGGAGCTTATATTCCTGCAATGGTAGATGAAAGTGTTCATGTCAAAGGCAATGGAACTATTTTTTTAGCTGGACCTCCTCTTGTCAAGGTTTGTCTAAATTCACTATATGATCTGATGTTCATGTTTGCTGTTATACACGAATTATCTGATTTATCAAGTCTTGTAATGTGAGGCATTTCTATTGGGTTTTAACTCATGTTCATCCTAAAGAGTAATACTTGTGGTAGGCTGCAACTGGAGAAGAAATATCTACAGAGGATCTAGAAGGTGCATCAGTGCATTGTAAGATCTCTAGAGTTTTTGATCATTATGCCAATGGTAATTTCTTCCCTTCCCATGCAATTTCTTGGATATGTAGAAAGAACTCATGACTTTTTGGTATGTACACATGTTATAATAAATGCATATTGCAAAATGATTGGAGTCAAACGTCATATAATATATATGAGTTGGGTCTTATGCTAACTTTTCCATTGGTTAGAGATATTTCCTGCATATCTATGTTTCTAGAAAGGATTTTCATGCAGATATATACCAGAATTAGTTTTTTTCCTTGAAGGCTCCAATTCAATACAAAATGCCTTTTGCAGCCCTTGCTATTTCAGAGTCAGAATCACAACCATTTTTGCTTGAAAACAAGCATATGTTTATGTTTTCTATGTTAACCATTTCAAATAACCTAACAAAAAAAGGCATTATATGTTAACATGTTTGACCATTGACTCTACAACTGAATGAGAGTCAATGTTGGCTAAAAATTTCAGCCTACCTACCTATTTTCAACTGCAAAAAGCTTCTCTCTACCACATCTTGGACTATGTATGTACTAAGGGGGATGTAGGAAATATGATTAGAGTAATACATCATAGTCCAATGATGGATTGGACTTATGTTAGTCATTGTATAGTATTAGGTACCAGGTAGTAAGTTTGGTTTATCTATTTTAAAGAGTTGTTGTAGAGGTTTCTGACGTAGATAGATTATGATTGAGAAGATAGGAGTGATTCATAAATAATAGGATCATAAACAAACTATTCTTGCCATGTACCCAATAACCTATGCCCATTGTAAAGCCTATGTGGTACCTTAATTCTACAATAGAATTTGTCATCTGATACCAATATCATTTTTAATAGTTAAGTGTAGATACTAATAGCAAAAGGAAACTACAACAACCTTAATTATTTATTTTTCAATATTATAACATGGATGAAGATCTACCATGCATACATCCATAATTATGATAAACACCCACAACTCAGAAAACTCTTTGGTGCCAAAACACTCTCTACTTCTATCCCTATCAAACAACACATTTCCCCCTCATTGTGCACAACACTGGGAATGGGATCCGCTTCTCTGCAAGCAGGTCCCTCAAGTTATACCAATTCCTTTCAGTGCTTCAGCATAAGCCAGCTAGGGAATCTCACTATTGGGACTTTAGGGATTCTCAACTATAGGCTAACTTTTCTCTTCTAACAGACCCAACAACCATTATTATCAATTTCCTATGCAATTGCATCAACATGCATGAAAATATAGTTCATAAGGTAATTGTCCTTCCCCATTTTCACCAATTTTGGTACCAACAAGAAATTATGGCTAAAATCCCCTCTAAGCTCAAATTGCAAACATTATATTTGCATGTTGAGAACCTCCATGCTATCTTCATGAGTATCCCATGTTTCCCCCTTTTAATCCCCCAAGATTAGGTTGATAAACAATGATTAAATAAATCAACTCCCATACTCATGGTTAGGGATTTTGGATAAATTCACTAACTAAGGTTTAAATTTAAGGCTAAGGACTTAAGTTAAACAACTTACTAAGGTACTCTCCCCTTAGCCCATTTTAACTTCCTTCACTTGTGGAATCATAGCCTTCCATCTATTTTTCATCCTCCTTTGTTTGTAGCCATCAGGGGTTTTAATATCATAAGTCAATGTACATCATTAAAATATCTTTGGCCCATAAGTTTATATGAATGGCTCAGATGTTGGAGAAAACAGTATAATTTCAAACATATTGTCTTGAATTTTGATTCAGATGATGGTGTATTAAATAGTCCTCACAATTTAGCAAATTTGCTCCTTGTTGAGACTGATAAATGCAATTGGCTGTCAAAGGAAATATCAAGTTCATGGAAGTCTCAGAATAGCAAGTAGTCAAGATTTTTATTTGCAAGGTCATAAGGTTCTAGAGAAAGATCAAGCCATTATTCCATTCCCAATTTGGCATCGTCTAGGCAATTGTAGAGGGAGTGGGAAAATGGACAAGATGTTTTGGAAAGCACAAATGGACATGAACTATTGAATATTAATGGACTATCTAATAATGATTTTGGCCCATAGGTGCAAGGATTTTAGAGTAATTTAGAGGGAAGCACATTTTTGGTTCCTTCAAAGGCCAAGGGTGAGTTTTGTCTTCTTTTGTTTTTGGATATTAGTAATTTTCTTTTAATAATTGTGTTTTACCTCTTGCTAATATGGCATTTACAGCTTTTGTTTCCTTTTATCCAGCCATTTTAAGCCTTTGTATTTTTCCAAGTTTGTTATCTATGGATATAGACTTATTTTTATGGATCTAAATACAAGAGATAACCATTTTCAGATGAGCCTATCTTTTAAGATCTAACACTGCACAGGGGATGTCCCTAAGTTGCACCGGGACATTACCAATGTCGTGTAGGATTTTTAGATATCCCTTGGCCATATTGGGGACTTCTTAGCATCACTTTCCAAAATCGGTGCCTAAGAGAAAAGAAATATAAGGCCTTAGCGCTACACTCACTCACCAACACATTACCCCTTACTAAGAGACTATTCAATCTCTAATTCAACCAAGATTTAGATTTTTTTTCTTTAAATTAGCTAGGTCAGACCCTCTCATACTGTTACTGTCTGCTTTGCCCTGCCTCTATCCTCCCTCAGAAACATACCCTGTGTTATAATGCTGTACTAATGGTAGGTTTTGAATAATTCTTCATGAACCTTGAAATTTGTACTTGTAAATATAACTCCACACCAAAATATGAGACCCAGGTCTTAGTGAGGCTCTTATATTCCATTGAAGAAGCAACACATCCCACGTGAGGAGTCAAAGTGGAAGGCGTAAACATGCCATAGGGCTTGAAGGGAATTGGAACTTAAAACTATTTCATAATCAGATAATCAGGGCAAGGCACTTTCACATTTCGCTCAAGCAGGATGGAGACATGCTTTATTACCCTTACGAAGAAATAGTTTCTTGTAGGTAGTTCAAATGGGGAATATGAACCTCATCATGATTTTCTCTATCCTTTGCTTCATCATAAATGTGCATTTCATGGTCAAGTAAATTCCTTCATTTTGAAAGTCATAAATCTTGATAAGAATATTCCTTTTATGCAACTGTGCATTATAAGAACACTGTAGAATACCAGTCTCTCCAACCTTTTCGATAGGTTTAGTCAATCTCAAAAGCTTACTAGAATCTAAATTTTAGTGTAGTCTTATTTTAGGTGACCATACATTCTAAGGAAAGTTCAGTTCTTATCAATGGTTATTTCTCTCTGTCAACTGTTGTCCAATCATCATGGAACCTGTTTCAGATCTTCTACATCGCAAAATAGAGCTGATATATATTTTGTTATACCTAATAGTTTTCAAGTTTTTCAAGTTTAATTCATGCTTAACCAGTTGTCCTGCCTTTCAAATAACTGGTATCATCACCTAGAAGCCAAATATACAACCCTTTAAAGGTTTCTCTAAAGACGCAATGTTGTAGGAGCAGGGTATTTCTCTTTATATTTGCAACATGAGTCTTTAATTATTGAATCCACTATTAGGTGCCCTTATAACCAAGGAATACTGATTCACCAAGCATAACTCCTCCATACAAATTGGTACCTTTGAAATAGTAAATGATTCAATGCTAAATACTTGCAATACTTGCAATTCCCCAAGTCAAAATACTTGCAATTCTTTGAATTCTAGGTCTAGAGATCATTTTTTCAAGACATTACGGTGCATAGGGAGTCAAGTCTCTAATTTTGCAAATGATAATCGTTGAGTCTCCATTAGCAATAAGTTTCTGAATCTGCCTGGCTCTTAGAATGTTTGTCACTTGATTTAAAGCTAAAATAGGCTTCACAATAAAATAGGCTTCACAATAAGAGAAGAAACCTTTTGTAGTTTGATCACAACCATAGATCTGCTTATTATGGAACCTTCTAAAAAAAAGGTGAATATACTTTGCATAATTATCAAAGAAACAGGTTGTATTTTAATTTTGATATCCCATGATGAGGAACATTTGAAACACCTTGAAGCTCATGGATTCTTAATATTGCAGTAGACAAGAGGGGAAATTTTGTTTCTGACTCTTTGTTTTTGATGTAGTGATGGCATTGGGCTTCGAAATCCTTTCAGCAATGAGTCTTCTTTGGACTAGGAGAATGATAGTGATGAAGAATGGGAAGAGGTACTCATCACTAAATATCTTTGGTAAGAGTATTTGTAGTATTTTTATTAGCTTTAGTTACAGGGAAAATTGTACATAGCTCTCAGGAATTAGTTTATTATAAATACTAGTTACTGGTAAGTTGTAATAGTAATAATTATGTAGTTTGTAGATTGATATCTATCATAAATTTGTTTGAATATCATCATTGTCAAGCAATAACAACTTCTTAAAGGGTGCTAGCTCAATGGTATAACGCTTTCCTAATTATAGGTAGGAGGTTGGTGGTTCGATTCCTCTGTTGCCTATCATAAATTTGTGACTACAAAAATGACTAAATTCGCATATATACGGCTATTAGTAGCTAATTTATCGTATCTTAGTCGTATTTAGCTTAGTCATTAATATGTTAACATCTAGCAGTTTATTTAGTCGTATATTTGGTCATTAATGGTTGCAATCAGTGACTAAATTAGTGACTAAATCAATGAATAACTTAGTGAATAAATCCATGACTAAATCAATGACTAAATCATTAACTATCAATGACTAAAACAATGACTAAATCATTGACTATCAATGACTAAAGCATTGTCTATCAATGACCAAATCATTGTCTATCAATGACTAAATCAATGACTACTAAGTCAAGCTATTAATGACTAGTGAAATACGACTAGCTATAAGATAGTGGAAATTTGCTACTATTAGTCACCGACTTAAAAATAGTCGTTTATAGCCTGATTTTAGTCATTTTTTTAGTCATTAATTTATCATTTTCTACTAGTGTAAGGAATGACAATGCTTCCAAGCATAGTACTAGGATCTAAATCTGAATCTACAGCAGATGACAGAAAAGGATCCATAAGGTCTGGCATGCCAAATATAAAAGGGCTAGTGCTAGAGGGAATAGGATGAGTCTCACCACTCGACCTTCGAGGAGAAGATCGTTGGTTAGCATTTACATAATCTAAAAACTGGGATCATGTATTATATGATGTACCAACCTCAAAGGGATATGCTTCTTTCATAGTCCAATATACACTCAATGACACATTCCCCATCCCGGAGGATGGAGAAGGAGGGGATTCTAGGATCTCATATGTATGACTCATGATGAGACCGGTGTGTGAATCACAATGAGTATGAGTATGCCCGAATTGTCTAGCTCTTTTCCACGAAGGAGGAGGATACATAGAAGGCGGAATTCCTTTCAAAATTCGAGAACAACGAGATGCCAGTCCTTGATCCATGATGACTCCACAAAAATAAAGAGACTCAAACTAATTACGAACCCTAGAGCAATATAGCGCACACAAAGCACACTCTTAAGAGAATCTAAACTAAAATGCAAGAAAGCCAAGGGAAGGATAAATGAACTCTTGAATGTAGCAGGTATGTATCACCTAGGAGAGGCCTGAAGCTCCCACACACTACAAGTGGAGTTTTGTAACCAATTATAGTGGCCCTAAGATTCAACGCATAAAGCGACTGTGTTGTTCGACCCCTACTTGGACAAGACACTCACAGAATAACCTTTGCAAGTACCCCCATGCGATACCTAGGTAAGGAAACTAAGTTCACCCTAGTATAACCAATGCTTAGGCAGATAGTCGCAGGCGGGATCTATGAAATGGGAAAGGTAACAAAGACCAAAGCTCGAAAGCACCAAAGGTACCTCAAAAGCCCCTAGATTCGAATAAGATCCTTGAAATATATTTGGCATTGCACAGAGAGCGGCAAGGGGCTATCCCCACCAAAAACGTTAAATCCTATGTAAGAGGAGCCTCCCGAAAACAATAATTATACCAAGGATTTCACTCTCTCACCTGGAAAGACACCTAAAGTGTTTTGTTTAGTAGTCTTGGATAAATTTACTCACCAAAACCTATTCCAAGACTCTAAAACATAATCTTGTTAATGCACCCTATCAAATTAAAATGTGTAATTCATTTTAAATTAAGTGTTCATTTTAGAGGCTGTGATTACTCAAAGGAAATGACCATGCAATAAATGCTGTTATGACTTAGCAGTGAAACTAAATATGCACACCTAACAAATAATTCCAAGTGCAATTTTTTATTTAAATGTAAAATAGGGGTATGCCACTACACAAGATGCATATTTTTCCTTCAAATGTTAATGCAACCATTCCTATATGAAATCCTAATCACTAATCAAGTAAGAAAACCTAATGCGAGTACTATGGAAATGCAGAAATGCACAAACATGGCAAAAATAAAATATTTTTGTATTTTTGATATAAATGATATGTAAATGCAATAAACGACTCTACAACTCCAAGACCCTATAGTAGCTATCAGACACCAGCCAAATAAGACACAGAGATAAATGAAATCTAATGCACTAATACTAAAACAAAAAAGGAAACAAGATGACAAGAGAAAACTCTAACTAAGAAACAAATAAAAAGGGTCTCTGGTAAGAAACAAAGAAAGTAGACAGACACTAAAAACACCCAAGAAGGCTCGAAAACATTCAAAACCCACCTAACGTCTCTCAAACATCCAATTCACACTCAAAAGAGGGGCATACACGTTTGTTTGCAGAAAACCTACGTGTATACATGGCTGTTCAGAAAAAACATGCGTGTATATGCAACTGTAAAGAAAAAACCTACTTACAGTAAGAGAAAGGGGGTAAAATGATAAGCCAAGACCTAAATTACTTCAGCAGGACACTAATGGGAAAACATACTTCTGGACTCGACACAGAAACACAGAGAAATAGAGAGAAGTTCAAGCACATTATGCACCCAATCCCCAAAGAAAAACAAGGAACCTCCCCAATGGAGTCGCCAATTCTGTTACGGAGAGAAACTTCCTATAGCTTGGGGTAGGACCACAATAGACTGAATGACATTAGATATGAATCCAATTCAATATTCAAGAGAAACAAATGCTGCTAACACTAAGGGATACAGAACATACCTTATTCTGCACAGTTGTAGTAGATCCCCATTGAGATTTTCCAACACGCTTGTACCTACAATTCACCCTCAACGACAACAAACAAGGTAAGCATGATAGATATAAAGTGTTAGTCCTACTCTATCATATTTAAAATTAACACATATAATCAAATACAACTTCATCCATGGATCAAACTAGTCATAGTCATACACATGTAATGGATCAGAAATGGATATTTATATTAATAATAAACAAAGATAACAGCGACAAATGCTATTGACACCTCATCGAAATGGAGAAACAGAGTCCTCCACCTAGGCCTCCACCACTTAAATCCTCCATCTCAATTGCATGCTTACAAAACAATGGCAAGCTTGGGAAGAGCAACAATGTGTGCTCAAAAGGACAAAGGGATGCAGACTCAAGCATAAGCAAATGGAGCAACAATGAACTATAGTTTCCTTGCTCTCAAAATTTCTCCTCCTTCAATGCATCCAAGAGGCTCAATATATATCCCTTCAATAGAAAATGAGGGGTCGAGTCAGAGCATTTCTTGACATATGGAAGGCCAAGATTCAAGTTATTCAAGACTCATTGAGTAAAAATCCAAATATTTTTGTTTTTATGCACATTTCCCAATGTATGGGGGCTATAGTGGAGCAAGCTTCATGTGCACGCGGGTATTATCTTAAAAGTCACATATAGCAATAAATAGGAATTTTTTAAGGAATTTCTTATATCATCAAAGTATACTTCAAGCAAGGCGGGTCCAAAGAGTTTGCAGAGGGACATAGAAGGCCATAAAAGTGTGATATACCAAGTGTGGTAAAATGAGCTATAACAGGGCTTGTACATGAGGTAAGGAATTCATTATGTAGTCTTATTAGTAGTGTATAGGCTTCAGTCACAACATAATAGATTCAAAATAAACATAAGTAGCAAGAACTCGTACACATACATGACAAAGTAGGTAAAACCCAAAAATAGAGAGTGCATTTCATTACTTCTAGCCAAAACATAATATATGTATATATCCTAGCTCAACAACTTATCTTAGATGTCTCTCATTACATTAATGGAAATAACAAGAAACTAGCAAAAATTAGGGAGTACTAATACAATCTTATGATTTTGACTAGACCTTCCAATCATTACTCATAATAGTGATTACCATAGAAGATTACAAACTTAGCATCATCATTCCACTTACAAAAACTTGCCTCAAGTAGGATGAAATATTAACTTAAAAAATCATACTAGCACCCAATTTCTAAAACATTTATGTTGGACGCAACTAATTTAGCAAATAAAACTTAGCATGCAGTATTGTGACCAAAACATGGGCACCAATAGGCCCCCAACACTATTACGTGGCTCGTCGTGAGCCACCAAGATCAAGGTTCCATGGTTGCAACATATGGAATTTGGATATGGAGGTCTCCAACAAAGGCCTAAAAATTGGCTTAGACATGTGCCAAGTCATCAATAATCTCATCTTGGCACTTTCTCTGCAATTGGCAGGAATTTGACCGCTCTTTTTGTAATTCAGACAGAGCATCAAAATGTTTCTAGATTTCTTCTTGTGACTGGGCCACTGCTCTGGAAATAATATGTTGTTATGTCGTACTTATAGCCATTTTCTCTGTAAGGTTGTTGATGTTGTCCATGGTTTTCTTCTTGTCTTGCATTTACATTTCTATCATGATCTGACCTACATGTGGTGACCTTATCCTCATACTCCTGAATCCGTTGGTAAAATTGTTGGAGTTCTAGAATATTTTGCAAATGTTTCCATATAGAAAAACTCTATTCCATTAGTTCTTCAAGATTCTGAACTACCTCTTGTATATTGTAGAATGATTGCTACGCTTCCTCCCTTTTTCTTGCCAAATCAATTTCCTCCAACTATGGCTATAAATTCACCTTTCCTTTGAGGTCTAATGTCTCTTAATGCATTGTGACCACACCTTCCATAATGTAGCCTACTTTTTTGACTATCCTCATTTTATGGCCATGTGGTCAATCTAGAGAAGGAAGTGCTTCATAGGATTTATGGATCTCAACTTCAAGTTCATTTCATGCTCATACCCCTTTTCTATGAAACTCATTCAATGATTCAACATAAGACTGCCTAAGTGCCATGTGGTGATCACTTATTTCTGCCATAATCTCAATCATAATGTGTTGAAACTGAGGTGTTGGCACAAAATGAAAGTCCATCTCATTATATGGTAGATTTTGTTGGGACGTAGAAATGTCACTTTTTCATCCACTTTATCTTCTGCTATTTCTCACATTTCATCGTCCCATTAACCTTTTATCATACCATTTCCATACATATATGTGGGTTTCACCTTATTATTTCCACTTTATTTATTTTTAGTATTATAAGTGAATTTATGATTAAATATTAGAAAATTAACATGTTTTTCACTAATACTCAAAGTATGGATGAGATTTGTAATTTGTAGGAATATGTGAACGATTAATTCAAAGAAAAGACTTCACATATATCTCCTCCACCATTTCAAGGAGATAGTTATGCAAAGAATACTCCAAGGAAAATATCATGGAGATTTGGTTGAGAGACATGTGGAGAATTTGTGAGAGATATGTGGAGGAGTTGAAGGGATCATATCTTGTAATAATAGGAAAGTAGTTGAGTGAATAATGGATCTTTCATTATGAGATGGTTATTTCCTTCATGTATAAAAGAGAGTGCTCTCTGTTCATTTCAATAATCTTAAATCCTAGATTATCTTAGAATATCTTAGATCTTAGATTATCTTAAAGAATAGTAGATTGTAGAAGTTAGCCTTGACTTTGTAATATGGAGAAGGGAATTCTTAGATCTTGTTCATAATATTAGTTTTGATGCTTTCATGATTTGTCATTGATTCTTGTAATGTAAATTAAGATTGTTTGATTGTTAATGTGAGCTCACATGTGTTGTCTTGTTGCTCTTCATATGTTGTCTTTCTTTCATGCAATTTACTTTCATCCACGTGTTTCATCTTCTAGCATTAGATTAGCAATTGGTTGTTTTAGCTTAAGGGGGTTAGATTAGATTAGTCTTAGTTTCACGAGGGTTAGATTAGCTTAATTTCACTTCAGTCCTGCATATACTTTGCATGTGCTTCGCAAGCCTATGAACCTTGGATTGACAAATTATATGGCTGGGCAATTACTACAACGAAATTAAAATGACATTAATTCAGCCCAACATTTTGGTGCCGTTTCCAGGGAAGCACGATGGATTGAAGTTTAGTTTGATTTCCTGCAAGCGTACACTAGAGTGTGAATTTCAATTTTTGCAATGAGTGAATTTCAATTTCTGCTTAGAGTGTTTCAATTCTGCAAGTATGAATTTCAATTTCAGCAAGTGTGTTTTCTCGCAACTGTGAAGCGTAATTGTTTTTCTTGTACAGAGTGTTTTTTTATAATTTGTTTTCAGAAAGTGTGTTTATTTAAATTCTTCATTTATATTTGGGTGCTGTAAGAATCCCTTTTTCAAAATGATTTAACAATGAGTTTAATCTTGGAACAACTCACTCAGATCCTTGCAAAAGTAGGGATCTCTTCTTCTCACGAAGAAGAGATCCTGAAAGCAGCTGAGAGATTAATTACTCATCCCGCAACGAACAAGGAACATTAGAGGAAATTTCACCTCAAAGTGGGCCTCCTCAAAAAAATTAATAAAACAATAGTTAAAATAATAAAATAATATTTATTAATTTTGGAGGAAGAAAAGAAAAAACTATTTTTTTGTTTGTATTTTCGACATATCTCCCTATGTTTTTACTCAAATTTCAATCGGAAGAGCTTGTTGGATGCGGAATTAAATTCCACATCTAATGAGTACCCACTCGACATACTTTTGATGGACCTTGCTACACCAAAAACAAGAAATACCTGAAAAAAAATGTGATGATGATGTCATCATCATGTTTTTTTCAGGATTTCTTGTTTTTCAAGTAGCAGGGTCCGTCAAAAGTATGCCAAGTGGGTACACGTTGGATGCAAAATTTAATTCTGCATCCAACGAGCTCTCCTGATCAAAATTTGAGTAAAAAAAAGGAGAGATATGTCGAAAATACAAACAAAAAAAGTAGTTTTTTTATGATACCTATCCCCAAATTTATATTAAAAAGTGTTTAAGACCTATACGGTATTTCAAATTTAAAGTAATTTCATTGGCTAACACATGATGACATGGAATTTGAGTTAAAGTTAAAAGGCCCATTTTGAGTTGAAATTTCCTCTATTGTCAACATACGAAAAATCCTGCACATCTGAAAATGAACAATCATGCAAACAGAATACCGAGGAGGACCATGAGGAGTTGCAACATGAAATGAGCAGTGAAAACTATGCCTACGAGAGCCCTATCGAACGATGGTTTTAAGCGAGTATGAGGTTAGAACAATTTAGTTTTCTTTTTATTTACTTAGATCACAACCACAACAATTAAATTCATTCATCTTTTCATATTGCCATTGTTCATTCACGGAATTGAAAGATAATATATTCCTATTACTGTTGCGTGTATGGCTACACTAGCTATTTGATTACACGTAACATTTTTCTAGTTCCCAATTAGCATAGAGTAGGTAGGATTTTATTTTCAGTTTTTACTTTCACTTAGAATAAGTATGCTCTCCTCTGCGCTTCGTGCAATCACGAGGATCAGAAAGTAGGATGTTTTCTAAAATTTTCAGGAATGAATAATTAATGTTTTGTAGCATGCTTAATTGATTTCATCTTTATTTTGCAATTCATTATCTCCATTTGCTAAAAAAATTTTCAAGTTGTTAAATAAAACTAGTCTACAATTTCATTTTTAAGCTAAACAAACTCTAAAATTATAATTCTGAAAAGCAGCTACAACTCCAAGCTAAAACAACGCAAATCTATTGCATTTTTTTGGCACTTTGGCTTGTTAAAATTTGCTAAAACAAAGTTGGGACAGTCCTATTTTTAGGGACCATAAGGGCTTAGTTTTAAAACCTGTTTCTATCCAAAGTAGCCCTTTAAGTCTATTTTCCAATCCAATTCAAATTCTTTAATTTGGTTCTAAAAAGAAAAAAGATATGGTCAAAATATTGACTGGGGGTGGAGTAGGCAACTCAAGAACATAGTTGGGACAGTCATGTTTGGGGAGACCTAATGGATGAATTCAAAAAAAATATTTCTAATTATACTTTGTTATCAATCTAGTTTACAACACAATTTGAATCATTCAATTTCGATATCGTACGAAGGAGATATGCCCAAAATAGTAACTACTTATCCTAAATCTGCACTCTAAAAACTATGCTATATCAGCTGTTCATTGGCATATTTGACCCATCAATTCTTCTTGTATTCAATACCTGTTTCTATTGGAGATACCTATATGAATCTATTTTCATTTCCAATTGGAATCACATCAATCCATCTTTTAACGGAAAAGTTGTACTCAAAATAGTGACCGTTGGTCTAGGCTGAAACTCATAAACAACATTAGGATGCAGGCTGTTATTTAGATTATATGACATACCATACCATAGAATTTTTAAAACCTCATTCTACTGTAAGTATCCCTATGAATCCACTTTATTTTGGCTTTGGAATAATTCAAATTGGGCGTGAAACAAAGAATTTATTACCAAAACACTGTCAGGTAGTCTATGCCAGCCCAACATTTTGGATTCACAGCCATCTATTTGTCTTTGTCCTTGAATCTAAATCTAGTTGTAGCCATACTTTTCTTTTGTAAAACATAAAATACATGGTCTGCAATTTAATTCCAGATGAGAGTGAATTGAGATTTTCCCCTATGAAACTTAAAAAAAATTTGATTACATTACCAGATGTCCTCACTCATAATTGCTTCTGCCACCATGACTTTCCTTCAATTTAAACCTGCAACAAAACATGGCCGCATGGATAAATTTAATCACTTGAATCCCCAGTTTTAATATTGCATGACTATGATCTTCCCAGCACCTATTATCCATCGCACCTGTTATCTGTCATCTAGCTTGGCGAGCATCTTGACCAAATGATAACGTGCTTCTCTTGTTGATTGTTGTGAAAAGATCTCAATCATGGAGAAATACATGCAACAAATAAATTGATCATTAATTTCCTAGGACTAGGTAGTTAGGTGAGTATTGTATCTCCATCTAAAATGGAAAGGAATTGAATAAATCTGCAACAAATGGCCTGCAAATGGTTGTTATAGCCTTAACAAAAAAATACCAGATAAGAACACCTTGACTCGCGTCTCGATTTTCGGGAATATGGAAAAGAATTTTGAAACTCTGAGACATGGGTTTTGTGCGTAACATCCTCCTTTACTTGAATCATGAGGAAATCACCAAACAAAGCCATGATTTGCAATATACAACTCATTCTTCAGGAGGGTATTTTCCATATTTACTGTTGCGGTCGGTTCCAAGAAACTGAAAAAGTAAACTCCATTACTGTGACAATAAAAGCTGAACATAGTTCTGTGAAGGCTGAACATAGTTTTGTGAAGGCTGAACAAAGGCTGAACAAAGGCTGAACATAGTTCTGTGAAGGCTGGACATAGTTTTGTGAAGGCTGAAAAAAGGCTGAACAAAGCTCAGAAAAAGGGCCGAACAAAGAAAAGGCTGAACATAGTTTTGTGTGTTGATGTAATTGTAACTTCGAAATGTATTCACTTGTATTTCTTATCTATTGTAACCCGATGTTTATTCCGTGATGTTATCATGTTATGTCATGCTTTGATGTTCCGATCGGGAGAATCAATAATGTAAACAAGTCATTGTGGGTAACCCTCCTATTGTCTAAGGGTTAAAGTCCCCATAGTTTCGGGGCACTAGGGTTATTAGACTCTCCTAGGAGAGGTCGGCCCTAGTAGGGTTTTAGTCATGTCAGGTTTAGTATAAATAGAGAGTTGGACTCTCTATTTAGTACACATCACAAACACACTCAAGTGTAGCGCATAGTTGAGGAAGGAGAAGACACTGGGGCTATACAAGAAGAAGGTTACTGCTGTCGGGAGAGCATCTTAATGTTTTGTGGTTTTACCTTTTGTGTTGATTCTATCTCTGAGGAATTTGCGGGGTTTTCTCCATTTATGGTTTCCATGAGGAAAACACTATGTTCATTGTCTCTTGTGTTTGATTGCTGTACTTGTTGTTCTCTTAGTTAAATATCCTAACATAGTGCTAGCTAGAATGTTGAAAAACTAACATTGTGAAGGCTGAAAATAGTTTTGTGAAGGCTGAACATAGTTTTTTGAAGGATGAAAAAAGGCTGAACAAAGCTTAGAAAAAGGGCTGAACAAAGAAAAGGATGAACATAGTTTTGTGAAGGCTGGACATAGTTCTGTGAAGGCTGAACAAAGGTTGAACAAAGCTCAGAAAAAGGGATAAACAAAGAAAAGGCTGAACAAAGAACATAAAAAGGCTGAACAAAGCCCCTAAGCATCAATTAAAAATATTATAATCGCAGAAGCAATTCGACTGGTCTTGACACCACAAAAATGAGGAAAGATCAAACCAAGGAATTGGACTATCACCTGCAAAGGAAAAAATAAAAGTAGGTAAGCATGGAACGCAACGCCATACTATCATGTCCAGTGGGCATTAGGTTTGATTGGTAAAGGGAGTGGCTGATGCTTCTTGATAGTTATTTTGATTGATAGCCCACCATTTGTAGAGATAGATGGTCTAGAGGACGAATGAGGACATTATTTGGAGGCAAAATCACTCAAGCTACAATGTGCATTTTACAAAGGATAATGCACCAAATATTTTTATGCATGAATCCTCTTATTTTTGCTTGTTGGAAATAACAGAATAGTCATTTACAGATTATTTTCTATCTTTTCTTGCATTACTATGTATGTAAATGCTAATTGGGCATCGATTCCATAAAATGGTAACATTATGCATGTATGAAATTGTTGGATTCATTTGTTAATTACATCATGCATGCATTGTTAGCAACGCAGGAGTTTCCATGGAGTTTTAATCTGCCAAAATATGTTTGAAGACGGAAGCATAGCACATTCTCGAATCTCTCTACCATCGTAAGTTTTACATAATGCGATTTATACAGTCGACAAGATTGAATTATGGTGAGAAGGATAGCACAACAAAATATATGGTCGATCAATGTGATCTGTGGATATACCCCAGTGATAGGTTTGTGAGCCAATAAACTTAATCGATCCAAATTTCTAACTCTTCCGACTCTAGAGAGACTGCGCAGTACAGCTGAACATCAAATAAAAGGGTATATTTTGATGAGGCTTAGCCTCTTTATGCGATTGATGAATATGCATCTTGAGTTTATACCATAATGACATCGTATTCTTGTTTCATCCAATAAATTATCCTTGCTGGTTTCATATATATTTTCCAGATCATGACGCAATTGGTTTCTTAATGATTATGTTGCTAAAGAAATTGTGATCGTAGAAGCAAGTAGACCGGTCTTAAGACCACAAAAATGAGGAAAGCGATCCCTGATAGTTTCTTGAATGACAGCACACAAAGATAAAGGTAAAAACGCACTTTATTTATGAATTTCAATTTGCTTGCCTTCGTACTAATTCCTGCATTTTACAATAATCTCACAAGTTTAATTGCAGGTTTAGTACTAACATTTTTTAGATCGTCAATTTTGTTGTTGAAATGATTTGTTATGAACAACGTAATTTTTAAAAGCATGCCTCATTGACAATGTTTCTAGGATATTTGATTTTTAAATCCATAAAAAGTGCACAATGAACTAATTTGCTCACAACGCAGAAAGTTTCTTCGCTGTCACAGCTGGGTGTTGCAGCTGGTTGTTGCAGCTCGCTGTCGCAGCTGGTTGTTGCAGCCAGTTGTCGCAGCCGATTCTCACAGCTGGGTGTTGCAGCCAGCTATTGCATCTCACTATCGCAGCTGAGTGTTGCAGCTATCGTCGCAGCTAGCTGTTGCAGCCGTTGTCGCAGCCGATTGTTGCAGCTTGTTGTTACATCTATTAATTTTTTTAAATTCTAAATGTTGAATGCCTATTAATGTAGATCGGAGAAATTCAATTTTGAGTGTTTTTGCCATTTATTTTATTTTATTTTATTTTGGTGTGTTGTAAAAATAAAACAAAATCAAGAAAAATATATAAAATTATAAAAATTATTTCTTTTGTTTTACATTTTGCAAAAGAAATTAATATATATATATATATATGTATGTATGTATGTATGTATATGTATAAATCACAAAAAAGTAAAAAAAAAAAAAGAACAAACCAAAACAAAAATAAAGTTGCAAATGGACGTTTTCATTTTTTCTGAAATTGCTTTTATGATTAACGCTGAATTGTTTTTCTTAAAGTCACTTTGACAATAATCGCATATGAAACTAGCACGGGAAACAAGAAATTTTTTTTTTTTGCAGCTTATGTACTTCTTTCTGCATGATATGTTTTCTTTCATGAATTTCTCACAATTTTTATGCTAGGTTGCATGAGGACATGCAACCAGATCAGTTGGGGAGGGAGAACTATATTCAATACATATTCACTAATAAATTTTCATGCAGGATTTTGTACTAAAGTTTTTTTTTTCAGGTTTAAGAGACATTCGCATTTTGTTGCTAAAGTGATTTTTCAAAGAAACACAAAGTTTTGAGAAACATGCTTTGATAGATAGCCTGAAGGAGTTGTTACTCATGATCTTTGCTCATAAACATCATAACGTTGGTTGTTACACAAAAACCATCCATAAACTTGCATCATGATTGTTTATCCATATCTCTCCTTCAGAGCACCTTCATCATCCATGTCTTGAAGTCCACTTTCCATTGCTTTATCTATCATGAATTCACACATACCTATCTTTCTGAGTTGCATACATCCCTTTATACTTTTTAGTTCATCTTGCCCTATTTTTCCTTCCCATTTTTCCTTCTAAATAAAACCAGCTCCCTTCCCATGACTACATAACCTTGCCATATCCACTACTTGACTGTGAGATCTTTTCACTTATAGTCCTACCAATATTTTTATACCAACTCGTGTTGATTGATGTGGGATTCCTTAAGGCCCACCTTTCAACAAGTCTTTCCCCATCGAACTTAGCCCCTCATCTGGGATATATACTAGAGTTCATTTTGAGCACCTAGAGGCTTGCATGCCTTAATGGCAAGTTCTCTCGTTGACAATAATGGGAATTCATCAATGTCCCTTGATCGTCAAATCTTGCAAGTGGATCGACATCAGCACATCTATTCGCACTTCACAAGATTTAATTCGTTACCTTGGCACTCGTTGACATCACTGGTGAGTTTCCTTGCATTGGTTAATGGCATTCATCAATGGCCGGTAATCCAATGATTTCTCTTCATGCTCGACCTCGACACATACATTCACATGATTAGAACTGTACCACTGGGTTTTGTAGCGGGTGAATACTATACATTCTTTCTCATGACTCCATCAGCAGTTGCAAAAACATGACTTCATATTTATGAGTATACCACAGTTCCACTTTTTTCCTTCCACATTTTCCATTATTTATGAGCAGTAGTTCAGATTCCTCCACTTCACATTATAGCAATTCCAACAGTTACAGCCACAACAACATTTATAGTTACATTTTTTTATCCTGCAGTCGTGACATATTCTCCATGATTCAACAACAGTAGTTCCAATTCATTCATTTCCCATGATCCAGCAGTTACAGCTGCATTACGAGTGACACGTTCCATGATCCGGCGGCATCAGCTACATTCCTATTGCATCGTTCATCTACTTTTTGGGTAAGTTGGGGTATGTTGTTTTCTAAACTTTAATCATGCAATTCCTTAGATTCTAGAAATGAATAATTTGGAAAATTCCCTCACCATGCTCCATTTCTTTCACAGCCCATGCTAGGTTGCATGAGGACATGCAACCACATCAGTTGGGGAGGGGGGACTATATTCAATACATACTCACTACTATCATTCCATTCTTTTCACCACCATCACCCATTTTTCATCTCATTTACCATTCACGAGCATTTCTTTTCCAACAAATCCTCTATTGCACTTTGCTTCATACACATTGATATACATATTGGCATGATTCATAAAGATAAAGAAAAAGCTTTCTTATGCATAATGATGCTTTCTATGCACATTAATAGCTTATCATTTTCAGTGAGTGTATGGTTAAATTATTATGCAGCTATAAAACAGATGATGAAATGAATGTTGTTAACACAAGAACCAACATTCTTTACATTCATGGCTGTAACACAAGAACCAACAATAAGGAAAATGTCAATTGTTACTCATGCATTTCACATCATGAAATGAATTTTGTTAACACAAGAACCAACATTCTTTATATTCATGGTTGTCACACAAGAAACAACCATAAGAAAATGCCAGTTGTTACTCATGTATTTCACACCCTCGAAATATTCATTGTTAAAAAGACATCATCAATCAAAGCCAAAGTTTAGATGCCAAAAGTTCTTGAGAAGATCCATACATGGTTGCATGAGGACATGCAACAAGTTCAGTTGGGGAGTATGTTGGGACGAAGAAATGTCACTTTTTCATCCACTTTATCTTTTGCTATTCCTCACATTTCATCATCCCATTAACCTTTTATCATACCATTTCCATACATATATGTGTGTTTGACCTGACTATTTCCACTTTATTTATTTTTAGTATTATAAGTGAATTTATGATTAAATATTAGAAAATTAACATGTTTTTCACTAATATCTCAAAGTATGGATGAGATTTGTAATGTGTAGGAATATGTGACGGATTAATTCAAAGAAAAGAATTCACGTATATCTCCTCCACCATTTCAAGGAGATAGTTATGCAATGAATATTCCAAGGAGAAGATCATGGAGATTTGGTTGAGAGACATGTGGAGAATTTGTGAGAGATATGTGGAGGAGTTGAAGGGATCATATCTTGTAATAATAGGAAAGTAGTTGAGTGAATAATGGATCTCTCATTATGAGATGGTTATTTACTTCATGTATAAAAGAGAGTGCTCTCTATTCATTTCAATAATCTTAAATCCTAGATTATCTTAGAATATCTTAGATCTTAGATTATCTTAGAGAATAGTAGATTGTAGAAGTTAGTCTTGACTTTGTAATATGGAGAAGGGGATTCTTAGATCTTGTTCATAATATTAGTTTTGATGCTTTCATGATTTGTCATTGATTCTTGTAATGTAAATCAAGACTGTTTGATTGTTAATGTGAGCTCACATGTGTTGTCTTCTTGCTCTTCATATGTTGTCTTTCTTTTATGCAATTTACTTTCATCCATGTGTTTCATCTTCTAGCATTAGATTAACAATTGCTTGTTTCAGCTTAAGGGAGGTTAGATTAGATTAGTCTTAGTTTCACGAGGGTTAGATTAGCTTAATTTCACTTCAGTCCTATATATTCTTTGCATGTGCTTCATAAGCCTACAAACCTCGGATTGACAAATTAAATGGCTGGGCAATTACTACAATAGAATTAAAATGACATTAATTCGGCCCAACAGATTTGTTGTCTTTGAAGTATTGATAGGGTATGCTAATGATATTTCTAAGGGCCTAAGGTGTACCTTCCAAAGGGTCTACAAGCCTAGAGGACCATTTGTACCAATAGCTAAAGAAGTTTGCGTCAGCCGTGTCTAAAGGAAAATTTGAAGTGCAAGGTGAAGATATTCCCATTGCTAGTGACTGCGCTTCTCAAGGATATCAGTGACCTCAATGTTTAATTCCATATGTTTAACAATTACTGGTAGATAAACTACAGGTGTTTAAGTTTCTGCACTTTATAGTGGGGTGTGTGGTTCATCATGTGTATTCTCCTCACCCACTTTCTCTTGTGGTGCCTCCTTTGGTATTTCCGGCACATGCTTTGAAGGTTCTTGACCACTGGACTTAGTTGGATTCTCTGAGTATTGGGGCACTTACTCCACAAGGGGATGATTTTTGGTAGGTGGTTTGGTTTCTTCAACTTTGGCATCATGAAGGATATTGCCTTCCTGCTCAATTACTTTACCAAACTATTCAAAAATGTTCCGGTGAATTGAGCCTTTTCCCTTCCAACTTTTGAACTTCATTATAGGAAATTTGGGGTCTATAATGGGCCTCGTAAGGAAAATAATAAATATTAGTTAAAATAATAAAATAATATTTATTAATTTTTGAGGAAGAAAGAAAAAAAAACTATTTATTTGTTCTTATTTTCAACATATGTCCCTGTGTTTTTACTCAAATTTTGAGCGAGAGCACTCATTGGATGCAGAATTAAATTTTGCAACCAACGAGTACCCACAATACATACTTTTGACGTACCCCACTGCCCACGAAATAGGAAATACCTAAAAATGCGAAGATGATATCATCATCATGTGTTTTCAGGTATTTCTTGTTTTTGGGGTAGCGGGGTCCATCAAAAGTATGAAGTGTGATCATCACATTTTTTCATCAAAAGTATGCAGTGTGGGTACTCATATTATGCATCGAACGAGTGCTCTCACTCAAAATTTGAGTAAAAACACATGGACTTATGTTGAAAATACAAACAAATAAATAATTTTTTTATGACTAATTTTATTGAAATTCTATTGGCTCTTGAATTCCAACTTATCAAGAAAGTATGGTTGGCTCATTTTCTTAGGCTCGTTTTCTTATAAGGCCCATTTTAGACCCCAAATTTCCTCTAATGTGACATTTAGGAAATATCTCCTCAATGTCGTCATCATCCTCCTCATCTCCTCCCCTTTCTAGTGGAGGAGAGGGAGATTTCCTTTGTTTCCTATGGTTTATAGGTCTCATTCGCTTGTGTAATGTTATGTTTGTGCTTTTCAAGAAATCTTGGTGACATTCTCGATAAACTAGAGCTGTTAGTTCCTTCTATTAAAATTAGTATCTGCGCTCCATCAACTTCCAATATTTCCACATATGATTCCTTAAAGAATTTAAAATGAGTATGCTAATGTATTACAACATTATTCATATCTTGAACGGTAATAGAAAATGGGAGAACGTACCCCTGTAGTGGTATTTATAGCCAAATTTGGCACTTCTTCGTCAATGACAACACTTACATGTTATTTGTTGCATGACGACATTTCATGAAGTTATTGTCACTCACCCAAAGGACATTTATAGATGGAATATTCATATTTGGGATCTCAGTAGGATGGAATTACCTTATTCATGGTTCAATCAACATTTAAGAAGCTTATGAACAGATTTGGAGACCAAAACACCTCTTGAAAACCTGGGAAAAGGCAATTTTCCTCATTTTTTCACCCACACACTGGTTGCATATGCCTCCACTTGCATGTGAAATTCTAGTTTCTCATTTTACACTAGAGTGTACCTCAAAAATACATAAAAAAAGATGTTAATTCTCAAGAAATGGGTGGTTTTGGAACCATCTCCTTAGTTGTAACTACTTCCTCCTCGAACCTAACTTCTTTATTTTCTATATATGAGAGGGAGATGGGACCATTAAAGGGAGCTGATCCTATTGTAATGTTATGCTAGAAACATTTCGACTCTCATCCCCATCAATTGTTCCTTAGTTTCCATTTACCCCTAAAGCACTGCTTGGAGTTTGCGAGCCTTGGAGGAGAGAAGAAGGAGATTCATAATTTAAGGTTTCATGAGGTTCCTTTATTGAAAGAAGATATTATGTACTTGTTTCATTCATCAATAAAATATTAGACATTCTTCCATTTCCAAATCACTTTGTACAAGTATATCTCAATTTTGATTACTTATTGATGTTTATGAGATCAATATTTTATGTTCTTTTGAATATTAAAATATTATATGTAGTCAAATTGGTTTGAGGAAGGTCTTGAAGTGGTTTAGCAGTTTCCTTGATTGGAAAGCAAGAGAAGGACCCAAAGAGAGGCTTGGATAAACCTTGTGTTTGTATGGTACACACCCTCTTAACCTTTAGAATTTTGGTTAATTATTGTATTTGCATAATCTTCAACGTTTGTTTGTCAACCCTAGTATGTTGGTGGCCTCACCCCAACCATAAGAACACTTTCCTTCAAAACAAAATTGGAGACTCTGCTATGGAGAATTAGTATATGCTTTGGGGTATCCAAGGCTATTTTTATAGTATATTTGAGGTTCTAATTTTTATTTCAAATTAGAAATATCTTTGATTCTCATTAGACACTGTCCTTGTCATGTTGGCATTTGGATTCACATATTTTGGAACTTTCAGTACCCACACACTTGTGCTAGACTATACAATAGTATGTATGCTAGGTTCATGCAGATGGTTGGTCTTCTCACCAGTGTATCACAAGATATTGTGCATTTTTATCACTAGTGTGTCCCTTTTGTAGGTGCGTTTTTCAATTTCAAGGATGTTTGGGAGGTTTTGGTTGCATTTTTTGGAGTCCCTGTTGTTCCTAGGTTTGTGTGCGACCCCTTGGAAGTATTTTATTTCTTGTGATTGATATTAATGTGATTTTTATGATCTTTTTGAATCAATTTGGGCTTGTTGATGAACTGTGTACTTAATATCCATGCTTTGGATGCTCTTGGTTTAAATAGTGCTTTGATAAGCTTTTGTCAGTATACATATACTCTTTGTGAGTCATCTGAACTCTTGAATGATTTTATTTTGATCCTTTTATCACTTAGTTTTGTTGGTAAATATATTTATACCAAGGTGGTTTACTTGAATTCTTGTTTCAAATTTTCTCTCCAAGTAGGGTGTTATCAGTCCTTTACCCAATCCGGGGTCTTGATCTTGTAGGTTTAGTGTAGAGATCTAAATCACTTTGCTTTCATATCAAATTGATATTACTTGTTTGCAACTAAAATACAAGTTATTTATTTTGTATGCATATTAGGGTAGAATTATAGTCATAGTTGCACATACATATGTACTTAAAAAAAAGGAAATATTTCATTTGTGGTCTGCATTGTCATTTTTTTAAAACAAAAAGAGAAGTAAAATATTTTCATTTTGAATCACTTTTTTCATTTCCCATGTCGTTTCCATTTATGAGTCAAAACATCAATACTTTGATGTCCATTACCCTTTGAGTAAGCAATATCCCTTTAAAAAAGAACGCTAATTTTAAAAATTTATTAGTAACTTTTCTTTATTCTAGGGACAATCACCTACTAGGTTAGGTGTTAGACTCAATCAAGATCGTAGAGAAATAACAATAAACAAAATGCGAATATTAAAATATAAACACATTACAAGAGAGACACCAATATAACATGGTTCACCCAAGATGGGATACATCCACATGTAAATTTCCAGTCCTTTATTATTATACCATCCAACAAAATGAATGGATACAACCTATAGCACACTCATTTCACTTCCTCTTCATTCTCTCATAATCGCTCTCACACAATCACAAAGATTGTTTTACAATGCTACAATACAATAGATAACCGTATTACAATTCCTTCCTTCTATAAAGGGAGTACCATGGGAAATATCACAGGATTCCCAAAACCATAGGCCCTTAAATAACCCATTATTTATCAAGTCATGACTATGAAATAACAAAATTTTACAAGGAATTTTTTTTCTAAATTTTTGCTACGGGTGCGTTGCCTCTGAACCCCCTCCATGGGGGTGGGGGCACTCTCAAAATAGTTGTTTCCTCTCTCGAATCCCATGGTGACTATAGTGGGGAGGAAATCCCACCCACACCCCCAATTGAGGTGGTGGGACCCAAACATGAGTGAAACAATAACATCTCTGAATCAAGAAGATCAGGATTCACAACTAATATTAGGCTAGTACTTTGTATTGGGATATGGATTTAAACTATCCAAAGAATTCAAAGTCTGACTTAATCATATATCTTTAGGAAATCCACTCTTGTAGAAGGTGAGCCAGAAAGCTCTTCTAACACGAGAGTTAAGCATGAGGTTGTGTGAGGTTGAGTAGAGGAGATACCCCCTCCAATACTAAATTGAGTATACACTAGAGTTAGTGCACGTTTGGGGACTTACTCAGTACCACCTATTGGTAGGCAGTTTTGAGGATAGTTTGCTGCACAACATCCTTGATGTTGCACAAAGTCAAATATGTTACACAAGGAGGAAGATGGAGCACAAGGTAGAATGACCACATTTTGTATATTTTGGTCATATTTTGTATGTTTTGGTCATTATTTTGTAGATTTTGGTCCAAGTAGTTAGGAAATTGACTTAAGTGGACCACCAATGTAAAGGTACAATCCTATAAGTAGATCTAGGATTGTGAATGTTGAGATATATTTGGATCTTTGATAATATGGAGATCAAACCTTTGTAAGAGAGGAACTGAAGAATTGTATTTGGAAACCTATGTTTTGCTGCGAAGTTAATATGACATGATGAAGATTGGACATAAACATTGTGTATTTTTTCATTTTCCTATTTTTCTGTTTTTTGCGATGTGAATGTAGATGATTAATGGATTGTGATGTTGATCTCTGTATGATTCAATGATTTCCTATTATGAATTATTCTATATTGACAGATCTGTTTATGCATCGATGTTTATGCCACGATTTGAGTATGCTGATTTGATCCACTGAATGACAATATGAATCTGTTAATGTTTGGATCTACTAAATGATGATGCGATAAGTTTGACAGTAGATGCACAATCCTCCTTCTTACTGCAGAAAATTGGTTCCGATAGTTCTCCCTCAAACATATCGGGTGATACTTCATCTGCTCTACAGGTGTTTTTGGATGGGGTAAAACCTGTCTGGGTTGGTGCTTAGGGAGATTGCTGTGTTTTGGGTGTCGACGGGTTTGTGTCAACAAATGGTTCCATTTTTGGGACCATAGTGTGAAGGGGGAGGAGGACATGTTGTGGTATCCGATGAGACCAAAAATTCAATACTAGTTTGACCAGAAGGCACGAGAATTTGGTGAGAAAGAGAATCATAAACCTGGATTAACAACACAGAAGTGGTTGGAGTGGCACTTGTATTTTGAACCACACGAGTACTTTTATTCTGATTTTTCTATCATCTTGTATGAGTGGTTGACGTGATTGACCTATCGGAAGACAAATTTCCAAGGAGGTGAACCAACTGGCTGGACCCCAAAACTGATCCAGCAGTTGCAGGAGGTAGAAAACAGAGCATCAAGGGCCATTGAAGTTTATCTTGACAACATATTAGAGGGATACATCACTAAGTTTGCAGTTGAAAGAGTTAAATCTTACAGTTATGCAGAGAGGGATTTATTTAGTGGACCAAGAGGTAGGTTTCTGTTATCTTTGCAATTGTCTATTAAGATGCTCATCTGTGAAAAAGGCATATTGAAGATGAACTCCGCTGAGTAGAGCCCTGGTGTGCGGAGGTTGTGGGTATTGTGGAGATGAAGGCTGGATGTAATGATATGGGGTAGATGGATGGAAGTTACGATGGCACTGTGAGGGAATGTGAGGAAGGAAGTGGTATTATGCGAGGCGGAGCAAAGTTTCAACAAGAGAAGAGGAAAAGGACATGAGAGAGTCCTAATGTGACCAAAATGCAAGGCTAGGAGAGAAGACCAAACAGGATAAAGTGAACCTAAAACGACAAAGGAGATGACCAGGATATGCCTGATCCTAAGGAAAGAACAAACCAGAGCAACAACATACCCACAACTCTGTACATTGCGCCGCACTTGGGAATAAATACCAGCTCAACAACGAATTTTAAAACATGTCAACAACACTCTAATAGTAGCAGATCAACAAATGTAGGAAGAAGGACTAGGATGGAAGGATATGATGTGAAGTTACCCCTATTTCATGGGAACAGAAATGAGGATCTCGAGTAGTAATGGTTTCTATGTGAAGCTATTTGGACTGTCAAACAAGCTTAGGATGATGGTGTTAACAAGGGCTGGTTGGAAACGAACCTTCGAGGTTGCACACTAGATTGGTTCATGAAGTTTGTACAAGTTCCTATGGGGACTCCAATGAAGACTCTGGCTGAAATTAGAAAAGGATTGATTGAAGAATTCAAAAAACCAAAATCTGAGGTGCAATATATCACAGGGTTGAAGGTGAAATTGTTTCAGATTTTGATCAGCGATTGAAGATGTTGATGGTGAGAGTTAGCTTTGATATGAGTGATGTTCAACATAAGGAACGGTTCATCACTGAATTAGTACCACATATCGGAATTCCTTTGATGCAGCAAGGGATTGTGACATAGAGCGAGGCTCTAGAGATTGTGATGAAGTTGGAGGCTTCACCTGTTGGTGAGAATGGAGTTGGCATGACTCAGATTCAGTCTCAACTGGAAAAATTGACAATCCAGTTGCAGGATATCAAGAAGGGGAAAGAGCAGCGTGAAGAATTATGGTGTACTCGATGTTGTGCGGAAGGAAATCATAAAGATTAGTGCCCAGATTTTTGAAACTACCTACTGTCAAGAGCGCCGAATCCATTAAGTTATGATGGCATGCCACGGTGCCACATCTCCCAAGTCTATGGGCATCGAAATGAATATTGTGGTTATATGCAGAAGATGGTCACAAAGATGAATAATTTATATTGCACATTTTGCCGATCTGTTTGGCATGAAGATAAGGATTATCGCACATGTGATTTGCTCCAAGACAAAATGATGAAGCAACTGCAACCACAGTTTGTACCATAGTCACAGTCACAGTCTGTGCCACAACCATATTTTTTTGAGTCACTTCCATAGTACAACCAGATGCAGATGGCCCCATAGTAGCCACAATATACTCAACCACAACACTATGTCCAGTAGTAGCCAACTCCCCTGCAGCAGCAACAATTCAATCAACCGCAATATCAGCAACAAGGAGGATTTCACATAGGATTTCAAGGAGGACGAGGTGGAGGTTTTGGTGAAGGGGGAGGCTGATGTCATGGACTTGTACAATATTATAACCAGCGTAGATCCAAATCCTAGGCTCTATCAAGAGTCGAGAGGGATCAAATCTCTCTAGGTGCAAACCTCTTCTTAAGTATTACACTCAATGAGCTATCAACTTTGGTGTGTCCTATATATACCATTGATTTGATTCAAACCAAAAGACACATCTTTTTATTTAAGATCAACATATAATATATTTATTATTAATATTTAATATTATTTATGGCCAACATATAATATTTAATATTAATTTTTATTTTGTTATGAGCGAACATTACAACATCTCCCCATAAATGGTTTTAAACCATATGCAAGGCCCTCCTAAAACCATGGGTTGTTTAGGAGGCCTTGCACATGGTCTTAAAACTATTTGCAAGGCCCTCCTAAACCATGTACGATAAAACCATGGTTTTTTTTAGGAGGCTTTACACATGGTTTTAAAACCATGTGCACGGTCCTCCTAAACCATGTACAATAAAACTATGGGTTGTTTAAAAGGTCAACATTTTTTTGCAAATAATTCAATTTTTGTTTTTTTTATTATTTTGTTATGTAGGAACATTACAACATCTCCCCCATATTGTGTTTTTTTATGATCCACATTTTTTGGGGGGATAATTAATTTTTTATTTTTTATTGTTTTGTTAGGTAGGAAGATTACAACATCTCCCCCATATTAGGTTGTTTTTCTAGCCGACATTTATTTTGTTTTATAATTAAAAACTCTATTTTTTTTTATTAATAAAAATAACGTTACGTAACGTTACATAACATTATGTAACGTTACGTAACATTACAAGATCTCCCCCATACTGGGCTGTAAAGAGCCTCTCAGCTCAATTATGGAGTTTTGAGACATTATTAGTGAAACTGCATGAACTTGTAAGCACATTGTACTTATTGTATCATTGCTAACCACACTGCTAAGAACTGTCCACAGTTGATTGTGAAGTGGAAAGCATGGTACCTTATGGAGTATTGGGACATTATCAGTGAAACTGCATGAACTTGCAAGCACATTGTACTTATTGTATCACTGCTGACCACACTGCTAAGAACTATCCACAATTGATCGTGAAGTGGAAATCAAGGAACATTCCATAGTTGTAGAACTAGAACCAAAACTAGAGCTAGAACTAGATTCAAAATCAGAACCAGAATGTAAATCATTATCCGAACCAACCAGTGAATCCACCACCGAACCAGAACCAAAGGCCGACAGTTACGATGATCTCAGCAAAACCTAGAATGCAGGATGCTAACGTTGTTGTCATTACTAGTGGATGTGAGATGATAGGAGAGGATAGTCCATTTCCACAAATTCGGTTGGTTGGAAATAAGAAAGTACAGTTCAATGTTGACGCTGAAAGGGACACATTCTTTGAAGAACGCGATACGATAAGAAGAGATATGGGTAAGTTTCCTGTTTATGAAATTCCACATGCTTTTGATTCAAATTTGGTAGCAGGACCATCACGAAAGCATGGTACATTGCAAAACTTCTTCAAAAGTTGTGTGTTGCTACAAAAAGATCTCGATGCGCTCACTGATATTATGAATCTGTTACATCGAACGGACAAGGGACAGAGGGAGTCCACGGTGAACTCTTTACATAAGAAAAAGATGGGAAAAGAGATGAGAATGAATATTCAGATTGGAGAATACGAGGTCAATTCAGTTATTTTGAATCTAGGCTTAGACGCCAACATTATAACAAAGAAGACATGGGATAAAATGGGGAAATCATAGTTGGTTTGGTCCCCTGTGTAGCTACGACTGGCTAACTAGGTCAAAGTAACACCTATTGGGCGAGTTCTGTGTCTTGCAGTGGAAGTTGAGGGGATGAAGACTTATGCCTATTTTGATTTCATTAAAGTTGTTGATGGAGGTGGCTCATATCCTGTACTACTAGGGATTGGATGGGCCAATGATAGCTTAGTGGTGATTAATTTCAAGAAGTGCGTGATGACATTTGAGAACTGAGATATTAGAGTCATAGCTCCGATGGACCCTACGGAAGGATGAAGATATGTTGAACTGGCTAAGGAAGAAGATTTAGGAGGATGGGATCATGCATATAACATCTCATAGGATTACATCCATCCGACTGTCGACAGTGAGCTCGGTTGGTGTAACTCTATCTCTGCGTCTTTGAAATTTGATGATGCTTTGGAGAACTCGTACAATTAGATGCACGAAGTATCGATTCAGAAGTGTGGCCTGATTACTTAGTCATTGTGATGAGTTGCAACCGATACTGTTGAATTTCCAATATATGAAGGACTGACTGAGTTGTCTATTTTTTTAGTTTAGTTTGAGTATAAGGTATCAAAACCGCAGAGATTGTTGGCGTTGGATGAAGCATTGAAGACTACCCCAGCACGTTCCTAGGTGACACATAAGAATTTGATCAACGGGTGGTCGCAGTGTCACAGGTTGATGACAGTTCTCTTTGGTGATATAGAAAAGTACCATGTAGAGAGGTATGATGGGTAGAATGATCCCAACGCTCATCTTCTTGCATGTCATAGCATGTGGGTATCGCAACCAAAGTATGAATGGGTACATCCTTTTGTCCACATGTTGGATGAAATGCCATGATTGTGGTATGTATCAGCTAAGTTGTAAAGAGAGATCACTATCTAGGAATATTTTTCAACTTGCTTCAATCACACCTTCACTTTCGTGGATACCAATCCAACTATTCATAGTGCACTGCAACACATCTACGATGTTTTTCTGAAGGTCATACCGGTTTCATATCTAGTGGATCCGCATGAAACATGTCCGTTGCAGTCGATGATGGAGTGCTACAATGTGACAGGAGGACTGGATGATGGTGATGTTCCATGGAACATCATTCTAGAGACATAAGGAAGTCGAGATGTCACAGCACCTGATGTATCGATGGATCAAATGATTCAACCATTAAAATTTTGTAAGGTCAACATTGGGAAATAGGAGAAACTGAAGTTCACGAATGTTGGGGATTAATGGGATGGAGAAACCATGGAAAAGATCATAGATCTATTGGATGAATTCTATGATTTGTTTCCTACAAATTTTTCTGAGGTGAAGGGGATATTGGGATATTTGGGATATTTGGGAGAGATGAAGATGCCACTGAATACAGATGTGGAGCTTATGAAGTAGCGGCCATATCGCTTGAAACCATGATACAAAAAGAGGGTCAAGGCTAAGCTCGACACAATGCTAGATGCTACGATAATAGAACTGGTTGAGGAATTAGAATGGATCAATCCCTTAGTTGTGAAATATAAGAAGATGGGTGAGGTTCAAATTTGTGTTGACCTCAGAAAACTGAATGATGCCTGTCTACATGATCCTTTTCCGACACCTTTTACTGATGAGGTATTAAAAGGAGTGGGGGGTCAAGAAATTTATTCATTCACAGATGGATTTTTTAGCTATTACCAAAATAAAATCGCAAAAGAGGATTGACATAAGACAACTTTTGTTACTGAATTTGGATGTTTTCAGTACACTATGATTCCATTTGGACTAAAGGATGCACCTACGATATTCTCCAATATTGTTTGTTGATGTATCTGTAACTTCGAAATGTATTCACTCATATATCTTATGTATTGTACCCCAATATTTATTCTGGGAAGTGTCTGTAATGTATTTGAGTCATGTCATGCCCCGATGTTCCTATCAGGAGATTCAATAATGTAAACAAGTCATGTCAAGTCATTGTGGGTAACCCTTTTGTTGATCAAGGGTTAAAGTCCCCGCAGTTGTGGGGCCCTAGGGTTATTAGACTCTCCTAGAGAAGTAGACCCTAGTGATTTATTGTCAAGTAGGGAATTAGTATAAATAGAGTGTGAGCATCTCTATTTATCACACTCTCACTCACACTAAGTTGTAGTGCATAGCTGAGTGAGAAGAAGTTGGTGGGACTAGAAAGAAAGAGACTATTGTTGTCGGGAGATCATCTTACTGTTTTTTGGGTTTTGCTTTTGGTGCTGATTCTATCTCTAAGGAATTTGTGGGGTTTTCTCCTTTATGGTTTCCCCGAGGAAAAACATTGTGTTCATTGTCTCTTGTGTTTGATTGTTGTGCTTGTTATTCTCTCAATTAAAGATCCTAATATAATGCTAGCTTGAATGATAAAAATCTAACATGGTATCAGAGCTAACCTGAGAAGAAGAAACTATGCAGTTGCGAAAACTAGGGATTCCTACTTTTTGGATCTCTCTCCATATATTTTCAGCAAAATAAGGTTGGGATGACTCTCCTCTCTAGGGTGCGTCTTTCTGTCGAAGCAGAATCTGATTCTGAGCATTTTTAGTTTTTGACCTGACACTGCTGCCAGAAATTAGGGCTTTCTATAGGATTGGAATTTTTGAATGAACCCAGGCCTGGATTGATCTCCTCCTCAAAATCAAATTTTAGAGATCAAGATCCAAGTTTTTGGTTGGACAAAACTCCGAAAAAGTCAAACCCTAATCTGCTGCTGAACCAACTCTGCAGAATTTCAGCTCTAGATCCAGATCCAACATCTTAACCTGGTAAGATCTAAATATTTTTTATTTCCATTTGAGGTTCTTAGTTAATATATCTCATCATACCAAGCTTGATGAAAATCTTAAGGGAGCTGATAACTTCCAAGCCTAGAAGTATAGGATCTCCCTAGTCCTGGAAGAAAATGAGTTGGACTCCTACATAATTGAGGAGGTTCCAGTTCTAGAGGGAGAAGAGGCTAAGGCCTTACACAAAAATAAGTTGGTCATTTCTAAGAGGATTATTACTGATTCAATCAAGGATCACCTCATAACACATGTGTCCTCCCTAAAGACACCTAAAGCTATGTTTGATGCCCTGACCAAATTTTTTGAGGGAAAGAACATAAACCGAAAGATGACTTTGAGGAACCAATTGAAGAATGTGAAGATCCATGATGCGGAGAACATACAACCATACTTCACAAGGGTCTCCCAGATCAAAAAAAAACTTGAAGCAATGGATGAAGAAGTGGAGAATGCAGAGATTGTAATGACCACCTTGAATGGTCTCCCTAGATCATGGGACTCCTTTATTCAAGGGATCTATGCCAGAACGAAGCTATTCAAGTTTAGTAGACTATGGGAAGAATGATTTCAAGAAGAAGCTTGGATAGCAGCTCGAGAAGAAAATATGGGAAGTGAAGATCAAGCTCTCACAGTACACTCCAAGAAAAGAAAAAGAAGTTCTCATCACCCCATAGGTAAGCACTTCCATAAATATAACACTAGAAAATATTTTTCTAAAATAAGATGTTATACATGTGATGAAGTAGGACATTATGCAAAAGATTGTCCTAAAAGAAAAAATAAGAAGAAGGGAAACAAGAGAAGACATCATGATCATGCTGTAGAGGATGATGAACCTTCCACAAAGAGAATCAGATAAGAAAGTGATGATTCCTAAAGTGATGAGGAATATTTCTTGATTTTCTCTCTCATGGGAAACATCACACATGGAAGTAATGATTGGCTTATAGATAGTGGGGATTCCAAACATATGAAAGGATTCAAACAATCCTTTGTGAAACTATCAAAACATGAATCATCCCACAAGGAGAAACTTGGAGATGACTACCAATATCCAATAAAAGGTAGTGGGGAATCCTCCTATAAGCTAGACTCTGGAAAGTCTATGACAATGAAGGATGTATTGTTTGTACTAGGACTAAAGAAGAACCTCTTCTCCATATTTGCATTGGATGCAAAAGGCATGAGGGTTGCATTTGTAGATGGCCAAGTTCTCATGTGGCCAAAGGGAAAGACTATTAATGATGCAGTAGTAATTGGGGAACAAGAGGGAGGTCTATAAAAATTGAAGGGAAATCAAGAACAAGCCTTGATCCATGACACAATAGAGCCAAATGAACTTTGGCATAGAAGGTTTACACATGTGCACTACAAAGCACTGCCTCTTGCAAGCAAAGCTGTTGAAGGACTTCTAGAAATCCAGTCAAAACATGATGGTGTTTGCAAAGGATTTGCCAAAGGAAAGAACACATAGAAGACATTTCCAAATAGCAAGAGCAAGGCGAAAGGAATCTTGGAAATCATTCACTCCGATGTATGCGGTCCAATGTCATCCAGTTCATTAAGCGTGTATGTATACTATGTTTCTTTTATTGATGATTTTTCTAGGAAGACATGGATATACATCTTGATTTTTCTATTCAACAAGTTCAAGGAATTCAAAGTCTTGATCGAGAACCACACTGAAAAGAAGATCAATAACTTTCGATCAGATAATGCCGGAGAATTTATATCAAATGAATTCAAAGCATTATGCAAATATTTAGGGATTAAGAGGGAGTTAACCACTCCATATAATCCACAACAGAATGGGGTTGCTAAAAGGAAGAATAGAACGGTCATGGAAGAAGCAAGGGCCATGCTTCATGATCAAGATATTCCCATGCATTTATGGGCAGAAGCTTTCAGAACTGTGATATATGTATAGAACCGTACTCCACACAGAGTACTTGAGAACAAGACCCATGAAGAAGTCTTCTCTTGCAACAAACCAGAAGTTAGCTGTCTTAGAATATTTGGCTATCCAGTATACATACACATTCCGAAAGAAAAGAGGACAAAGTTAGATCCTTCAGGAAGGAAGGGTATATTTGTGGGATACTCTGAAAGCTCGAAGGCTTACAGAATATACTTCCCAAAGATTCAAGAAGATCGACATCAGCAAGGATGTAACATGTGACGAAGACTCAACTTACAACAAACCCAGAAAGGGACCTGTTTAAGATCCTGAAGAAATAGAAGAACCCAGAATTCATCACACAACCATGAACGAAGAAATTCAAGAAGAATATTGAGAATTAGAAGAACCTCAAGAACTTGTAGATACACCTCAGGAGAAGAATCCTCACAAGAGGAAACCTTCTTGGGTACGAGAAGCTATCCAAGGTGCAAAAAGATATGGGGCTCTAGAATAAAATCATAGAGAAAGAAAAAGGACCAGGTTCTTCTCCGGGTATGTAGCCTTATTATGTGACTTCATCGATAAAGAACCTTCCAACTATGAAGAAGTGGTAGAAAGGAAAGAATGGAAGGATGCTATGATCGAAGAGTATCAATAGATCATGAAGAATGATGTCTGGGACATTGTCCCAAGACCAGAAGGGAAGTTTGTTGTAACTTCCAAATGGATCTACAAGATCAAGCATGCTGCAGATGGTAGCATAGAGAAATATAAAGCAAGATTTGTGGCTCATGGCTTATCCAAGAAAGAAGGAATATATTATGAAGAAACTTTTGCACCTATAGCCAGATACACTTCATCATATCAATACTTGCTCTAGCTGCAGTAATGAAATGGAAGATACACCAGATGGATGTCAAGACTGCTTTCTTGAATGGTGTAGTGGAAGAGGAAGTGTATGTGGAGTAGACACTTGGTTTTGAGACACATGACAGGGAATCTCATGCATGTATATTAAATAAATCCCTGTACGGTTTGAAATAGGCACCCAGGACATGGTACAACAGAATTGACAAACTTCTATCTAGTTTGGGATTTACCAAGAGTAAAGCAGATTCCAACCTTTACTAGAAGGTTGAAGATGGTAACCCAGTAATACTCCTATTGTATGTCGATGATATTTTTGTAACAGGTGTGGATGGGTTGATTTTTGATATGAAGAGTAATCTTACTGCCAATTTTGAAATGAAAGACTTGGGTATGATGCACTATTTTCTAGGCATGGAGGTGTGGTAGAATGCAGATGGAATCTTCCTCGGACAAGGGAAGTATGCAATAGAGATCCTGAAGAGATTCGGGATGATGGACTGCAAGGCCATGAACACACCTACGACATGAAACCTGAAGCTATTGAGCGATGCTTCATCAGAATTGGTTGATGCTACGATGTATTGTTAGATGATTGGGTCCTTGATGTACTTGACGAATACGAGACCAGATATTTGCTTTGTTATGAACAACTTGAGCTAGTTCCTGACAGATCCGAGACATGTTCACTTGATTGCTGGAAAGCATATTTTGAGGTACCTGAGGGGTACAGTTGATTATGGACTCAAGTATGAGGTGAATCAGAAGATTAACCTGGAGGGTTATGTTGATTCAGATTGGGTAGGCAGTTCCATTGATAGGAAGAGCACTTCAGGGTGCTGCTTCAATATGGGATCAGGTGTGATCTTTTGGTTTAGCAGGAAACAGTCTTGCGTAGCACTGAGTATAGCTAAAGCAGAGTATGTAGCAGCTTGTTCATCTAGTTGTGAAGCAGTATGGTTGAGCAAGCTACTGTCTAATTCATTTGATCTCCAGCTGGATGCTACTTGTATATATTGTGACAACCAGAGTTATGTGAATTTGTCGGAGAACCCAATGTTCCATGACAAGTTGAAGCATATCGAGATCAAATATTACTATATCAGGGATATGGTGTAGAGAGGAGCAGTGAAGCTCCAATTTGTTGCAACGGACGAACATATAGCTGATGTGCTGACGAAGCCATTACCCAGAGTGAAGTTTGAGTACTTCAAGAGGAATCTTGGTGTTCTCCAGATCGAGGTTTACCCCAAGGGGAAGTGATGAGTCCATGAGCCATTTTGACATGGTGAGAGGATTGGTTCCTTCCATGGTCATATGTAAGGGTTGAGGAATTCTATCATGGTGAGAGGATTGGTTCCTTCTATGTTAGATATGAGTGCTGAGCCATTCTGATGTGACTGTAGGATTGGTTCCTACATGATCAGATATAAGTGTTGAATGCCATTCTCTGAATGGAGGCACCTGGTCAGTTACCAGGAATACTCAACCTAGAGCTGAGTGCCATTCTGATGTGACTGTAGGATTGGTTCCTACATGATCAGATATAAGTGCTAAATGCCATTCTCTGAATGGAGGAACCTGGTCAATTACCAGGAATACTCAGTCTGGGGCTAAGGGTCATTCTGATATGAATGTGGGATGTGTTCTCACATGATCAGATATAAGTGCAGGGTCATTCTGATGTGATTGAGGGATGTGTTCCCACTTGATCAGATATAAGGGATGATTCCATTCTCTGAGAGAATAGAGGCACCTAGTCAGTTACCAGGAATCCTCAACCTAGGGTTGAGAGCCCTTTTGACATGTAGGCTGGATTGGTTCCTCGCATGGTCGAATGTAAGTGTAGAGCCCTTTTGACAGCATGGTCGAATATAAGTGTTGAGCCCTTCCATGGATGATAGATGATGTTTCCTATCATGCCAGTGGATGTGAGTGCTAAGCCTTTTCATAGATGATAGTAGTTGTGTCCTATCATGCTGGTGATTGTAAGTGTTGTGCCTTTCCACAAATGATAGTAGTTGTGTCCTATCATGCTGGTGGATGTGAGTGATGAGCCTTTTCACATATGGTAGTAGGTGTGTCCTACCATGCTGGTGATTGTAAGTGGTGTTCCTTTCCACAAATGGTAGTAGGTGTGTCCTACCATGCTGGTGGATGTGAGTGCTGTGCCTTTTCACAGATGATAGTAGTTGTGTCCTATCATGCTGATGAATGTAAGTGCTGTGATTTTATGAAATGGTCTTGGATGTGTTCCTCTCATGGTCAGATGTGAGTTCTGGCCATTCTGAATTAGGGTTAGATATAAGCACTAAAGAAAACCTACATGGAGGCTAGGCCTACAACTAGCATGAAAAGGGGCTAGCTTTGTAGAACTTCCTGTGACGAGAAGAATCATGAGATAGCAACTGTGATGATGACCCAGTGATGATCCAGATTGAGTAATGATCCAGATCCAATGATGATGATCCAGTAGTGATGATCCAGATCAAGTGATGATCCAGATCCAGTGATGATGTTCCTGTGATGATCCAGATCCAGTGATGATGGTCCAGATCAAGTGATGATGATCCATATCGAGTGATGATCCAGATGCAAGATGAAGATGACTTAAAGATGAATATGATGAGATGATCTAGTTGATACAGAGAAGAAGACCAGTGCTGACAAATTGTGTCGAGAGAATACCTTCCTAGTTAAGAGGGAGTGTTGATGTATTTGTAACTTCATAATGTATTCACCCATATATCTTATGTATTGTACCCCGATGTTTATTATGAGAAGTGTTTGTAATTTATTTGAGTGATGTCATTCCCTAATGTTCCTATCGGGAGATTCAATAATGTAAACAAGTCATGTCAAGTCATTGTGGGTAACCCTCCTATTGATCAAGGGTTAAAGTCCCCATAGTTGTGGGGCCCTAGGGTTATTAGACTCTCTTAGAGAAGTCGGCCCTAGTGAGTTATTGTCAAGATAGGAATTAGTATAAATAGAGAGTGATCCTCTCTATTTATCACACACTCACTCACACTCAGTTGTAGTGCATAGCTGAAAGAGAAGAAGTTGTTGGGACTAGAAAGAAAGAGACTACTATTGTAGGGAGATCATCTTACTATTTTTGGGGTTTTGCTTTCAGTGCTGATTCTATCTCTGAGGAAGTTGCTGGGTTTTCTCCTTTATGGTTTCCTCGAGGAAAAACATTGTGTTCATTATCTATTATGTTTGATTGCTCTGCTTGTTATTATCTCAGTTAAATATCCTAATATAATGCTATCTTGAATGATAAAAATCTAACATTGTTGTTGCTACTTTCAAGGATTTTATTCAAAAGTTTCTGGCAGTTTACATGGATGACTGGATGGTTTTCGGGTTGATAAAAGATAATCTAGAAAAAATGCAACTGATGCTATTGTGTCGTCGACACCATCAGGTCACGTTGAACTCAAAGAAGTGCATTTTCTATGCACCATTTGGGATGTTTCTGGGACATATTGTTTGTAAGGAAGGACTACTGGTTGAGCCAATGGAGATTGCGGTGATTTTGAGCTTGACACCACCTGAAAATGTGACACAAATTAGAGTGACATTAGGCCATATAGGATATTAACACAAGTTCATCATAGGTGATTCCATGATCACAACCCCTATGGAGAAGTTGCTCAAGAAGGATTGTTGGCAGGGGTTTTGGTAAGTGAGTTGCGTAGTGTCACAGCAGCTGCGCAAGCTCACGTGGTACCACGCAAGGCCAGATCAGTGCGATGGGTGGAAGAATAACTATTTTGAATATTTTATATCTTATTTGACCATGTTTTTTTACAATAAGTCATTAGCAGTTATAAGTTAGTTAGAAGTGGACCTTCAATGTAAAGGTGCAAGCCTATATATAGATCTAGTTTTGCAATTAAATAGACATCATTTGATGATTGATGGGATTTATTGACTACCTTATGAGTATCGCATGAGATCTAGTGCAATATGGTTTTGAAGAATTTTCTGTTGTATCTACGATCTATCTGGGTTGTTTTTTGATGTATTCAGCCTCTGGTTGTGGAGAAGAATTGTCTATTTTAGGATCTTTTGCACAGAGTTAATATAGATGATAGTTGATGCATAAATATTGTCTTTTTTTTACTGTTCTCTCTGCTACAATATGTCTTGTTACGATGTTACAGTGATGTAGATCTATTATGATGTTGTGGTTTGTTATGATGTCATTGTGGTTTATTCTATTCCTGTTGTACTGATGTTGATGCGATCTGTTTGAAGTCTATTAAATTTCTATGCATTATGAGTTGAGATGTTTTATCATTAATGCTACTGCACTAGCGATACTCAGAAAAATGTATGATGCAATCTATAGTTGTGGAAATGAGTTAATGTTGACTACATAGTTTTGGATCTGTTAATCATGTTGTTTTCCCATTGGATCCCATATCCTTTGTCCCCACTAATGGAAACTCAGTTTTGACAGCTCTCCCTTGAACATATCGGGTGAGACTTCATCTGCTCTGCGGATGTTGTTGGGCAGGGTAAAACCTATCTGGGCTGGTGCTCAGGGAGATCGTGTTGGTTGGGAGTCAATAGAGTGAGAACCCTTGTCGACGAGGCTTTGTTGGTGGGTTTTCACTAACAAATGGTTCTGTTGCTGGGACTGAGTTGTAATTAAAAGGAGGATATGTTTTGGCATTTGACTTGATCGAAGATCAAAGGGTGGTTTGATCTAAAGTTGTGAGAATTTGCTGAAGCTGAAAATCAGAATATGAAGCTATCGACGAGCTAGTGGTTGGATAGATATATCCACGACGGTCCTCATGAATGGTTATTTTGTGAGTTTCCTATCCTCTTGCATGAGTGGCTCGCAAAGTTCACTTCCAAGAAAACAAACTTCCAAGGAGGGGAGCTGACATCCTGGACTCTAGAGCTGATCCAGGAAAACGACAATATGACATCATGGGCTGATGAAGTGTGGTTGGACAGTATCTTAGAAGGCTATATTACTGAGTTTGCAGTCGACACTAATAATTCATTTAGAAAAGCAGAAAGGGATTTCTTCAGCAGACCATGAGGAAGATTCTTACTGTCGCTGTAGTTGTCAATTAAGAAATTGGTCTGTGAAAAAGGTATTCTGAAGATGGACCAAGAGTAGTGGAACTCTGGTGTGCGGAGGATGTAGGCACTACGACGAAAGAGGGGAGATGCATGGAAAGGTAAGAGGTAGATGGGCATGAGTTCTTGTGAGAATGTGAAGGTCACCGAGGAAACAAGTGGTTGTATAAGGGGAGGAGCAAGGTTTCAAGAGAAGAGGCAGAGGATGGGAGAAGGTCCTACTGCGATAAAAGTGTGATGTAGTGAGGAAAAACCACATGGGAGGAAGCAGTCTTTTTGTGATGATGAGGACGAACAGGCCCAGGCTATGCGCAGAAGGATGACAAGATCGAACCCCAGCAGTAACATGTCCATACCTCTGCGCACTACTCCACCACTAGGAAGAAATGTGCATTCTCTGTCGACTTTCCTGACATGCCAACAATAGTCTAGAAATCAAGTACCAACAGGAGGAAGAAGGCCCAGAATGGTAGGCGATGAAATGAAGTTACCAATATTCCATGGGAATGAAACTGACGATCCAGAGTAGTACTAGTTCTTGTGTGAGGTGATCTGGACCGCTTGAAAAACTGTAGATGATGATGTCAAGAAAATCAAGCTGGAAACTACTGTTAGGGGCTGTGCGCTGTAATGGTTCATGATATTCACGTGGGTTCCTCAGGGAGGTATCGTGAAAACATTGGATGAGATCAGAATGGGGCTATTCAAAGAATTCAAGAAGTTGAAGTATGAGGATTAGTACATTACTGAATAAAAAGAGATCAAAGAGTTACCCAATGAAATGATTTGGGACTTTGATCAGTAGTTTAAGACATTTATGGCTTGGGTCATTTTTCATATGAGTGATGTTCAACACAAGGAATGGTTCATCGCCATGCTTGTCCCTCATATCCGACAACCGCTAATGCAACAAAACATTGCGACATAGAGAAAGGATTTGGAGACCGCGATGAAAGTGGAGGCATCACCTATAAGAGAAAGAAAAATCGGAATGAACCAGATTCAAGCACAGTTGGCCAATGTGATGCTCCAAATGCAAGATATAAAAAAGTCCAAGGAAGATCATGATGATCTTTGGTGCACCCGTTTCCATGCAGACGGACATACCAAGGACACATGTCTGACATTCCAAAATCATTCGCTGTCTGGAGCACCGAACCTATTGAGGTGTGCTAGTATACCATGGTGTCACATCTATCAAGTCTATGGGCATCGACATGAGAATTGTGAATACATGCAGAAAATGGTTACTAAGGTGAAAAATTTGTACTGTACATTTTGTCGATCAGTAGGACATGATGACAAAAACTACCGAGCTTATGATTTTCTCCAAGAAAGGACGTATGATTCATATTTTGTGAAAGGTGAGGAACCCCGGGCAGTGCAAGCGTAGCCACAAGTGGTACAACCAGCACCACAGGTGCAACATACACCACCATCCCTGATGCATTTTATCCCCGTGCAACCGCAACAACAGTTTACATTGCAGCCGCAGTTTTCACCTCAGCCACAGATGGTGTCACAACCATAGTATAATCAGGTGTCGCTACCACAGTATAATCAACCACAATATGTTCAAGGTGGGAATTATGTCCAGCAACAACCAAACCTACCATAGCAGCAAATGACCCAACCATAGTTTTAGCAAGGAGGAGTCCATAGAGGATTCTGCGGAGGATTTAGGGGCCCAGGAGGAGGATTGGGTTGAGGAGGAGGACGAGGTCATGAATCAATTCAGTGTTATACCTGTGGAGAATTCAAGCATTATCAGAGGGAGTACCCTCATGTGCAGTGTACTTATTGCACAACCAATGAACATAATTTTTAAAACTGTCCTTAGTTGATTGAAAAATGGCAAGCAGGAAACATTCCTTAGTTACAGAATGTACAGAATCAGAATCAACCTATGTTTTGAGTACATAACCAACCGATGATGCAGGGATGGATCCCACCACAGACTCAGACTCAGAATTCACTGATGAATCAACTACTGAATCAGCCGCTGAATCAGAACCCATCATTGACTGAAGCCTAGAACTTGAATCAAGGACTGACGGTTGCAATAATTCATGCCAAACCACAAATGAAGGATGTCGATGTTGGGATTGTCACTCATGCTGGTGTGACAACTGGAGACGATGGATCGTGTCAAGAAATTTGACTTGCTGGAAAGAAAAAAGTATCATTTGATATTGAGACAGAGAAAATACACTTTCTTTGAAGCGAAGCATGCAATCGGGAGGAATCCGGGTAAGTTACCAATTATTGACATGCCATCTACTTTTGATCCATGTTTAGAGGCAGGACCATCATGGCGGCATGGTACCTTGCGACAGATCTTTGAAATTTTTCTATCACTGGCAAGGGACACTGATGCCCTTGTTGAGCTTGAGGTGTTGTTGTACTACCCATATAAGGTAGTGAAAGATTCTGTAGTGAACTCTTTGCAAAAGAGGAAGACAAGCAAGGAAATGAGGATGAATATCCATATTCGGGATTACAAGGTTGAATCTGTTATTTTTGATCTCAGATCAGATGTAAACATCCTGACTAAGTAAACTTGGCAGCTGGTGGGGAAGCCAACACTGGGATGGTCGTTGGTATAGCTGCGACTAGAAAATCAAAAATGAAATAACCTTCAAAACATAACTAATAAATGATTGTGTTAACAAGTTTCACAGATCTTTAGCTACTTCAGCTAATAAGGCTATCCCTTCTAGGGCTTGGGATTTTCTTCTGGCCTTCAGTTGATCTTCTTCCATATCTGCCATCTTTCTAGTGAGTTCTTAATTTTGCTGTTGCATATCTTTGATGGTTTGTTTCAACATTGTAAATTGACCTTCTGTATTCCTCTTCCTTTTCAATGCCTCTCTTGAAACTACAATTAGCTCCTTATAGTGGCTATTCACCTCATCCAGATCCTGTTTGAGTCTTCTATTTTCCATGACCAAGCCATCATTTGTCTCCTGCATATATTTCACCTGATATTTATACTGTTTTACACTTCTCTGTAAATTCTCTTTTTTTGAATCAAAGGCTTTATTTCTTGCTGTGGTTTGCATCTCATTTGGAAGCCATGGAATGTTTAATCTCTTATAAATTTCTTCATCTTTTGGCAACAATTCTATAGGATTTTCAGGAAAACTTAGGTTTTCTTCAGTATCAGCTTCACATGGAACATTTTCCTCAACCATCACCTTCTTTTCTGAGTGCCAATACTTTATCTCACCTTCTTGTTGTTCCTGCAACATTTGACTTCGTACCTCTAGAAATATATTAGACAGTTTAGTCTCAATAAGGACAGACTCTCTTTCTGATTCCATTGGCCTTTTACCTTTACTATCACCCTTAACAACATTCAATTTTTCATCAGATGAGGAATCATCTATCACTGTTACTCTTTCTTTGTTCAATTTAGGGTTCAGCAATTTCTTCATATTCATCCTGAGCTTGTTTCTAGGTCTAGTCTTTGGTCTCCATACAGGAGCAAGTTCCCCTAACATTTTGAAAGTTTTGCCCTGATGGGTAACCGAGGGAAATTAAATAACTTTTAGTTTCTTTATCTTTGGTACTGCTACCTCATCATTCTGGCTGTGAAATTCCTTTTTAGTACAAAACCTAGTTTCATCAATAATAGGGACTTTATCATCCTCAAACAGGCATTTCTCATCTTCAGACAGAACTGTGATTGGACTTTGTCTTTGGACTTCAATATATTCTTTCTCATCTAAAATTTTCTCTGCAGGTACAATCTTTTCATCAACAATTGTCTTTACTAGTACATCATTCTCAACAGGCTCGGTCTCCTTATTATCAGACTGTAAATCTTTGCTTTCAATGTCATTAAGGTGCTCTCCAGATTCAAAATATTCATTTGCATGATCTGAAACTTCCTCTGATTTAATCCTATCTTCATCTTTGACCTTTACCTTTTGTGCCCTAAGCTTTCTGATTAAGGTTTGTCCTTTATCAACTTGTCTTTTGTGAGACTATCCTTATTGACCATTTTGAAAACCTGACTAGAGTAGGAAATACTCCCAAGTCTTTCCTCTACTCTACAAAACAGTGTTTATAATGAGTTTGATAAGTCCATGGTGGAAAATGGACTGTTTAGTATGATTCTGGTGCTCCTTAATTCTGCAAGACATTTTTTGCAAGCTCTTTAGAAAGAAGAAGGGCAGGTTCATCTTGGGCTCATTACTAAGGTGCTAAAGAAATTTGAAGTGGTATTTAAAAATGAAGGCATATATTCCTTCACAAGTAATATAACTCTGTAAAACTTTAATAGGTTCTATCCATTAAGGCATGAAGTTATGAATTGGGTTCTATCCAATTACACCAGGCAGTAAGTACTTTTGTGCATTGAAGGTGAATGGCACCTTCTTAAACCATAATTCTCCCTAATTCTTAATGCCTGAGGCAACCAACTCCTTGGTTAATTTGAATTGCGAAGTATCAAAAGACACAGTGTCTTTGTCATAGCAGTAAGCAAACTTATGGGAGACCTCTACATAGTATCCATCAATCTTCTTGAAAAATGTCAACCATCCTTCATTTGCAAATAGCTCTGCACATTCTGGAAATTTATCTATCCAACTTAGGTCAGTGGGCTCAGCTCTATTTTTTTTTCCACTTTTCTTCATTTTCACTATGGTTTACAACACCTGCTCAGCTATCCCACAGTCTATTTATCTTCAAAACATCACAGTCTTCCCTATCACACAATTCAGGAAATATTCTGTACCATATTGCAACAATTTGACCTAATCACAAAATTCAGGGACCTCCAATAGTTCTTCTCTGAAGTTTACTATTTTAAACGATGAATACTTGGATATATTTGTTAATATTTCATCATTCATAGTCTATTAGGTGAGCAAACTGATGTCCTTCCTTCGAATTTTGACATCATGGATTTTATCAGAAAAACCCAAATTAAACAAACCCTAGCAAATTCCACGTGGGGTACCTGCTCAAAAGCTCAATAAAAATGCTGGAATGCGATCTCTTCAAGGGTTAGGTGTTGAATTTCACATTCCAGCTGTCTCTAACTGTCCATATCACTTCAAAAAATCGCTGCTAGAAAGCCCTAATTCCTCATTTAGTTTGTAAAAGCTTTGATTTCTTAGCAGTATGTTCTAACCACTACTTTCAATACCTTCATATCCTTCAGATCAAGAACATATTCTTGAAAACTATGGCTCGTTCAACTTGATGTCATCATTCACCCTATGCTGCATGCAGTCACCACGATCTGTCTCATACGATGACCATCCACCTGTTTCAATGATAAACCTTGCAAGAAATGTATCAAAGGTAACAAATGATGTGATTAATACCTTAGGGACAAGACACCTGAAAAAATCGGACTGAAAAATAATGATTTTCGCATTCGCAACTTTCTTGTAGCACTCTAGTATACTAATTTCGCTCTTGCGCTACAAGAAAGTCCAAACACATAATTTCACATCATTAAGTCACTAATAAGGTTTAAGAATTGGTTTATATGCTTAATCTCGACCTTAGTGTCATTTATGAAACCATTTAATCCAAATATACCTTGTAGAACCCTTCAAGAATGAACTCTAAGCAAAATTTATAAAAGCAGGTTTAAAAATAAGAAAAACCAAAATGATGAAAACTAAAAGCTTAAACTCAAAATTAACCTTTATAAACAAAATTTCCTAGAAGCAAAAATACTAGCAAGGTTCAAAAACTTAAACCAAAAGCATAAAACTAAGGAAGACAAAATCATGACCTAACAGGATGAAGCCAGTAGGAGTTGGGACCGTGCCTATAATATCTTTGAGGATTATATTCACTCGACTGTTGATGGTGAACTTGGATGGCACAGTGCTAGTTTTGCGTCCTCTGACTCTGAGGATGCTTTGGAAAATTGGCAGAATAGGTTGCATGATGTATCATTCAGGAAATGCGGGTTGATCACACAGTCTCTCCACTATGTAGCCACTGAGACTGTTGCGTTGCCCATTTATGAAGGAATGTCAGGATTATCAGAGTTCTTTCAAGAATTTGAAGAGAAATTTTTTGAACCACAAAGGATATTGGCCCTATAGGTTGCACTGAAGGCTACCCTGGATCGATGGTAGGAAACACATAAGTAGGAAATCCATGACTGGAAACAGTGTCGGATATTGATGATGGTGCGCTTCAGGGATTCAGAGGTCTATCATGCTGGGAGATACGATGGATAGAATGATCCCACCAGTCATTTGATTGAGTGTCATACTTTGTGGGTGTCATGACCCAGAGATGAATGGGTCCATGCTTTCGTTCATACTCTGGAAGAGATGCCAACATCCTGGTATGTGGTGGGAGAGCTGCGCAAAACTATCACCACTTGGGAGGAGTTGTCTGTTTTCTTTGTGTAGACGTTTAATTTACAGGATCCCAACACATAGGTATGTAATGCTTTACAAATCATTCACGACGTCATACTAAAGGTCATCCCTATTACATACCCAGTTGATCCACATGCGCATTGCTCCATCCAATCCATGATGGCATGCTACAACTTGTCCAGGGAACCTGAAGATGATGATGAGTTGCGAAATGTTACTATTCCATAGTTAGAGGGAAGACGAAATGTCGCAGCCCCAGACATCTCGATGGATTCAATGAGTCAGTCGTTGAATATATGGAAAGTCAATATTGGGTTGGAAGAGAACCCTAAATTTTCCAACATTGGGGACTACTGGGACGAGGAGACCATGGCCAAAATCACGGACTTGCTTCATGAATTCTAGGACCTTTTTTCAACATGTATTTTAGAGATGAAGGGGATTTTAGGAGACATGGGTGAAATGAAAATCCTGTTGAAACCAGATGCAAAACCTGTGCAACAGAGGCCATATCGACTTAACCCACGATACAAGGACCGTGTGAAGTCTGAGATAGACCAGATTCTCGATGTTGGGATCATTGATCCTATAGAAGAATTAGTTTGGATAATCCCTATGGTGGTCTAGGATAAAAGGACAGGAAAAATCTGTATTTGCGTCGACCTAAGGAAATTGAATGATGCATGCATCCATGACCCATTCCCAATGCATTTTACAGATGGAGTTCTTGAAGGAGTAGGTGGTCATGAGATGTATTCCTTCACGAATGGGTTTTTGGGATACCACCAAATCCACATTGTAAAGGATGATTGCCATAAGACCATGTTTATCATTCAATGGGGTTGTTTTCAATATACAGTCATGCTATTTGGGATGAAGAATGCAGCAGCCATATTTTCTCGCGTAGTTGTCACTGTATTTAAAGACTTATTCAAAAATTCTTGTAGGTGTATATGGATGATTGGACTGTTTATGGACTAATTAGGGACCATATCAACAACTTGTGACTGATGCTAGAAAGGTGTCGACAACATCAGATCGCATTAAACTCTAAAAAGTGCATTTTTTGTGCACTGTTTGGCATTCTACTTGGGCACATAGTATGCAAGGAAGGTCCATTGGTTGATCCAATGAAGATCATGCTAATCCTCAGTTTACCACCACTGAAGAATGTGAATATGCTTCGAGAAACGATAGGGCTTATGGGATATTATCAAAAGTTTATCAAAGGATACACTGCGATTACTGCCCCTATGGAGAAACTACTGAAAAAGGATGCAACATACGAATGGACTCAGGAATGTCAAGGAATTTTTGACACGTTGAAGGCCAAGATGGCCTCAACTCCCATACTATTTTTCCCTGATTGTAATAAGAAGTTCCATGTACATGTAGACACTTCTTCTATTGCGCTGGGGGTTGTTCTTGCGCAACCAAGTGAGGGAGACCTGGATCATCCAATAGCATATGCCAGTAGAAAGTTGTCATTTTTTGAACGAAATTATACAATGATGGAAAGGGAAGGCCTGGTGATGGTTTATGCCTTGCAAAAGTTCATGCACTATTTGTTTGGCATACATTTCAATATGTTCACTGATCATTATGCTTTGCAATACCTGGCCAATAAACCTGTGTTGGGGGGGGAAGATTTGTCGATGGTTGTTACTCTTCCAGGAGTTTGATTTTGAAATAGCTGTGAAGCCAAGACGGTTGAACGCTCATCCAGATCATCTGTATCACATTGAGAATGGTGAAGAACCGACCAATATTGATGATGGTTTGCTAGATGCACAATTGTTCCATGTTGACATTGCATATGATCACTATGCGCCAATTATTCTATTTTTGGCCACTAGTGTCACCCTGGAGGACATGTCAACTAGCCAAAAGAAGCAGCTGGTCGTGAAGGATTCTGATTTTCAACTGATATCTGGGCAGTTATATAAGCTTGGACGAGATGAAATATTGCAACGATGTATTTTACCACATGAGCAAGGTCCCATTCTCGAAGAAGCACATGCAGGAATTGTGGGAGGTCACTATGGAGGCCGGATTACTGCGTGTAAGGTGTTGCATGCTGGGCTATGGTGGCCTACGCTGCATAATGATGCCATAGAATATGATGTCTACCAGCCTGTCGGTAAACCATCACGGTGGGATGAGATGTTGTTGGTACTGCAGATGACTCTACAACTGTTTGATAAATGGGTTGTGGATTTTGTGGGTCCTATTAATCCACTAGGGAAGTAGACTAGTGCGAGATACATCATTACTGCAACCAACTACCTGATTAGGTGGGTGAAAGCTGCATGAATAATAGATTGTACCGCTGCGACAACAGCGCGGTTCATATTTGAAAACATTATGACATGGTTTGGGTGTCCTAGGATTTTAATGAGTGACCAGGGTAGTCATTTCGTCAATCAAACTATGAAAGCGCTAACTGAGAAGTTATAGGTACAAAATAAGAGGAGTACACCATACCATCCATAGGAAAATGGGACTATGGAAGCATTCAACAAAATCTTGGAAATAGTGAGGACTAAGGTATGTAATGCCAACCGTGATGACTGGGACCTAAAAAATCCCCGCAGTGCTATGGGCCTATCGCACTACTTGCAAATGGATAACAGGCCAGACACCATTCAATATGGTCTATGGGCATGAGGTAGTCATGCCCATGGAGTATATTCTTCCTAGTTTATGCATTTCCATGGAAACGAGCATGGATGATGCAGAAGCATTATAAGAATGCATTGCGTAGTTTCTCCAGCTCGAAGAAGACCACTTTATTGCTAGCTTCCACCAGCAGGTTGCAAAGGATCGACAAAAGGCGTGGCATGATCACTACATTAAGAAAAAATAGTTTGTAGAAGGAGATTTGGTGTTGTTATACGACATTAAGTTCATAAATAATCCAGGTAAGTTACAAATGCATTGGTTAGGTCCGTATATTGTTCATTCCATTACTTCTGGAGGTACAGTTCAATTACAACAATTATATGGCATGGTATTGCCGACGCTCGTCAATGGGAGTCGCTTGAAGCCCTATAGGATGGGGCCAGAGCTGCGCATTGCTTGAAGCACTGTGTGAAAAAATGAATATTTTGTTTCAGAACAGCAAGGCGAGCCCAGGGGAAGAGGCTGTGCAAGGGTAGAGATTGTAGAGCTAGACGGTCGACCTCTTATGACAACTGCAGGGCTGTGGGTTGGTCAAATCAAGTAATAAATGTAGTTAGTTAAAATAGTTGGCTGGTGACGCTTGTTGAAGCGATGCACATTAATGACTGATTTGATCATTAGAGGTGTAGGATTACTAATGGATTTGGTGTCATTACTACCAGATTTAGTCATAATGGTGATCGTAGATGTGGCATTGATGAGTTTGAATTGGAGGTGGCTATAAAAAGTGCAAGGGATGTAGGAGGATGACATTTTTTAGTTGATTAAGTAGAGTGTTGAGCAGAGGGAGAATTGGGCAGTGTCTTGTGAGCTATGGAGTGAGTTGCAGCATTGAAGGTTAGAGTTGTCGAGTGCATTTTTGGGTTTGGGGCGTGAGGCATGCTGAGCGACCTCAACACCATTGAGATTTCAAGTGAGCTAGAGTCCCCTATTTGGTCCATGATTTCCAAAGAAGAAGTCATGAGCATGGAAGTGGTAGGCTCAGAAGCCCAGTTCCACGCCACCACAAAAGAGGCAAACCCGCACGTCTGCAAGAGTGCAAGGAGAAGGAACTGCAGAGACCGAGCTGTCAAGCTCATGAGTTGTTGAGTCTATGGTTCCTCAGGGAATCTTTGTCCATGATATTTTGGGGTATGTTGCTCCTATGCATTTGGGAGAAAAGCCGAGGTAACTGACAAAAATTCAGAAGTATCTACCGAAATTGCTACCACTCCCAGAAGGGATGATGTGCTCGGTCGACATCATCCCCACTTTGATCAGGTTGAAATTTGAAGAACATGACTTGTTGTTACTCAAGGATGTCCAATATGAGCCCTATGAGTCAATCGAGACGGTGCCTTGTTTCCCCATTCGGCGGATTCCTCAACCTTGGGCAAGTGGGTTAGACCAATTTGGATTGTTGGGGCTCATCAATATGCCTCATTTTGGGTGACTGAATGAAGCCCATGGATGTGTTTAGAAACTGTTGTCTTGTTTTCATAGGGGGTGCTTTGGTTGAATACACTTATCCCTGTTACAGTAGATTTAATCGCAAGCATCATAGGATTGCCAAAGGCCAGGGAAGATCCAGCGCAGTATATATGTGGGAGGGATACCGACAAGAAACTTGATAAGCAACCAAAGGAGCACTTTGGCTTACAGCGTGATGGTTGTGCTTATCAAATCGATAGCATTAACTCACAAGAAGTGCGCATCGACATAAGGATTCTGGAAAGTAAGGTTGTTCGAGGAAATCGACCGGTCCAATGAAATTCTGGTGTTGTCACATGCACCTAGAAGTGTGTTGAGGGGGTGAAAATGAATTGGTATTTTTTTTTGTTGAACCAGTTACTAGAATATGCTCTTGCTTCTCAGACTAGGAGACCATTTTCATATAGTTGGTTGTTGATGCTTATTTCCCTCATCACTTGGATGGAAATTGAATACTATCAACCAATGACAGTCGAAGCAGCACAAGTGTGTTGAGGTGCATGATATCAGAACTTATGGTGGGTTGAAGAGCACAGTCGATAGGTGGACTGCACCATTCATTTTTGGGGCTATTGGGAAGCACTGTAGGCCACAGCCATCATCATTCCCCAAGTATCTCCTTATGTAGAGGCCAAGTATCAACGACTTATTCGGTTCGCCATCGGGCCCCACTCTATTTACATTCAGGCAAGGAGGGCCCCGACCGACAGTGGCTACCTTTGGCTTACAAAGTCATGGTAGAAGAGTTCGATGCTATTGTTCAAGATTGGCTGGAAAAATGGCAGAACCCAAAATGGCACAACCCAGTGAGTCAGGAGGAATTGTCTAAGGAGCCACCACCTGATGCCCCAAAAGAGCCTACCCAAAAGGAGCTGACTATTCATGACTCTGACAATGAGTTGTTGATGGATCCTGAGGATGTAGCACAACGCATGCGGGAGCAGACTCACACCTAATGGTTGCAAGAATATGATGCAGGTAGTGGTATTCGGTCGGGGATGGAGGACCAACTATAACGGCTCATCAAAGCGGTCACTGACTCTTCTGAGGCTGCAACATAGGAAACTCGAGAGTTGAACCATGAAGAACTTGGTTTTCCATCTATGCGACCCATGATGCATGACATCACATAGATCAACACTGAGCCCCAGGATAGGAACATGCAAGTTCCCTTGACTACGATCGACGTGGGAAAGGAGGAAGTACACTAGTTGTTGTGACCAATCCATAGTGTGACTCTAGATCTAAACAAGTTATCTGTGATGACGTTGGTGGAGTTGCAACATGTTGTCACCCTAGAATTTGTGGACCGACAGAAAAAGATGACTAAGGGATATGTCCAATCACAGAGCGTAGCTGAGAAGATACAGAAAGAGGCAGAGGAGCTGCATCAGGTCTGGGTGTAGCTGGCAGAAGAAAAAGTATGGAAGATAGATGCATTAAAATCTATGCAGGATGAGTTGCAATGAAAGGCTGCCAAGGATATTACTAAGTTGAAGAAGGTGCAAGACCTCCTGATTGTTGAACAAGAGTAGATGTGTGCCAAATGTGGTGAAGTCGAGCGAGCTATTTCTGAGGCCTTCCAGGACATTTTTTAGAGCATGACCGAGCTCACCTCAGTCAAAAAGGCCAAGTGATTGGGAAAAAATATTATCTAGATCCAGGATACCAACCTGATGCTCAATGCCTTGGTACAAAATATGATGCCATCGAAACAGGTTGTGGAAAGGAAGGATTCCATTGAACAAATCATGACCCAGCTCAAAACCATGGAGCAAGAGGCCAAGACCATTATGGAGGCGACAACACAGTTTTGGCAGAGCATTGTCCAAGATGAACATCTTGACCAGTTGACTGTGCAAGTGAAATAAGATGAAGGTCAACTGATGACCTTGAATACATCATCGAGGGAAATGCCATTGATGGTACAGATCAAACGAGCCGAGGAACTCAAGGAACTACAATTGAGAGCCACCCATGCATAGGAAGACCAACAAAAGCGTCATGCTCATCTAGATGAATTTCAAGAAATTGGTGGATAGTTGGATGTTAAAGCAGTCACCACGCTGTAGGAAGTGCAAGAGAATTAGAATATGCTCGATGACAAGGCTAGATAAGAGCACCCAGTGCAGCAGGATTTGAATAATTTTCAGAGTGTTGCTGACAAAGTCTAGTTTCGTGTTCATGAAATCACATAGCAGTTTGAATATTTTAAAGCACGAATGTCATCATATACCCTGCCAACCTAACGTGGCTCGGGGATGAGCCACAAGACTGTGTTGGGGGCCTGTTGGCAGAGGTTTTGTAAATGCGTTGCACAGCATCGCGACAGCTATGTAAGATCACATGGTACCATGCAAGGCCAGATCAGCGCGACGGGTGGAAGAATAACTATTTTGAATATTATGTATTATTTGACCAAATTTTGTCACAATATGTCATTAACAGTTATAAGTTAGTTATAAGTGGACCTTCAATGTAAAGGTGCAAGCCTATATATAGATCTAGTTTTGCAATTAAATAGACATCATTTGATGATCGATGGGATTTATCGACTACCTTACGAGTATCGCATGAGATCTAGTGCGATCTAGTTTTGAAGAATTTGCTGTTGTATCTATGATCTATCTGGGTTGTTTTCTGATGTATTCATCCTTCAGTTGTGGAGAAGAATTGTCCATTTTAGGATGTTTTGTGTTGAGTTAATATAGATGAAAGTTGATGGATAAATAATGTCTTTTGTTTTACTGTTCTCTCTGCTACGATGTGTATTGTTACGATGCTGCGGTGATCTAGATATTATGATGCTGTGGTTCATTATGATGTCGCTGTGGTTTATTGTATTCCTGCTGTACTGATGTTGATGTGATCTGTTTTAAGTATGTTACATTTCCATGCATTATGAGTTGAGATGTTTTATGATTAATGCTGCTGCACTAGCGATACTGAGACAAATGCATGATGCAATCTGTAGCTGTGGAAATGATTTAATGTCGACTGCATAGTTTTGGATCTGTTGGTCATGTTTTTTTCCCATTGGATCCCATATCCTCCATCCCCACTACCGAAAACTCGGTTCCAATAGCTCTCCCTTGAACATCTTGAGTGAGACTTTGTCTGCATTGCGAATGTTGCTAGGCATGGTCAAACCTGTCTAGGCTGGTGCTCAAGGAGATCATGCTGGTTGGGCATCGACAGAGTGAGAACCCTTGTTGATGAGGATTTGTTGGTGGATTTTCTCCAACAAGGATGTGGTATTCGTATGGATTCAGGAATGTCAGGGAAACTTTGACACACTAAAGGAAAATATGGCTTCCACACCAATGAGTTCCATGTTAATGTTGATGCATCGTCAACTGTATTGGGAGTTGTGGTGGAAAATCTAAGTGAAGGTGATATTGATAACCCGATTGCTTTCGCTAGTCATAAGTTGTCATCTGCGGAGAAGAATTATACTACGACAAAGAGGGAAGGGTTGGCAATGGTGTATGCATTGCAGAAGTTTCAACATTATCTATTGGGAGGTCATTTCAAGATGTTCATAGATCACTATGTTTTGAAATACCTAGTGAATAAGCCTGTGTTGGGGGGTGATATATGTCGTTGTCTAGTTCTCTTTCAAAAGTTTGATTTTGAAATAATTGTGAAACCAAGTCGCTTGAATGATGGACCATATCACTTATCACGGATTGAGACAGGTGAAGAACTGAGAAACATTGAATATGGGTTACTTGATGCACAATTATTTAGAATTGAGATGGTTGATGACTTCCATAAGAAAATAGTTCAATTTTTGGCTATAGGAACAACACTATAAGAGCTTACCACAAGTCAGAAGAAGTAGTTCTGTTCAAGATGAATATTTCAAGTTCATCACTGGAAAATTCTATAAGTTGGGACTAGATGAGATATTATGGCGATGTGTCCTACTGCCTGAACAGGTCCAAGTATTGGTAGAAGCACATGTGGGAGTTATAGGTGGACACTACAGAGGTCGTGTTATAAGCAAGAAGGTGCTCCATGTAGGGATTTGGTGGCCGACTCTAAATAGGGATGCAACAGACTATGCACGGACTTGTGACATTTGCCAAGGGACTGGAAAACCATCAAGGAGGGATGAGATGCCACTTGTAACACCCCAGTTTTGACCCCATGGTATTGAAATTGTACATGATGTATATATTGTATTCAAATCATGGAAAAGCGCTTAAGGACAAGGCCCTGCCATTGATTTGGTGTTTTGTGTATAGGAAATCAAGGTTGATACCTATGGTTTCTCATGCTGGTCAAGTGCAACACATTTTGAGATATCATGTAAATTCACAATTTAATAAAATACCATAGCTAGCTATGCACTGCAACATGAAAGAGATGGGGGTATGATTTCACAAGGAACAGGGAGGGGAGTTAGTCAAACTTTTGAGCCAATAGGGTGAGACCAAATGTCAATGGGGAAACCCATAAACCCTCAGCTACCTTTTTTTCCTCTTTCCTTAATCATTCAATTCTTCCAGAAGAATGATTAAGGAAATTAATGCCTTGGGAAGAGCAAGGCATGGCAGTCAATTTTGTGACTGAGCTTTCTACACCCTGGGAAGCCTCGATCTTGCTTATGATGCAAGGAAGCATATGATATGTGCTAGTCCATATTTTCTTAGTCAAGGAAGGTTTTGTTGTTCCTCAATGTTCATGGTTATTCATTATTATTTATCATCCCACGTTGCGGAAGAGCTGGCTCATTGTGGTGCAACATGATTCTGTGTTATTCACTATATGGAGTCGTAGAACGGGTTGTTCTGCAAGTATTTTCCTTTTTCGAATCTGGTTTCCGTGTTGTAGTGTTATCATGAACTGTAGAGTGGTATGAGACCCTATTTCTCCATGTTATAGAGTGAAACACTGTGTTGTTGTGTCTCCCTATGGTTTGCTATGATGTGCACCCTGGTTTGGGTCTGAAGTGTATGCAAGACTTAGGAGAGTAAGAGATGAGGAATGGGCTTGATAAACCTAGTGCAGAGAGGAACCTCATTAAAAGATAAGAGTGGTTGGTGAATCTTCACTGCATTCCTTGAAAAGCACTGGAAGGGAAGGAATAACCTAAGGGACTGTGGATCAGAGAAGGGGATGCTTCCTTGTGTTGGGGTGCAAGTAATGTGGATGCGAGACAAGATAGATCTTGTGGAAGTGTACCTAGACCTTGAATGATCCACTAGCTTAGTCATTCTACCTTTCCACTACCTTATCATCCTAATAAACCCAAAGGAGATTGGATTGGATGACAGTCTATGAAATTCAATTGTATATTGGCTTGGTTGGGAAGCCTGTGAAACCCAATTGGATATTGGATTGGCTAAGAAACCTGATAAACCCAACTAGTAGTTGGCTTCGCTGTGTCTTGTTGTGCATTTATCTATGTGTGTAATCCTTGGATGGAAAACCTGATAAACCCAACTAGCTAGCTTGGATGAATAGACCGTGAAACCCAACAGTGAGATGGCTTGGTTGAGTTCATGATAAACCCATCTGTTGGATTGGATCGTCCTTAATGTAAATGTTGGATTGAATGTGTACAGTATGTGAAACCAAACTATTAGTTGGATTGGATGAATATCCCGTGAAACCCAACAGTGAGATGTCTTAGATGTGTAGGCTATGAAACCCATCTGTTTTGCTTGTTCTCCTGCAGCCTGATAAACCCAACTATGTGTTGGACTGGATGGACAATTTGTGAAACCCAACTGTGTGTTATATTTTCTTAAGATATGATTAGGTTATCTAGGATCTTTATCTGGAAGAATAACGAGTACAACAAAATTCATAAGATGTAAAAGATGCACAAGACACAAATATTTTCATCAGGGAAACCATAAAGGAGAAAACCCCACAAACTTCTTCAGAATAGTAAGATGATAAAAAATAGTAATAAGAAATGTTCAACAGCTATATTTCTCTCCTCCTATGACTGTCTCTCTCTCTCTCTCTCTCATGCACCTTAGAGAGTGTACGAGGTGTGTATAAATAAGGGAGAGTGCCTCCCTATTTATACCCTCTCAAGTCACTGGCCAAATATAAGACTCGAGCCTACATGTCATCTCACATGGGGCCCACTTCTCATAGAGAGACCATAATTACATATTACATGATGTTACACTGGGGACTATTACCTTGACTTACAACGGATGTTGTACCTCAAGGTCTAGACACAATTTAGACATCCCGTAAAGGGGTAACACACATCCCAAATGGGGTTACAACAACATACAATGATAATATACATCATAATATATTTCAAACTTACAAATACATCAACACTCCCCCTTAACTAGGAAGGTATTCTCTCTGTACACAGTCATCAACACATCTAGTCAGGTCTTCAATGAATCATCATCATCACATAGTTATAGATTCTTCATTATAGATGTTGCCATCATCTTCTTATAATTTGATCATCGTCCCATACTATCTGTCATTAGAAGTTTCTACAGTACCATCCCTTTTTCATGATGGATGTAGGCCTAGTCCTATTACAGGTCTTCATCTACAATTGAAACCCTTTTTCATGCTAGATGTAGGCCTAGAACTCTTCCAGGTCTTCATCATATCTGCAAGCAAGCCATCAAGTAGGTACATCTCAATACTTATTATATGCCTCTTGCAAAACCTACAAGATCTCGCAAGACTGATTATATGCCACTGCAAAACCTGAAGGAGAATCCCAGGATTGATTACATTCCTTGCAATACCTGTTCAGCCTACTATCACCTCATCATCTTTATATAATCTCATCATCTCATGGAGCACAGCCCATATACACATAAAAAAACACTTACATTCGCTGACATGGTAGGACACACCTACTACCATCCAGGAAAGGCTCCAACACTTACATCCACTGGCATGGTAGGACACAAGTAATACCATCTAAGGAAAGGATCTGCACTTACATCCACCGGCATGGTAGGACACACCTACTACTATATGGGTAAAGGATCTACACTTACATCCACCGGCATGGTAGGACAAACCTACTACCATCTAGGGAAAGGCTCTACACTTACATCCACTAGCATGGTAGGACACACATACTACCATCTGCAGAAAGGCTCTGCACTTACATCCACCGACATGGTAGGACACACCTACTACCATCCATGAAAATGATAAAAACTTACATCCACTGGCATGGTAGGACACACCTACTACCATCCGTGGAAAGGCTCTACACTTACATCCACCGAAATGGTAGGATATACCTACTACCATCCGGGGAAAGGCTCTGCACTTACATCCATCGACATGGTAGGACAGGCCTACTACCATCCGAGGAAAGGCTCTGCACTTACATCCACCGACATGGTAGGAATCACCTACTACCATCCAGGGAAAGGATCTGCACGTACATCCAACCATGGGAGGCCTAGCCTACCACCATGTCGAAAAGTCTCATGTGTATTTGCATCTTTTGAACTCATCATTTCCCTTTGGATGGATTCTCGATTCGAAGAACACCAAGCTTCTCTCTAAAGTACTCAAACTTCACTATGGCCATTTCTAGCATAGAATCACATTAGGGATCATTATGTCCAAGGATAATCTGCCAGCTTCACCAGGACCGATTACATCTAAGGACAACCTATAGGACTGATTACATTTGAGAAACCTACGAGCTTCGCCAAGATGTTATGCTTAGACAACTTGTCTCTCGGGCTATGTTAGAAATCATCACTGTCTCTTTTGAGAGATCTCGATATGGATCACATACTAGAGCTTCATTGCTCCTCTCTGCATCATACAAAAAATGCAAGTTAGATCAATAAAATCAAATAGTATCTTTCAAAAGAAACATAGTACCTCACAAATAGACGGGCAAGTGACAACATATTTTTCCTCAGCTATACTCAGTGCCATGAAAGACTACTTCCTACTAAACCAAGAGATCACTCCTGATCCCATACTGAAGCAACACCCCAAAGTGCTCTTCCTATCAATGGAATTTCCTGCCCAATCCAAATCCACATAACCCTCCAGGTTAATCTTCTGATTCAAATCATACTTGATCCCATACTCAACTGTACCCTTCAAGTAACTCAGAATATGATTTGCAACAATCAGGTGAGCATGTCTCAGATCCATTAGGAACTGGCTCAATGTGTTCACATCAAAGAAAATATCTAGTCTCGTATTTGTTAGGTACATTAAGGATCCAATCATCTGACAATACATCATGGCATGAATTGACTCTGATGAAGCATCACTCAATAGCTTTAGGTTCGATTCCATAGGTGTGGCCATGGATTTGCAGTCCAGTATTTTGAATTTCTTTAGAATATCCACTGCATAGAAGGAAAATATCATTTGCATTCTTCCACACCTCCATGCCTAATAAGTATTACATTATCCCTAGGTATTTCATCTTGGACTTTTTAGCAAGTCTCCTTCTTGAATATTTAAAGAGTTCCTCTTTTCCTGTCAGGAACATGTCATCGACATATAACAAGAGCATCACTGGTCTTCTGCCTTCAACCTTGAAGTAAAGGTTGGAATCCGCTTTAATCTCAGTAAATATTAGAGCCATTAGTAAGCTTTCCATACTATCATACCATGTCAAACCTCATGATATTCTGTACTCAATCCCTGTGAAGCAGAGCATCATTCTCCCTCTGCCTTTCATACTCCGTGTATTGAAACATTCTGTAATGGAGTGACAAGTAGCTTCCTCTACTACTATTATTCTATGTATCCATCTAGGTTCACTAGATACCAAGATCCTCTATCTTGAACTTTGTTGAAAATTTCTTCTCGCACCCATCTATGAGCTTGTCATCCTATATAGGCTTTCATCTCCAACCTTATGGCAAAGGTTAAGATATTCATCACTCTAGGTGATCTTCAAGCTCCTTATGTAAGTGTATGTTCTATCCCATGGGTTCCTTCTGAGCTCATACAAGGCCTTCTTTAATTTGCACACATGAGTTTTCCTATCATATGTCTCATCTCCCAGTGGCTTCTCTATGTATACTTGACTCGTCACTGGTGCAAATGCCTCTTCGTAGTCTATGTATTCTTTCTATGAGAAGCCTCGTGCTACAAATCTTACCTTGTATCCCACGATGTTTCCATCTGCTGCATGTTGGATCTTGTAGATCCATGGTATATCCATATGGAAGACACTATGGAATTCCCTTCAAGTATCGACATGACATCCTATACATCATTCTTTTTGAACTAATACTCTTTGATCACATTCTCCTTCCCTTTCTTCTTGTCAACCTCTTCATACCTGGAAGGCTCTACATCAAATGATTTCTCTCAACAGTGTCACATAACTAGAGTGTGTCTAAGGCCTCTTTATTTCTTTGGAAGTATCTTCATACTATTCTTCATATTGGATTATTTCTCATGCCCAAGGTGGTCTTCATCTCCCGAGGTGGATCTACCATTCTCTTTATATCCTTTTGAATATTTTCTTTCTCTATGGTGTCTTTGACCAGAGAAGCTTCAGGTTCCTCTTCTAAACTGTTGGTACTTACTCTTTGGCATGATCTACAAGTCAATTTCATTTGCATGATTAGAAACATATCATAATTTCCAAAACATATTAATAGTGACAAATATATGTCACATAGCCATGTAGCTATTTTAGCCAATGCTACAACATTCATCCATATCATGTATACATACAATAACTTCTAGATGAATTCTACCCTAATGTTATTAAGAGTGTGTACTACTCCTAATATTCCAACAAAGAGGTTTCAATCTAGATAAGTAGTAATGGAATGTAGTACAACATCATTGAATTATTACCCATCATGTGCAATTCAGTAGTATAAATGTAAATACTCAAACATGTATAACACATCAATTGAATATAAACAAATGCATAACCAAACAATATCATGAAATGACAACTGAATACTTATATTTATTTGTTTCATGGGTAGACTCCTTCTTGAGCCTTCAGCTTCATCATCTTCTTCATTCATAACTGCATCATTTCTTATCCAAATGCTAAGATGGATAAGAGGTTTTTCAAGAATTGAGTCCTTCATATTCCTCATCGCTTGAGGGATGTTCTTTGAATCATGAGAGCTTTATCTTAAGTTTATTCTATTTTCTTATTATGAGTCGAGCTTCTTCTTGTGTTCACTCTTTTCAGAGTCTACTAAAGGTAATCACTTCCTTCTGGCACACATTCCTCAAATGAATGAATCCCATGATGATCTTGGGAGGCCATTCAAGGTGGTTATAACAATATCTTATTATTCTTTGATTGCTTCATCATAGCATTGAACACTTCCTTTTGGTTTCTTCAAGGATGACACATGATGGATGAGGTGTTTTTTAATAGAATCTGTAGTGATTCTCTTGGCTGTAGCCTTAGCCTCATCTTCCTATAGCTCTTAGAACTTCCTTACTGAAATAGTGATCTAACTCAATTTTTGCAAGGATCACGGAGGTCTTAAAATTCCATACTTGGAAGTTGTCATCTTCACCAAGATTGTCATCAAGCTGGTGTGATTAGTCATTTTGAAATGAGAACTATTATAACTAGGTTTTGTTCTAGATTACATTTTATTTCCAAAGCATTGCTTTTTCATATTTCTTTTAATTTTGATTTTGGTTTTTGGGTATTAGAATCATGAGCTCATTTTTTATTTGATTCTATGTCATTTCTTTTTATTTGATTTAATTTTGTTAGTTTTATAGTTTTAATGGGTTTATTAGGTGTATATTTTTCTACTAAGTCAAAATAATCTATCATAAGGTTTGATCTAAGTCGAATTATATTGCTTAACCCTTGGTTTTGGAGCCATTTGTCAAAAACGTATGTCAGACAGATTCCTGTAGCTCAAAGGCGAGGGACCATGAACTAGAGCACTACAAGAAAATCGGGGCACTCAAAAAATCATAATATGGGCTTGTTCGTGGTTCAAAATTGCAAATGATGGAGTTTTAACATCTATAAAAAGGCGAAATGATACGTGTATGGACCTTGCAATCATTATGAAAAATGTACAAAATAGGCAAGGATTACGCAGGTAAAATCGCAGCTGTCCTGAGTCTCGAAGATTGGAAGTTTTTTAAACTTTAATGATAGCACATCCACGGAGTTTGTTCAGAATGAATGGTGAATTTGACGGGCATACATGAGGCTAAGAAGATTGTGGTAAATTATTAAATGGCTTGGGTGTAATCTTATCTATCAAAGATGAACTGTGGAGACCTGTCTAATGTGAATGAGGACAGGGTTGTGAATTTTCAGCATTACGAACCATCATGGTGACAGGTATGCCATAATATCCGGAAAGAATTAAATGAATCCTAATTTGTATTAACAGAGGGTTAGTATAGATAAGGGTAATTGAGAAATTTCAAGTTATGGTCTTAATTTTCTCAGCCTTTAGTCTATTGTTGTAATAATATACTTTCGAAATAGTTTTAACTATTTTCTGAAGGAAAAAATAATTAGGGTTCAGTACAGAAAATGAAGAGAAGAGGCAAGACTAACAGGGATGAGCCTTCAGATATGAAATGGGCTAAAACTTTTCCTAGATGTGAAAAGTTGTTTCAAAAAGTAGGTTGGTTTAAATATTTTGAAAAAATGATGGTTATCATTCAAAAGTTTCATATGGGCTCGTTCAAGGGTTAGAGAAAGATACAGTCCTATTTAATAAGGCTAAAAACTGAGTTAACTAGAGAGTTGATAACAGAAGCCATAGGTATAGCTGATGAGGGTGAGTTTTGGTTCAAGAAAGTGCCATTTACCTTTAATTTAGAGAATTTCTTGTTGCCTAATGTTGTAGCAGATTGGGGCAAGGGGTGTATGTACATAATTTCAATCCTGAATGGAGGGAGCCTATTAAGATTTTGCAGAGCTATGTAACCTGTGAGGGTAGATATGATTCTATTTTTAAATATCACATTATATTTCTACAACACTTGAGTCAGGAGTCAAAGATGAATCTCCCCTTTTTCTTCCTAAAAAGCTTGCAGAAGATGTCATGCAGGATAAGGGAACATCGGGATCATACTAAACAGTCTATCTTCCACCATGGATTGATAAAATTGATCATTAGTACCGTGATCCAGAAAAAAGGTAAGACTTGGGATTAATTTTTGTTCTGGTCATGGTTTCAAAGCGAAAAGGAGGACCAATAAAAAAGGAGACAAATGAATAAATCACACAGCCTAGTTAAAAATTTGAAGAAGGAAGGCATTTCTGAAGTAGTAGAAGAGACTACTCAAGTAGATTCTTCAGTACATAAACTTAAAGAGCCTGTAGGTGGAGAGAAAAAGAAGATTGATGAATATAATCAGTTGGAAATATCTTAAGGTTTGAAATAAGTACATGAAATAGTCTTAGAACAACTAAAAGAAAAGGAATTAGTTAATCTTGATCTAGATATCAATGATATCTAGGGAAATATAATAAAGGTCTCTATTCCTACCAATATGGAATTAGAGGACATACAAGATCCCAGTGAAAAAACTGAGGGAAACTCCATGGTTGGATTTAAGAAGGAAGGAGTACTAATATCCAGTGTAAAATTTTGGCGCAAATCTTATGCAATGTTAGGTGAGTCAAATTGGAGGCCTGAAACGAGACCAAAGAATAAATTAATATTGAATATGAAAAAACTGTTAAATCCAAAATTGGCTAACGAAAATATTACTGTGATTGACTTAGAATATTCCTCATCTTAAGAAAATTTAAAAGAAGATGAAGACTAATCTGAGCAGGAAGAGAATAAGAGAGAAGATCCAGTGATTGAGAAGCCTTCTCTAATGAAAAGCACAATTAAATAACAAATCAAAGATTTTAGTTAAATAGGTTCCTATAAGAGTAACAGAGCACCATAAAGAGGATGATGAGGAAATTTATAAGAAATTAAATATCCCTTGGTTACCAGAAGGAGCTTCTTTATTTCAAGAAGGGAAAGTCATAGATTCAGAGAATGAAAATCTTCAGAAAAGTGTTAAAAAGTACAAGTACCAAATAGATTTTCTGAATGACACAAATGAAGGATTGGTAATGGAAAATAGAAGGTTAAGAGAAGATCTTGAGGATACTAACAACCATTATCAGGAGTTGATTGTGGTTTCGAAGGAAGCATTGAAGAGGAAAAGGAAGACACAAAATATGTGTGAATAATTGGAGCAGAAGATCTAAGATTTATCTAAGCAGAATCAAGAATTATCAAAGAGAGTTGAAGACCTAGAAGCTGAGCAGCAAAGAACCAAAAGAAAAACACAAGCTCTGGAGGGTATAGCACTTTTGGCTGAAGAAGCCAAATATCTTTAAAAGATCATTTCTGACAGGTGTCATATAGTCAATTTTTGTAAAAGATAAATAGTATAATTTGTAAATCAATCATTTTGTAGAAGTTTCGAGAGCTACACCTAGAAGTTAGTTATGTAGTTAAGTAACTATTTTTTGTAGTTTGAGGACTTGAATTAAAGTTAGTTAGGAAATGAAGAAATTTTTTTTGAGATGTAACAAGTATAAATGAGATAGTAGGAGGGTTCGAGTTTTTTGAAAGGGGAGGCTCAAAAGCTACTATGTCAAGCTAAGATACAAACTCTTATGTAATTTTCATGAATGATTATGATATATATCACTGATAAGCCCATATTATTTTCATTTTCTGGTTTCATTTATGATTTGTTTAATCACTCAATGTGCAATTTCATTTCCTATCTAATGTCTTATTCATGAAGTGCTTGTAGGTTGTGGGTGAAACTCAGTTATCTTTCTCTGTGTTTTCTGGTTTATTTTTTATATATGGTTCATCTTAGTCTCTGATTTTTATATGATGTAGTACCTGTTTTAGCTTGTTTTTATGTTACCCTCTTGTTTATGAAAATTTCAGAGCAAAAAACAATACAAAAATAAAGTTTTAGTTTTTTTATTTTAGAGATTGTGTTGGGTTGTTCTTCTTGTAGTCTCGAACAATTTTTGGCACTAACATATTTGGTGTTGTTACTGGGGATGAAGCTGAAGCATACATTCCCTGGGTTTTTATTATTCAACTGGTTTTGAGAGGTGGACAAAATCGACAAATCATTTAGACTACTTTTCACCAGACAGTTTTCACCATGGCTACTAGGAGGGGTGGGACAAGAAGGAGACTGAATTCACCATTACACCTGGGTATCTCAGACCCATAGAAAATATTATAATAAGCTAGGAAAATTAAGAAATCACAATCATCCCCAGCTTTATGTGGCCCTAATAAATTTGACCTACTGTCACCCTTTACATTTTCCAAAGAAGAAAAACAAGATCTATCCTAGTTAACACCTTCTATACCTGTTAGCAGTTTTCAAATATTTACTGATCCTCAGTCCTTTAAAAAGGAAAAAACTCAATCTCCTAGAAAAATTCCATTGTTCCAGTTCAAAACCAACAAAATCCTTTTCCATCCAAGTACCAGTCTAGTAAACAAGTCTTTTCCTGTAGCAAACCCTAGTAGTTTCATAATGGCAGCTCAACAACCTCCATTAGATATGATGGATAGGATGGTGGCAGCTAGGTATGCTCCCCTAGTCCTTCCTCAGCCCTTAAATTCTCTCCCTGGAGGAGATTATCAAAAGTACTTGCCTAGGTTCAATGGGAAAGGTGAGACAATAGCTGAGGAACACTGGGATGCATTTCTCAGTTATGCAGATAACCAAAACATTGAATCAAAAGATGTATGGATGAGAATGTTTGTGCAAATCCTGGATGGGGAGTTTAGGAAGTGGTTCAGAGAGTTACCATCAAACTTGATTACCTTGATAGAAGAACTTCAGGATGTTTTCATGAGGCGGTGGGGTGATACCAAGGATCATACATACTATATTACAGAATTTGGAGCCCTAAGGAGGAGAAAGGATGAGACCATAGTAGAATTTTCTAAAAGATTTAACAAGATGTATGGTAGAATTCCAAAATAAATCAAACCCTCCGAAACTTCAACAAAAATTACCTCTGCAAATGATTTTTATCATGAACTTTCTTTACACCTGAGAAAGAAGACCAGTCAGTCTATTGAACATGCAAGAAGCATCCTTAGAGGTAGAATCCAATATTCTAGCTTCTAATAGGCTGAAGGTGAATTCAGATCAGCAAGTTTATGATAGAAAACGTAAAAAGGAGGATGCTCCAGTAGTTTCAACATCACAATCAGTTGATAGTAAAATTGATGAAATGGAAAAATTAGTGAAAATTCTTACAGCAAAATTAACCAAATTGGAATTGGAGAAGAATACAAACAAGCCTACTCAAGAAGGGGAAACAAACCCTAATAATCCTAATCAATTTAGACGTTAGTTTGCACCTAGGTTTATTCCCAGAGAAAGAAGGAATAATGATATACAAAGGGAGAGAAGAGAAGGTGAAGATCAGAAGGTGCCACCACCACTTCAAAACAATGTCATTGATGAAGGAGAAGCAGAGGAAGATGAGTAGTATGTAGATACAAATCAAGACATAAATTATTTTGGAGAGCTGTTGACAGAAGGTTTTTTAACCGAAGAAGATTTTTTAAATTATGAATATTATGATGTAAATATATTTCAAACAGAAATTGATTTAAGGTATGATGTAACACCAGAAATATGTCAGTATGAACCCAAAAGGACTATTGGTTTAAGGTCAAGACCAAAGAAGGTTGCTCAAAACCCTAGAAAGAACATAGTTCTTCCTCCTAAACAATCAGAATGTTAAACACAGGAAAAAGGGAAGAATCAGGGACATCCAGAAAGGGTTATTGAAGTTGAGGAAGTAAATAGCAATCAACCGAATTTCAATTTTGAAAATGAATTGTGCAAAATTGAAATTCCAATGCCATTTACTAAGCTGATAAAAAATCCTAATTATAAGAGTTCAGTTTTAAAAATGATGGGTTCAACAGCTAATCAAATGTCATCAGATACAATAAACTTACAGGAAAAAAATCCTAGAATTTTTATTGGTTCTGCATTAGCTGATAAAACTAAAAAGGATTCAAGTTCATCTCCACCTTTCTATATAACATTGAATGTCCATTATCAGATGATTCACAACTGTTTACTTGATTCTGGGGCTTCGCACAATTTGATGCCTAAGGAAGTTATGGAGGCTTTAGGGTTAAGTATCACAAAACCCTATCAATATTTATATGCTTTTGATTCTAGGGTTGTTAAGTGTTTGGAAGTGATTAAAGATATGGTGGTAAAATTAACACAGTTACCCATGAAGAGTGTCATGATGGATGTTGTGGTGGCAAATATTGCTCCTAAATTTGGAATGTTTCTCTCTAGGTATTAGGATAAGAAGGTAGCGGGTACCTTACAGATGGACTTATCATATGCAACGATCCCTATTTTTGGAGGTGAAAATAGGAGGTTGTATAGAGAATTACAATTTGCTTACATTTTCATTTATGATAGGAATCCGAAAAATCATCCATTATATGCTGTTGAAAAGGACTTGGGCTCATGTATGTTGCATTTTAGTGATGATAATACTAGTGGCATATTGCAGGTTGAAAAAGAAATACTGCTCAAGTGTTCTATAGAACAAAAAGATGAGTTGTGGAAAATGTATTTTGATGGCTCCTCATCCAAGGAGGGAGTAGGAGCATGTAATATGTTGATTTCCCTTGGCGGTGAATCAGTAAGTTTGATGTATAAATTGGAGTTTGTAATCACAAAAAGTACAGCAGAGTATGAGGCATTGGTGTTGGGTTTAAATGTTGCAAAAGACCCAGGCATTCAACAAATATTTGTTTATGGTGACTCCAAATTGGTTGTCCAACAGGTAAGGGACAAGTATCAAGTAAAACATGATTTGTTAAAGGTGTATAGGAATGAAGTTTGGGATATGATAGATAATTTATTTATAGCATTTAGCATTCCTTATATTCCCATAGATCATAACCAGACTAATGATTCACTTGCTCTAGCAACTACTCATTTCAAGATTCCAAAAACAACTCATTTAAAGTATCCTATAGAAGTCAAGTACAGACCTTCAGTTCTTGATAATATCAAAAAATGGAGATTTTTTGAAGATGACTTGGAGATTAGAAGATTCTTGGAATTGACAGGTGAGTTTTCTAATTCATTAATTGATTAGGAGGAGGATGATGGAACTGAAAATGAAGAAGAGTATGTTGAAAATGCAATTGCTGGTCATAAAATCATTGAACTGAAAGGTAATTTTATTCCCAAGGGTTTGGTTCCCCTTGAGATAATTTTTTCAAAATATGACACTCCATTTAAGCCAGCTATGCAGTCATCAGAATAAAATGTAATGGATTACAATATTGGTACAAGGGAGCAGCCTAGGATAATGAAGATTTCCAAGGCACTTTCAGTGGAGCAAAGAGAAAGGTACATTAAATTGTTGAAAGAATATGTTGATATTTTTGATTGGTCATTCGAATATTTAAAAACTTATGACACTAGTATCATTCATCATAAAGTGCCTTTGAAGCCTAATGTAAAACCATTTAGACATAAACTAAGGAGAATCAATCATGCCTTATTTCGTATTATAGAAAAAGAGGTTAGAAAATTATTGTTCCTCTTAGACACTCTTCATGGGTAGCAAACTTAGTTCATGTCAAGAAAAAGAATGGAGAAATAAGGTTGTGTGTAGTCTTACGTAATCTGAATAGTTCTTCACTAAAAGATAATTACCCGTTGCCAAAAATTCAGTAAATCTTGCAGAAGGTAGTGGGTGCTCAAAGGATTTCAATGGTGGATGGATTTTCCGGGTATAACCAGATTGCAATGCACCGAGATGACCAAGAAAAGATAGCTTTCACTACCCCTTAGGGTACTTTCATGTATGACAAAATGCCATTTGGATTTATGAATCATGGAGCCACGTTTCAAAGGGCTATGGATACAGCCTTTGTTGGGGAGAAGGAGAAGTTTGTTGTAATCTACTTGAATTATATTACAGTATTCTCACAGTCTGATGAAGAACATCTAAAACACCTCAAGCAAAATTTCTTAAAATGCAGAAAGTATAGAATGTCACTAAATCCAAAAAAATATCATTTTGCTGTGCATGAGGGTAAGCTATTAGGACATTTGGTTTCAGCTGATGGGATCAGAATTGATCCAGAAAGAGTCAAGGCATTCTAAAAATCAGTTGTCCTAGGAGTAATAAGGATGTGCAATATTTTATTGGGAAAATTAATTTTCTGCACTGGTTTATACCAAATTTTGCTGAAACTATTAAACAGATAACAACTATGTTGAAGAAATATCAGGAAGTCAAATGGACAGCAGAGGCCAGGAATTCATTTGAGAAGATAAAGAAAGATTTTACAGAAGCACCGGTGTTAGTAAGCGCTGATTTTTCCAAAGAATTTCTAACTTTTTCTTTTGCATCAAAGGACACAATAGAAGCTATTTTGTTACAGAAAAATGATGAAGGATTGGAGCAGCCAATTGCATTTTTAGTAAGACTCTCAGGGATTCAAAGTTGAAGTACAATACCTTGGAGAAGAAATATTATTCACTGGTAAAAGCATTAAAGTTTTTCAAAATTTATGTTTTACATTCAAAGGTCATTGCTTATGTTCCCAATGCTGCCATTAAATATATTTTGACTCAGCCTGATAGTGAAGGGAAACGAGGGAAATGGATTGCTAAGATAATGGAGTATGATGTGGAAATCAAGCCCACTAAGTTGGTGAAAGGACAAGGTCTAGTGAGGTTATTGGATGACTCAAAATGTGAATTACAATACCTTGGAGAAGAAAGATTATTCACTAGTAAAAGCATTAAAGTTTTTCAGAATTTATGTTTTACATTCAAAGGGATTCAAAGTTGAAGTACAATACCTTGGAGAAGAAAGATTATTCACTGGTAAAAGCATTAAAGTTTTTCAGAATTTATGTTTTACATTCAAAGGTCATTGCTTATGTTCCCAATGCTGCCATTAAATATATTTTGACTCAGCCTGATAGTGAAGGGAAACAAGGGAAATGGATTGCTAAGATAATGGAGTATGATGTGGAAATCAAGCCCACTAAGTTGGTGAAAGGACAAGGTCTAGAGAGGTTATTGGATGACTCAAAATGTGAAGTTTTAGGTCTTCATTTGATGGCAGAAAAGTCCATACAAGAAGAATTACAAGTTGAAAAAGAGAAGGAAAAGATTATGGAGCAATATGTAGAATCTATATGGTATGTAGAAATTGTTCATTTCTTACTGTATTTGCAAAGCCCTGAACATCTAGAAAAAAAGGTAGTTAGGTCATTGAAATTAAAAGCTACTAAATATTGTTTAGTAGAGAAGCAGCTGTATTGGAAGGATCCAAGAGGTGTTCTGCTTAGATGTTTAGACAAATCAGAAATTGAGGAAGTAATTTCAGAATCACATGAAGGAGCTTGTGAGGAACACAAATACTAGAAGGCTACTGCATATAAAATTCTGAGGTCTGGATATTATTGGCCTTCACTTTTTACATATGTGTATCAGCAGGTGAGAGCTTGTGTTCCTTGTCAAAAGTTTGCTGGTAAACATAAGCTCATGTGTTTACCATTGAAACCCATTGTAGTCAATGCCCCTTTTCAACAATGGGGTTTAGAATTCATAGGTGAAATAAACCCTGCTTCTTCAGGACAACATAGATGGATACTGATAGCTACAGATTTTTTCACTAAATGGTTAGAAGCCATCCCAACCAGAAATGCCACTAATAAGGTGATAATCAGTTTTATTCAGGAAAATATCCTTAGCAGGTTTGGTTGTCCAAATAAGTTATTAACTGATAATTCCAAAGCCTTTAAATCTAAAGCTATGGTTTCATTTTGTGAAAAAAATGAGATCGTACTAAAGCATTCAACACCTTATTATCCCCAAGGGAATGGGTTGGCAGAATCTAGCAATAAAAATATTGTTCAAAGAATTAAGAAGTTGTTGAGCCAAAACAAAAGGTCCTTGGATTCCATGTTAAAACATGCACTTTGGGAAGATAGGATAACACCTAAGAAAGCAATTGGAATGAGTCTCCCTTTCAATCGATATATGGAACTGAGATTATTTTTCCAGTTCAGTTGGGTATTCCAGTGATGAAATTCTTCCAAGATAGTCTAGAGGAACCAAGTGATATTCAAATAAGAGTTTATGCACTGATTGAATTACAATAGGAGCGTGAAGCTGTGGAGGAAAAAACTCAAATACATAGAAGGAAGATTAAGGAAAGGTTTGATAAGAGGATAAAAAAAAATAAAAATCTTTTGGAGATATGGTACTGAGGTGGGATGCTAGAAAGGAATAGAAAGGTATGCATGGAAAATTTGATAGTTTGTGGTTTGGTCCTTTCATAGTTCTAAATATTCTGGACAACAATTCCTTCATATTACAGACTTTAGAAGGTGAGGAATTACCCAATCTAGTAAATGGAGCATTCCTCAAACACTTTTACAACTATTGAAGGTAAGAAACTTTTCATTTCATTGTATATATCGGTGTGGTAGTGATAGAATAAAGACTCCATAGCCCAATGGATGTTTTGCATAGTATCAGTAGGTTCAATTTAATGACAGAAGGCAATGGTCTACAAGTTCTTGAAGCCTCACAAGGAGGACTTCAACCCACAGTAGGATCAAGATGTTATAGCTAGGTTTTGTTCTAGATTACATTTTATTTCCAAAGCATTGTTTTTTCATATTTCTTTTAATTTTGAGTTTTGTTTTGGCACGGTTTTCAAGTATAAGAATCATGAGCTCATTTTTTATTTGATTCTATGTCATTTCTTTTTTATTTGATTTGATTTTGTTAGTTTTATAGTTTTAGTGGGTTTGTTAGTTTTATAGTTTTAAAGGGTTTATTAGGTGTAAATTTTTCTAAGAAGTTACAAAAATATATCATAAGGTTTGATCTAAGTTGAATTATATTGCTTAACCCTTGGTTTTGGAGCCATTTATCAAAAATGTATGTCAGACAGATTCTTGTAGCGCAAAGGCAAGGGACCATGAACTAGAGCGCTACAAGAAAATTAGGGCACTCAAAAAATCATAATATGGGCTTGTTCGTGGTTCAAAATTGAAAATGATGGAGTTTTAACATCTGTAAAAAGGAGAAATGATATGTGTATGGACCTTGCAATCATTATGAAAAATGTACAAAATAGGGTAAGGATTATGTAGGTAAAATCGTAGCTATCCTAAGTCTTGAAGATTGGAAGTTTTTAAAAATTTGATGATAGCACATCCATGGAGTTTGTTAAGAATGAATGGCGAATTTGAAGAGCATACATGAGGCTGAGAAGATAGTGGTAAATTATTAAATGGATTGGGTGTAATCGTGGCTGTCAAAGATGAACTATCTAGACGTATCTGATGTGAATGAGGACAGGGTTGTGAATTTTCAGCATTACAAACCATCATAGTGACAAGTATGCCATAAGATCCAGAAAGCATTAAATGAATCCTAATTTGTATTAACAGAGGGTTATTATGGATAAGGGTAATTGAGAAATTTCAAGTTATGGTCTTAATTTTCTCAGCCTTTAGTCTATTTTTGTAATAAGATACTTTTGAAATAGTTTTAACTATTTTTTGAAGGAAAAAATAGTTAGGATTCAGTACAGAAAATGAAGAGAAGTGGCAAGACTAACACGGATGAGCCTTCAGATATGGCAGGCGCTAAAACTTTTCCTAAATGTACAAAATTGTTTCAAAAAGTAGGCTGGTTTAAATATTTTGAAAAAATTGATGGTTATCATTCAGAAGTTTCATATGGGTTCGCTCAAGGGTTAGAGAAATATATAACCTATTTAATACCCTAAAAATTGAGTTAACTAGAGAGCTGATAGTAGAAGCCACAACTATAGCTGACGAGGGTGAGTTTTGTTTCAAGAAAGTGCCATTTACCTTTAATTTAGAGAATTTCTTGTTTCTTTATGTTGTAGCAGATTGGGGCAAGTGGGTGCATATATAGAATTTCAAGACTGAGTGGAGGGAGCCTATTAATATTTTGCAGAGTTATGTAACCTGTGAGGGTAGATATGCTTATGTTTTTAAATATCACATTAGATTCTATAGCACTTCAGTCAGGAGTCAAATATGAATCTCCGCATTTTCTTCCTAAAAAGCTTGTAGAAGATGTCAAGTAGGATAAGGGAACATTAGGATCATACTAAACAGTCTATCTTCTGCCATGGATTGATAAAATTTATCATTAGTACCGTGCTCCATAAAAAAGGTAAGACTTTGGGATCACTATTTGTTCTGGTCAGGGTTTCAAAGAGAAAAGGAGGACTAGTGAAAAAGGAGACAAATGAATAAATCACACAACCTAGTTAAAAAATTGAAGAAGGAAGTCATTTCTGAAGCAGTAGAAGAGACTACTCAAGTAGAGTCTTTAGTACAGAAACTTAAGGAGCCTGTAGGTGGAGAGAAAAAGAAGATTGATGAAGATAATCGATTGGAACTCTTTGAAGGTTTGAAATAAGTACATGAAATAGCCTTAGAATAGCCAGAAGAAAAGGAATCAGTTAAGCTTGATCTATATATCAACGATATCCAGGGAAATATAACAGAGGTCTCTATTCCTGCCAAGATGGAATCAGAGGACATACAAGTTTCCAGTGAAAAAACTAAGGGAAACAACATGGTTGGATTTAAAAAGGAAGGAGTACTAATATCCAGTGTAAAATTTTGGGGCAAATCTTGTGCAATGTTAGGTGAGTCAAATTGGAGGCCTAAAACGAGACCAAAGAATAAATTAAGATTGAATATGAAAAAACTGTTGAATCCAAAATTGGATGAGGAAAATATTACTGTGATTGACTCAGAATATTCCTCATATCAAGAAAATTTAAAAGAAGATGAAGACCAATCTGAGCAGGAAGAGAATAAGAGAGAAGATTTAGTGATTGAGAAGCCTTATCTAATGAATAACACAGTTAAAGAATAGTTCAAAGATTTTAGTTTTAAGGGAGATAATTATAAACAGGTTCTTGTAAGAGTAACAGAGCAACATAAATAGGATTATGAGGAAATTTATAAGAAATTAAATATCCCTTGGTTACCAGAAGGAGCTTCTTCATTTCAAGAAGGGAAAGTCATAGATTTAGAGAATGAAAATCTTTAGAAAAGTGTTAAACAATACAAGTACCAAATAGATTTTCTGAATGAAACAAATGAAGGATTGGTAATGGAAAATAGAAGGTTAAGAGAAGATATTGAGGATATTAACAACCATTATCAAGAGTTGATTGTGGTTTCGAATGAAGCATTGAAGAGGAAAAGACAGACGCAAAATATGTGTGAAGAATTGGAGCAGAAGATCCAAGATTTAACTAAGCAGAATCAAGAATTATCAAAGAGAGTTGAAGACCTAGAAGCTGAGCAGCAAAGAACTAGAAGAAAACACAATCTCTGGAGGGGATAGCACTTTTGGCTGAAGCAGCCAAAGATATTTAAAAGATCATTTCTAACAGGTGTCATATAGTCAATTTTTGTAAAAGAAAAATAGTATATTTTATAAAGCAGTCATTTTGTAGTAGTTTTGAGAGCTACACCTAGAAGCTAGTTATGTAGTTAAGTAACTATTTTTTGCAGTTCGAGGACTTGACTTAAAGTTAGTTAGGAAATGAAGCAAATGTTTTTGAGATGTAACAAGTATAAATAGAAGGGAATGAGATAGTAGGAGGGTTCAAGTTTTTTGCAAGGGGAGGCTCAAAAGCTACTATGCCAAGATAAGATACAAAATCTTATTTAAATTTCATGACTGATTATGACATATATCACTGATAAGCCCATATTATTTTGATTTGCTAGTTTCATTTATGATTTGTTTAATCACTCAATGTGTAATTTCATTTCTTGTCTAATGTTTTATTCATGAAGTGCATGTAGGTTGTGGGTGAAACTTAGTTATCTTTCTTTGTGTTTTCTGGTTTATTTGTTATATATGGTTCATCTCAGTCTGTGATTTTTATATGATTTAGTACCTGTTTTAGGTTGTTTTTATGTTACCCTCTTGTTTATGAAAATTTCAGAGCAAAAAACAATACAAAAAGACAGTTTTAGTTTATTTTATTTTAGAGATTGTGTTGGGTTGTTCTTCTTGTAGTATGGAACAATTTCTGGCACTAACAAGAACCTCACATGTAAATACAAAAAAATTAGATCTAACCGATTTGAGGTGTCTGTCTTGGCTCTGGAGCTGGCTGATCTAGGGTTTGTCAGAGAAACCCTAATTTTCAAAACTTGGAATTTCAAACTTATTATTGGATAGAAATATGGTTCTTTTGAAGGAGAGATTTCCAATCTAATCCTTTTTTGAAAACAGTGGAGGGAAGCTCCCAGAACAGGAAGCCCTAGTTTTCCAATTTCTTCTAAATAAATGACTAGGGTATCTCCAAAGTTTCGGATCCTTAATGTCTAAAAATTGTCACTGTGATATTCGGATAAGTATTCTTTCCAAATCCATAGGTTAGAGAGTAAATGGATTCTCCAAGTGGTACTTATGCTGAGTTTCCCAAGGTGACTATTTTGGGGACTATTCAGAATAGAGAAGTTGTACATACTGCCACGTGTCACTATTGCAAATTTTGAGTCTAAAACACGTACCACATAAACTAAATTCCGTTTCCTACCTAGAAAATATTGCAAAATTTTGTTTGTAACTTCCTATCTCGAGATATAGAAAATCTCCCTAGGTCTCATGTTTATGACTATAGTCTAGAGGAGGATGGAACCCTGATTTGGAGGAACCATATATCCTGAAGTATAGCGAATATTATGCTGAAACTATTACACAGTGTACATCACAAATTTATCTTCATCCTGTAAACATTTTGGCTTCTGATCCTTCTCCAATATCTTGTTACATATAAAGTTCTAGAATGACTAAATTCAGTCTTTTAGGGTTTTCAGGCATGAAACCCTAATTTCCATTAGCTGCCAATGTAGTTGTATTTTGGCTGGACAGTGAAACTTATCCAATTAAAAAAATTCTACCACCAATATATGCTCCCTAGTGAGGCAAGTTATCCTATCCCTCCTTGCTTGATGATCTATGGAGATAACACCTTCAACTAGGAATCCCTAGTTCCCGTAGCTGCACGATTCCTTCTTTCAAATAGGCTCTGATACCATGTTAGTTTTTCTTAATATTTGATTTGATTATCTAGGATCTTTATCTAAAAGAATAACAAGTATATACAAATGCATAATATGTAAAATATGCACAAGACACAAATATTTTCACCGAGGAAATTATAAAGGAGAAAACCCTGCAAACTTCTTTAGAATAGTAAGATCATCAAAAGAAGTAATAAGAAATGTTCAGCAACTATATTTCTCTCCTCCTCTAACTCTCTCTCTCTCTCTCATGCATGTTAGAGAGTGTATGAGGTGTGTATAAATGAGTGGGATATCCTCCCTATTTATACCCTTTCAAGTCACTGACCAAATATAAGACTCGAGCCTACATGTCATCTCACATGGTGTCCACTTCTTCTCAAGAGACCACAATTACATATTACATGATGTTACACTGGGGACTATTTCCCAGACTTACAATGGAGGTTGTACCTCAAGGTCTAGACACAATTTAAACATCATGTAAAGGGGTAACACACATCCCCAATGGGGTTACAACAACATACAATGATAATATACATCAAAATATCTTCCGAAGTTACAAATACATCAATAGTGTGTTGGCTTGACTGTGTGCGATATGATCTAGCTTTGTGTGACTCTACCATTCTATAATTCCTTGTGGAGGTCATGCTCAGCTCAGGGGTGGAAGTTGTGTTAATGGATTAATGAACACAACTAGCCTATGGTTGGGTGGAACATTGTAGTGACATAGCTAGTTGCGAGACAAATTCATCTTCAAGATAATTATTCTCTGTTATTCTTATTGATGCAATGTGTTTTATTATGAATGAATTGAATATGATGAATGCTTACTACTGAATCAATAGAGTTTACCATTGTTAAATGTTCCTACGGTTGCATCTATATATTCCTTGTAATGTTCAATGTATTATTCATGTGATCATGGAGGCTAGAATCCTAGTTACAGAGTCAGAAGGAATCTGACTTAAGTGTTTTCACACCCCAGGATCCGCCTTCAAAAGGTGGAATGCAGGAGGTGGAATAGAGAAGTTGAAACAAATCTAGATGTTGGTTTTCAACACTTCGGGATCTGCTTGCGGAGGTGGAAGGTGGAAAACAGGGAAAATACAAGGAAGAAGGTTGTTTTTATGCACCCCAAAATCCACCTACAGAAGGAGGAAGTCAAAAGCAAAAAAGGGTCAGAAATTCCAAGGAAAAAGTGCGTTTCTACACCCTGGAATCCGCCCACGGAAGGAAGAAAATGGGGAAAAGTTAAGGTCAAAATTTGGTTTTCTGATTTCTGGGGTTCTCAGTAGAGGGTGGAAAGGAATAATTTTGAAGGTGTAAATCCATTAAAGGATTTCGTTGTTTGATTAGTTTTTCGATTCTTGAGTTCCGCACTAAAGGGAAAAAGGGTGGAATGCGGAAGGAGGAAACATGGATAAAGTATTTTGTCAAAGGTTATGTTTCTGATTTCTGAGTTCCGAAGGTAGAAGATGGAAGGGAGGGAGACAAAAGGAGGAACGTGTTTTGAATGACTTCATCGCACGCTATGTTTTTGATTCCCTATTCCACAATGGAAGGCGTAGGGAGAAAATGATAGGTTTAATGCAGAAAAGGCCTATCATGGGAAGAACGACTACTAAATTGGGTTTTATGCTTAAGCATGAATGTTGAAGAGTGTTTTCATGCCTATGCTATGTGTTTCAAAAGAAGAATCATGGTTCTTTAAGAAATTTTTTAATTCTGCATGATATTTGGGGTATGGGTACGTGACATTGTGGTATCAGAGCTAATGGTTACAACATTGGGAATAAAGGGGTCAACTTAATTAGATGCAGAGATAAAATTGCAACAAGACAAAGTGCTATTTCAAAGAACCTCTAAATCTAACTAACCCAACCAAGTGTCTTAGGCATCGCTTGTTAAAAAGAAGATTTCAAATTGACGGTGAACCCAATTGCATAAAGATTTTTCCCTCCATAATGTGAATCTATTACCTCTGATATTTGAGCATGATATCCAATGGGGAGAGGACACATCATTTACGCATGTTTCCTATCATGGACAACAAAATTTTCTTTGTCCATGCTAGTTCTCTGAGCGAAATCAGTGTCAACCGTTTTTATGTTTGGAGATCAACCTTGTCTGTTGATCTTAATCTCCATCACAATGATTAGTTTCCAATTTTTCATTGAGATTGTCTAACAATGGTTTTTTCTAACACATTTTGTAGAGTCATAGTGCAGTTTGGGAAAAGTTTGTTTTAGCTCAGCCATGAGGACCTACATCACGGATGATGCACAAGATCCCTATGGGAAAGGGAATATGTTATGGGGGAAAATGTCTGAGTTGGAAATGATGAGACAGAATCTAATGGAAGGAGATATCAAGATGCTCCCCCAGATTTTGCAGCCACCATGAGAATCCTAAGGGTGGAGATGCAAAGTTACAGAGAAGATAATGAAATACTGATTAAATATCAAGAAGAGTAGAATCATTTGAACGCATCCATGCTCCATATTTTGATAGACATCCAAAGGCAGGTGAAATCTAGGAATCGCGCAGATAATCCAAAAGGAAGTAAAAGCAGTTCCAGAAGAAGAAAGAGATATTCTAGTGGGTCATCTAACTCTGAAGGATCCACTAGGGGTTCAAGCTCTTCATCTCATAGGAATAAGAAGAAGAGGCATTACCAGAACAATTCACATGATGAATTTAAGAAGGAAAGGCCTCCTACCTTTAATGGTGACGAAATACTGGCCAAGAAGTTGAAGCTTGGCTTCTTGGGATGAAGAAGTATTTCCAAGTCCAGGACTACTCTGGAAATATGAAGGAAAGGGTATCCATCTTCAATTTGAATGGGAGAGCATGTATATGGTAGGAGAACCCCAGTAAGGTGAGGAATATTAATGATAGAAATATTATGTGGAATAATTTCAAGAAGTATTTCAAGCAAAAGTACCTCTCTGACAGGTACTATGATGACGAGATCAAATAGTTCCATGAGCTGAAATTGGGATAGTTGACCATGGAAGAGTATGTAAACAAATCCTCGGAGTTGATGAGGTATGTCTGATACATCAAGGATGATAAAGTGAAAATCCAATGTTTTCTAAGTGGACTACCTCAGCCTTACAAAGACAGAATTGAGTTTGATGAAGCTAGAAGTCTAGAAGAAGCTATAAAGAAGGTTAAGTATTGCTATGATCATAAAAAAAAAGGCAAACCTGATATCCATAAGACATGGAAGGACAAGAAGAATGAGAATTTTGACCAAAGGAAGAAAGGTTTCAAACCTTCTCACTTTCAAAATCATCAAAGGAATCCATCAGAAACTGTGAGTAAGCCAACCAGAGTGATGGATGATAGGCCAAGAAATCCAATGGAGATCACATAACCACTCCAATGTTGGAGATGTGGAGAAAATCATATGCGCATGAATGGTCCAATTGAGAATGGGCATGTAAGGAAATATCACAACATTCAACTTAGATGAAACTATGGGTCAAGTAGCAAGGAATGTCCCTAGGATTTACACAGAACTAGAGGACCATTAGGAAGATCCTCAGTCAACTATGGTTGAAGTTGTAGGTAATATTGCTAAGAAATATGTTTTTGTTTTGCGTTACCCTGGATCTACTCGTAGTTATATTACTCCTAGAGTTGCTGAGATTTGTGCTTTTAATAAGTTAAAGCATAGCAAATCATGGTTAGTTTAGCTAGCCACTGGAACGAAAAGAAAAGTTAGTGAAGTAGTAGAGAAATTTCCATTAGAGATGGATGGGTTAGTCACTTGTGCAGACTTAAACATTCTGCCACTTGGTTCCTATGATATTCTCATTGGAATGGATTGGTTAGAAGCTCACAGAGTTAACCTTGACTATTATAATAAGACTTTTGAATGCATGGATAAAGAAGGGAATCCAAGGGTTGTAAAAGGCATTCCAAAGGTGGTTTCTATTAGGTAGACTTCAATAATGCAGCTGAAGAAGTTTTGTAGGAAAGGTTGCAGATTGTATGCAGCTCATGTTTTCGAGGTAGCAGAGAATGAAACTCCTAGGTTGGAGGACTTTCATGTGCTGTAGGAATTCAGGGATGTTTTTCCTAGCGAGATTCCAGGACTTCCTCCAACAAGGGACATTGATTTTACAATTGACCTTGTTCTTGGATCAACAACAATGTCTAAGACACCCTACAGGATGAGCACACTAGAATTACTAGAGCTGAAGATGCAACTGCAAGAATTGTTGGAAAAGAAGTATATCAGGCTAAGTGTGTCCCCTTGGGGAGCACCAGTTCTGTTTGTGAAAAAGAAAGATGGTACAATCAAGTTGTGTATTGATTACATACAGTTGAACAAAGTTGCTATGAAGAATAAATATCCTTTATCTCGAATTGATGACCGTTTTTATCAAATGAGAGGAGTAAAGGTGTTTTCTAACATTGAATTTAGGTTTGGTTACCATCATGTAAGGATCAAGGATGAAGATATATATAAGATAGTCTTCAGAATAAGGTATGGACACTATGAGTATGTAGTTGTACCATTTGGTCTAAAAAATGCACCAACTACATTCTTGTGCCTTATAAATAGTGTCTTTAACAGGTATCTGGACAAATTTGTTCTTGTTTTCCTTAATGGAATTCTTATTTATTCTAAGAATGAGGAAGAGCATGAAGAACATCTTCGAATGACATTGCAATTGCTAAGGGAGCATAATATGTATGCAAAGTTGAGAAAGTGTGACTTTTATAAAGATATAATTCATTATTTGGGTCACATTATCTCAGATGAAGGAATATCTGTGGACCCTGAGAATATTGAAGCCATTATGAATTGGCCAACCCCAAGAAATGTGACAGATGTGAGGTATTTTATGGGACTTTCAGGATACTACAAGAGGTTGATTGAAGGATTCTCCAAGGTTGTACATTCAATCACTTGTTTGCAAAAGAAGGGGATAAAGTTTTAATGGACACCAAGATGTGAGGAGAGATTCCAGCTATTGAAGAATCTTCTTACAAGTGCACCAATATTGAAGATTGCAGACCCAGAAAAGGACTTTGTGGTGTGTACTGATGCATGTAATCAAAGACTTGGAGGAGTTCTTATGCAAGACAACCACATGGTATGTTATGAGTCTAGAAAGTTGAAGGATCATGAGAAGAACTATGCTAATGATTTATAACTTCAGCCATAGTACATGCTCTCAAGATGTGGAGGCATTACTTAATGGGTAGAAAATTTGAGCTAAGGACAAACCACTGTGGTCTGAAATATTTGTTTGATCAGCAAACTCTCAATGGTAGGAAAGCTAGATGGTTGGTTTTTTTGTGTGAGTTTTATTTTGAAATCAAACACATAAAAAGAAAAGAAAATAAAGTTGTTGATGCACTCAGTAGGAAGGTGCATGAAATGCATTTGGCATCTCTTAGTATTTTCTAGTCATATTTAAGACAACAGATTGTGAATCATACCACTAAAGATGAAATATATGTGCATATCAAGGACAAATTGCAGCAACAAATCCTTGAAAAGAAGTATGAGGGATACAAATTGAAAGAAGATGGACTTCTTACTTATAAGAACAAAGTTTATATTCAAAATGTAGCAGACCTGAGGAGAATTGTTATGGATGAAATCCATCAAGCTCCATATTCTGGTTACCCAGATATGAGAATATAGTTGCTACATACAGAAATTAGTATTTTTGGCTAGGGATGAAAAGGATATTTTTGAGTATATTTGTAAGTGCATGAAATGTCAAAGGTGAAGGTTAAGCATCAACACCTAGCAGGTTTATTGCAGTCTTTTCCAGTTCCAGAATGGAAATGGGAAGTTATTTCCATGGATTTTATTATAGGATTTCCAATGACTTGGAGACAACATGATTCCATCATGGTTGTGGTGGAAAAGTTGACAAAGGTATCACATTTTATACTGGTTAAGTCCACAAATAAGACTGATTCCATTGCAAAAATATTCATGAAGGATATTTTCAGATTGCATGGATTTCCTAAGGCAATAGTCTCTGAAAGGGATCCCATGTTTACTTCCAAGTTTTGGAAAGATCTATTTGCATATTTAGGTACCAAGTTGAACTTCAACACTACCTACCATCCTGAGAATTATGGGAAGACAGAGAGAGTGAATCAAGTGCTTGAATACATGGTTTGCATGTATGTGATGAAAAAACCATCCAAGTAGGAGAATTATTTACACTAGGTATAATTTTCATATAATAATGGACAACAAGCATCTTTGGGAATGAGTCCATATGAATCCTTGTATGGGAGAAGGTGTAGGACATTAGTGACTTGGGATAATCCAGTGAACATTAATGTGCTTGATCCATAGTTGCTCAACGAAATGGATCAATAGGTTGCAAATATTAGGAAGAACCTAAAAGCAGCCCAAGATAGACATAAAAACTATGCAGATAAGCATACCGTGCACAAAGAGTTCTGTGTTAGGGATCATGTTTACCTTAGAGTGAGGCCAAGGAAGAGCTCCTTGAATTTTGGAAGTTTTTCCAAGCCGTCACCTATATATTGTGGGCCTTTTGAAGTGCTTGAAAGAATAGGGATAGTTGGATATAGACTTTCTTTTCCTGCTAGCACTAGAGCTCATAATATTTTTCATGTTTCTTTTCTTAAGAAATATGTACATGATCATAACCATGTGATAAATTGGGATGTGATTTAGGTGGAACTCGAGGGAGAGTTCTAAACCGATCCATTGCGCATCCTTGATAGGAAGGTTACAGTGCTCCAGAATCAAGCCGTTAGATAGGTAAAGGTGTAGTTGAAGAACTATGGTCTAGATGAGGCTACATGGGAGCTGGAGGATGCCATGTGATTGGCACATCCAATTTTTCTCAATTTTGTAAAGCACCGAGGACAGTGCTAATGAATGACGAGGGTAATGTAACACCCCGGTTTTGACCTGATGATATTGAAATTGTACATGATGTATATATTGTATGCAAATCATGTCAAGGAGCTCAAGGCCAAGGCCCTTCCATTGATTTCGTGTTTTTTGTATAGGTGATCAAGGTTGATACCTATGGTTTATCATGCTGGTCAAGCACAACACATTTTGAGATATCATGTAAATGCACAATTTAATAAAATACCACAAATATCTATGCACTACAATGTGAAAGAGATAGGGGAATGATTTCACAAGGAATAGGGAGGGGAGTTACTCAAACTCCTGAGCCAATAGGGTGAGAACAAATGTCAATGGGGAAACCCGTGAACCCTCAGCTACCTTTTTTTCCTCTTCCTTAATCATTCAATTCTTCCAGAAGAACGGTTGAGGTAGTTAATGCCTTGGGAAGAGCAAGGCATGGAAGTTGGTTTCGTGAGTGAGCTTCCTACAGCTTGCACCCTGTAGTATGGGAAGTCGTGATATTCCTTCTGACACAAGGAAGCTTGTGATGCATGCCAGTCTATCTTTCCTCAGTTGGGGAAGGTATTTTTTCCTCATTGTTCGTGGTTGTTCATTATTATTCACCACCCTTCATCGTAGAATACCTATCTCATTGTGGTGCAACGTGATTCTGTGTTATTCACTGTCTGGAGTTGCAGAACGGGTTTTTCTGAAAGTATTTTCCTTTTCCAAACCTGGTTTCCATGTTGTAGTGTTATCCTAAAATGCAGAGTGGTATGACACCCTGTTTCTCTATGTTATTGAAGTGAAACCCTGTGTTGTTGTGTCTCCCTGTGGTTTGTTGTGATGTGCATCTTGATTTGGGTCTAAACTGTATGCAAGACTTAGGAGTGGAAGAGATGAGGAATGGGCTTGATAAACCTAGTGCAGAGAGGAACCTCACGAAAATATAAGAGTGGCTGGTGAATATTCACTACACACCCTGAAGAGAACTGGAAGGGAAGGAATATCCTAAGGGACTATGGATCAAAGAAGGGGATGCTTCCTTTTGTTGGGGTGCAGGTAATATGGATTATAGGATAGATAGATCTTGTGGATGTGTCCCTAGGTCTTGAATGAGCCACTAGATTAGTCATTCTACCTTTCCATTGCCTTAGCATCCTGATAAACCCAAAGGATATTGGATTGGATGAAAGCATATGAAAATCGATTGTATATTGGCTTGGATGGGAAGCCTGTGAAACCCAATTGGATATTGGATTGGATGACCAACCTTATAAACCCAACTGGTAGTTGGCTTGGATGTTTCTTGTTGTGCATTTGGCCATGTGTGTAATCATTGGTCAGAAAACATGATAAACCCAATTAGCTTGCTTGGATGAATAACATGTGAAACCCTGCAGTGAGATGACTTGGATGAGTTCTTGATAAACCCATTTGTTGGCTTCGCTGGTCCTTAATGTAAATTTTGGCTTGACTGTGTACAATATATTAAACCAAACTATTAGTTGTCTTGTCTGAATAGCCTGCAAAACCCATAAGTGAGATGGTTTGGATGTGTAGCCTGTGAAACCCATCTTTTTGGTTTGTTTTCGTGCAGCCTGATAAAACCTACTGTTTGTTGGCTTGGCTAGATAGTCTGTGAAACTGAAATGTGTGTTGGATTGACTACGTAAGATATGATCTAGCTATGTGTGTGTCTGTTGTTCCCTAGTTCCTTGTGGATATCATGCCCAACTTGGGGGTGGATGTTGTGTTGAGATAATAATGAACAAAACTGGCCTATGGTTGGGTGGAACATTGCAGTGACATAGCTAGTTGCAGAAGATATTCATCTTCAAGATAATTATTCTCTGTTATTCTTATTTATGCAATGTGTTTTCTAATGAATGAATTGAATATGGTGAATTCTTGCTAATGAATCATTAGAGTTTACTGTTGTTAAATGTTCCTGAAATTGCATCTATATATGCCTTGTATGTTTCAATGTATTATGCTTATGATCATAGATTCTAGAAGCCTGGTTACAGATATAGAAGGAATATGACTTAAGTCTTTCCATACCTCAGGATCCACCTGTAGAAGGAGGAAGGTGAAAGGCGAAAGAGAGATGTTGAAATAGAGAAAATGTTGGTTTTCAACACTCTGAGATCCACCTGTGGAAGGTGGAAAATAGGGAAAAGACAAGGAAGAAGGTCTGTTTTCTGCACCCTGAAATCCTCCTGTGGAAGGCAGAAGTAGAAATTGGAAAAGGGCCAGAAATTCCAAGGAAAAAGTGTGTTTCTGCACCCCGAAATCCGCCTGCAAAAGGCGGGTTGCGAAAAATGGGGAAAAATTAAGGTCGAAAGTTGGTTTTATGATTTCTAAGGTTCACAGTGGAGGGCAGAAAGATGGAAGTTGGAAAGTGGAAATATGTTAAAGGATTTCGTTGTTTGATTAGTTTTCTAATTCCCAAGTTCCGCATTGAATGGTGGAAAACAGAAACATGGAAGGTGAAAACGTGGATAAAGTATTTCGTCAAAGGTTATGTTTCTGATTTTTGATGGAAGAAGGAAGAAGGATGGAAGGCAGAAGGAGGAATGTGGTTTTAATGACTCTGTTGCACACTATGTTTTTTATTCCCAATTCTACAGCAGAAGGAGAAAAGGGGAATGCAGAATGCGGAGGGTGGAAAGGATAGGTTTAGTGAAAAAATGCATTGTAGGTCGCAGAAGGGGTCTATCAAGGGCAGAACGACTGCTACAGTGGGTTTTATGCTTAAGCATGAATGTTGAAGAGTGTTTTCATGAACATTCCCTATGTTTCAAAAAAAGAATCACAGTTCTTTAAGAAAAATTTTAATTTCGCATGATAATTGGGGTATGGGTACGTGACACCACTAGTACCTCAGGTGACGCTACAACCATTTGATAAATGGGAAGTGGACTTTGTGGGATCAATAAGTCCACTTGGTAAGAGAACTGGTGCATGGTACATCATCACTGCAATGTATTATCTAACAAGATGGGAGGAGGCTGCATCGGTTGTAGATTGCTCCCCTGCGACAATAGCAAGGTTCCTATTTGACAACGTTGTTACTCGGTTTAGTCATCCAAAGATATTGATGAACGATCAAGGGAGTCACTTCATTAATCGCACTGTCAGTGCATTGAAAGAGGAGCTTCAGATACAACATAAGTAGAGTACCCTGTATCATCTGAAAGAAAATGGGATAGTTGAGGCATTCAACAAAGTGTTGGAGCATGCACTCACAAAGGTGTGCAATGTAAACCATGATGACTAGGATTTGAAGATTCCAGCAGTCTTGTGGGCATATCGTAGCACTTGCAAAATATTAACAGGACATACACCATTCAAATTGGTATATGGGAAGGAGGTAATGATGCCAATGGAGTAAATTGTTCTGAGTTTGCGCATTGCAAGCGTCCAGAATGGACACTCAAGGAGCATTAGAAGAACACCTATAGTAAATGGTGCAACTAGAGGAAGACCGCTTTATTGCAGTTTTCCATCAGTGTGTTCAGAAGGATTGAAAGAAAACTTGGAATGATCGACATATCAAGAAAAAACACTTTCGGTAAGGAGACATGGTGCTGATGTATGACAACAAGTTCACCAAACATCCAGGTAAGTTGCACATGTATTGGCTAAGTCCATATGCTATCAATTCCATTACTACGAGAGGCATTGTACAACTGTAACAGTTATATGGTGAGATGCTTCCTAAGCTGGTAAATGGTAGCAGGCTGAAGCCCTACAGGACGAGGCCGGTGGTACGCGATGATTGAGGCATTGTGTAGTAGTAAAAAAAAAAACTTTTTGTTTTTTCATAAGATGGTAGTTAAGAGGATGGCACACCAGAAGGAAGCGATTGCGCAAGTAGAGGAGTCAATGTCACAGTTAGGGATTCATGTTGCGATGGCTGCATGGCCATGACCCAGTCAAATCAACAATAAATACACTATTTAAAATAGTTAACTAGCGGTGATATTGGATGAGATGTGCATTAATGGTGGATCCGACCGTTGGATTGGGAGGATCGATGATAGATTTAGGTGATTAATGGAGGATTTGGTTATAATGATTAGGATATCGTTCACATGGTCGAATCGGTGCTATAATATGGGTCAAATCATGGTATGAATTCACCATTGCAAATTTTGAGCTGCCGATCTATTGCAGAGTTTATTGTAGTGTGTTGTGTTGCGTTGTGTAAGTGAGTTACAGAGCATAGTGAGGTTGAGGCGTCATATTGTGAACTGGTGGGAATTTGTGAGGACTCATGAGTGAGATGATACATATAGAGAGATCAAGAGGGAGAGACTCACTAATTATAGGGGTTCCAATTGAGAAAGAAGTAGTGAGCATGTCGGTGGGTTCGTCATCAGTCCCAAAGAAGAAGAGAGGGGCACAGCGGCCCAAATACCTTGTATAGAATAAAAGATCAACAAAAAGTTTCGTGAGAGTAGAAGAAGAAGTAGTCCAGTAGACGGGACCATCAAAATCTGGGGCAGAGGAATCCACCACCCAAACAGGGGTGTCCACTGCAGACATCCCTACTTATGTTCCTCCATTTCAACCTAATGCAAAGCCACAAAAAATAACAAAGAACCAGAGGTATCCGGTCAATATGCTGACGATACTGTAGGGAATGCTATGCATCATGGACATTGTTCCCTTGATCATGAGAATAAAATATGAAGATCATGATATGATTGCATCAATTGAGATCACTATAGACCCATTTTGTACCCATGAAAATGGAAGGCAACGACCTAGTAGCATGCATTCCATGTGACTAGGTGGGGGGATTGGAGAGATCAGGGCTGTTGGGCCTCATCATAATGCCACATTTTAGGAGGTTGGTGGAATCCAATGCATGCATGAAACAATTTTTAGTGTTCTTCCATGGAAGCTATATGTGGCTAGACCAGCCAGTACCAGTCTCCATTGCACGGATTTCAGAGATTACGGGGCTGCCCAAGGAGGGGCCCGAACCATCACAATATTTCCATGGGAAGGACAACGATAAGAAACTGGAGGCAAATATAAAGAAGAGATACAAATTGCAGCATGACGGGTTTGCATACGTTGTCAAAAACATTAATGATTAGGCTGTCCACATTGTACCGAGGATTTTGACTAAGAAGGTAGTCAGAAAGAAATGACCCAACCAATTAAATTTGTGGGTCATAGCGTGCACGAAGCAGTGCGCACAAGGGGTGCATATGAATTGATATTGATTCCTGATGAACCAGTTGGAATATGATGTGCTCATAGTATAGGTGAGGCAACAACCATTTACTTATAGCTGGCTACTCATTCTCATAGCGCTAGTTACTTGGATGGAGCTCGAAGAATACCAGGGCATTGAATTTGAGGTGGTGAAGGTATGCAAAGGAGTGCAATACCACCTGTGGTATCTTAAGGAGTCAGAATGGCTCAAGGAATTCTCAATACAATTCTGGTTGTATTGGGAGGTGATATAGGCAACAGCCGTGAAGGTTTCGCGGTTATCAAAAGAGGCAGTGGAAAAATACCAATGCGTTGTTTGGTTCGCGATAGGGCCACATGCCATACATGTGTAGGAGAGAAGAGATATAGATACAAATTGGTTTCCCACACTCTACAAAATGTTTTATGCATAGCTAGAGGAAATTATAGATGACTGGCCTGTGGAGTGGCGAGAAATTGTTAGGGCAAAGGAAGTGGTGATGGATCCGCCAACCGATGCTTCGGTGGATCCTCTGCCAGACCCATAGAGCGAGCACCAGTAAAATGAAGCGTCAACAAGTACCCCAACTAACTTGAAGGCGTAGTGGGATTTCAAGGAATCTCGGACAAAGAAGCAATAAGAACAGGGAATATACAACAACTCAACATCAGTGACCGAGGACCAAGTAAGCCATATTATTGCGGTGATCACCACATCGACTGATATGACAATATAGTAGGTCAATAAGTAGGGTGACTAATGGATTTGGTGAGGTAACCACTCACATTAAGTCATTGATTGATGCTTGAATAGGGTACCTGAGGAGGGTTTGTTGCAGAAGGTTGGGACAATCGGCACTGGGAAGCGTATTAGGAATGTTCAAATTCCACCACATGTGATTGAGACCAACAGTAAGGATGTCAACACCTCACTTCAATAGTTTCAATACCTCTCACTAGGCCTCAACAAACTTTCAACACAGACATTTTTTCAACTGCAGAGGGTCATGACTCAAGAGTTAGTTGTATGGGATCAAGTGATTAACAACCACCTTTTGAGCTCATAGGAGAAAGAAATGGAGGCAAGGAAGGAGAGTGAGGACCTAAAGAAGAAACATGATCAATTGACGGTGGAGAAAGTGAAACTCTGGGACAATAGGGTGCACCTATAGCAGGCAGTTTTTGTCTCCCGCCAAGAAGTACCAGAAATCAATGCGGACGCGAAAGCGCAATGGCTAGGAGCCATAATCGTATAACTTAAGTGTGGCAATGAAGATCTGCATGAGATAGTGAATCCAGGAACACCACTAGAGCAAGCTGTGAAATAGAAAAGTACCATTGAAGAATTGGCGATGTAGCTGGAATAAATGGAACAAGAAGTCAAACGAGTCACAGATGCGACTACACAGTTTTGGGGAAGTGTAGTCTAGGATGCGTAGTTGGAGAAAATCACCACGAAGTTGTACGAAGCCAAAGGACAACTGGCTACGTTGAGGACATTTGTCAAAGCGATTCCCGCAGTTGTGCAAATCACAAAGGAAACATAGCTAAAGGATTTAAAACAACACATTTCAAATGCAAGCGAGCATCAACATCGACGCACAACACAATTGGATGAATTCTTGGACATTGGAGTGCAAATCTCAATGAAGGAAGTTTCAGTGATGTAGAAATTTTAGGATGACTGAAGGGATTCCAGTGAAAATATCGTCGAGCATCCACTGTAACATGAACTGACAAAAATCTGGGAAATCAGTGAGAATATCAAGGAGTAGGTCAAAGAGATCACCTAGTAGTATGAATATTTCAAGGTAAATATCAGCGGTTACACCATTTCTAGTTGACGTGGCTCAAGGGCGAGCAACAAGATTGTGTTGCGGGCCTGTTGGGAGATAGTTTTGAGGATATTTAGTTGCCCAGCATCGAGGATGCTGCACAAAGTCAAAGATGTTTCCCAAGGCAGAATATGACGTGCAAGGTGGAATGACCACATTTTGTATATTTTGGTCATATTTTGTATGTTTTGGTCATTATTTTTTATATTTTGGTCCAAGTAGTTAGGAAATTGACTTAAGTGAACCAACAATGTAAAGGAACAAGCCTATAAGTAGATCTAGGATTGTGAATGTTGAGATATCTTTGGATCTTTGATAATCTGGATATCAAACCTTTGTAAGAGAGGAACTGAAGAACTGTAGTTGGAAACCTGTGTTTTGTTGTGAAGTTAATATGACATGATGGAAATTGGACAAAAACATTGTGTCTTTTTGCATTTTCCTATTTTCCTATTTTCTGCAATGTGAATGTAGATGACTACTACATTTTTATGTTGATATTTGTATGATGCGATGCTTTTCTATTATGAATGATGCTATACTAATAGATCTATTTATGCATCGATGTTTATACCGTGATCTAAGTATGCTGATCTGATCCACTTAATGACAATATGAATTTGTTAATGTCTGGATCTGCTAAAATGATGATGCGATAATTTTGAAAGTAGATGCACAATCATCCTTCTTACTATGGAAACTTGGTTCTGACAGTTCTCCCTTGAACATCTCAAGTGAGACTTCATCTTCTCTGTAGGTGTTGCTGGACGGGGTAAAACCTGTCTGGGCTGGTGCTTAAGGAGATCGCTATGTTTTGGGTGTCGACAAAGAGTGAACCCCTATCGACGGGTTTCTGTCAACACCACCTTTTGGCCCCGTGTGGTTCCAATCCTATTTAAGTTTCAAGATTTGCTACCCTACTCGTGTATACTGACTAGAATGGTGACTATTTGTAAGAACCTCTTTGCACGCTTGGTAGCGTTACTATCTTGACTCTTAGGGCTCATACACAGGTGACGATGGAGTGTTATTTCCACTATACCTAGGACAGGCGTGGGAGGAAATCCCTTGCATTTGATTTGGTAAATAGGTTTATTAATTCAAGCACTTGGACCCAAGGAGGTGTATTGTGGACCGCAACTAATTGTCCTTTATCCTTCACTAGTTTGTTCATGACCTTGATCATCCGAGACCTTCCTTTGGAAGGAATCTTCATTTGCCTAGTTTGGATACTTGTGACCCTTCTAAAGGTGTGCTCTTTGTGTTGTTTTTTTTAGTTAGGATCAGATATTTATTCCTTGTTGAATTGAAAAATATGGCTAGTATTCCTATGGACACAAACCAAGGGACCCTATGTAAGGGTATTCTTGTGCTTTTCTATTTGTTGGGAACATTGGTGTTCCCTTGATGGCCACCTTGAATATTCATGGATTCACCCTTGGGCTATCGGTTTCATTGTTTTCCACTTTAACTAAACTATATTCTCTTGATGCTTCTAAAGTAAGCACCTTATATAAAGAGAAAAAAAACTATGTCTCCCCTTCATCGGTGGCATATTATCATCCTCCTTCTACCTCATGTGGTCAAAGTCTTGATACTGGTAATTGATAATATAAAATAAATAGAAGGAGGAAGAATAGGAATAATATGTGAGAGAAAGGGTCCAACCACACGTCCTCTAGAGGTCGTGCCACGGGAAACCACCAAACCTTAGGAGTTCATGCTGGGGGCATCCACATAGCCTTTGGAGATTATGTCAGGGGAAAACCTTCAACCAATGAAAGTGATGTTGACACTATTGAGAAACTAAAATGTATAGGATGCAAGCCTAAGTTCCCTTGCAAGCTTTGCGAGGGAGATCACCTTACTCACATGTACGCTGCTATTGTAGAAGTACAAAGAGTATGGTCTGAATATCAACGATATTTTTCCCATTAAAAACCTATGATTTATAAAAAACCTATTCAACCTTTGGTTGATCAAGTAGTTGAATCGATCCAACCTTCGATCAATCCCACTCTTCCTTTGTAGAGTGATTTTTATGCTATGGCATGTTTTGTTCATTTCTAATTTATAAATTTTTGGACAAGGGGGAACTCACTTCGCTTCAAAAATAACCCCTACAATCCCTCATATTTCTTATGTTAGCTCTCTAGGAAACTTTTCTAGGTTGTAGCTCGAAGATGCCTAGTAACTTAATTATTTTCTCAATGATTCACTCAAATGGATCAATTTAGATGACTAAATCAAACCTCACTCACTCAAGACATGCATAAACACAACTAGATTGAAAAGGATTTTAAGTATCAATGTTCAGAGAGTTGTAAATAAATGAATGTACGAAGAACACTTATTTTACTAGTAGAAACATACACACAAAGTATATATGAATGGCCAGATAAACCAAGTAAAGTACTTGAAAATTCTAGTTTATGGATGTATTGACAAGTTGATAGTTATCAAACATCAGACAAACAGAAATAACATGAATTTGACATTCACATGCAAGTATATCATAGACAAGAAGATGAAAATATGAACAAGTAATGGAAAAAGAAACTTGTATTACTAATCATGAAATGAGAAGCTTGAGTTTTCAATATCTGAAAATGTCTCTAAAAGTTGAACTGCTTACAATGATTCTTCAATGAGCTTAAATAATTTTTACAAATCAATTTCAATATCCTCAAAAGATGGATCTGATAACCTCTTTTCCTATCTCAAATCCAAATTTGTGAGCTGGCTGGAAAATGTAGAAATTTCTGGAAATATGCTGCTTTGTTATTGACCTATATCTCTCAAATAAAAACATATTTTGGAAAATTGAGAGAGGTTTTTGTATATTGGTTGGTTAGGAGAAAAAAATTCTCTCATTTATTTGATATTCATTTTCATTTACCTGACATATGTATTTCAAAAACATGTGTCAAACAGGGAAATTCTGAGATCCGAAAATTAGGGCTCAGAGATGGATTCGATTATCCCAATATGTGACACCTGTAGGAAAACTAAGAGGTTATTTTTCTTTAGTTTATTATGAGAAAAAATTTCTCTCCATTATTTGATATTCATTTTCATTTTCCCGACATATATATTTAAAAAACATGTGTCAAACAGGGGGATTTTGAGATATGAAATGTAAGGCTCAGAGATGGATTCAATTCTCCCAATATGTGACACCTGTAGGAATTATGAGAGAGGTTATTGTTCTTTGAAATGTCAGGAAGAAAATACTCTGACTAATTCTCAAAATAATCCTCTAGTATCCCAAGCTCATTATTTGAAAATGATGACTCGTCATAGTAAAAATGTCACATTCTTGAAAACGATGCCTAAGGGGACTTTTGACTGCCTTCTTGAGCTCTAAAAGCAGATCTGAAAGTACCATTGGAAATATGTGTATGTATAGTGATCAATAAACTATTTGAGCATGTAAAAAAACCTCTCTGCGGCTGATAAAATTGATTTTTCCCAAAACATGCTCACCATTTCCAAGCTTGTGCGCTTTTGGTGGCTAAAATAGCCCCAAATTTTGTGCTTTAGCAGCCAAAATATTTGCTTTCGGTGGCTAATGAACAGTTGAAATGTCCTCCTAAGCCATCGAAACCTAAGTTTTGACTTTTTTTGAAGTAAAAATAGAGTCCAAAGTGTTTCATACTTTATTAAATATCAAAAGCCCTTACAATGAGTCTTAAAATCTTATTAAGTCTATCTTATTTGAGGGGATAACATATGGCTCATAATCGGGGATGGAATCCTACCTGTGGGGTTTAAAGAACCACATATCTAATTCCTTTCCTGGACAACAAAATACAAAACCTAGTCTAGTGTTCCATTGGTCATGGAGTCAATAGTACAATATTCTTCTGAACACCTTTCAAGAGCTGCTTTTACAACTGATCCCCTGCAAACCTGTAGCATGCATGTAGCTTGTCCTGCTTATTCAACAACCAATAAATGGAAAAGTCTACTTGCTCATATAAAGAGATTATTCTCTTTCCTAATCCTAATTCTAATCAATAGAGGCTTCTTATTAAGTGACATCATGCTTCCAATGAAGCCATGTCAGAAACTGATCTACTGAACTTATCCTTGATCTTGACCCAAAAAAGAAATGAAAACCTAGCATGCAACAATGTATTTTGAAAGGGTGACAGAACCAACTATCATCTAAAAAAATATCTTGACATTTATGCTGCTTATAGATGCCAAATAATCAACAATAGGGTCATAAATGTCACAAAGAAATACCTCTCCATGCTGCTGTTCCAACTGAATGAAATGTTGTTGCTGGCTTCTTTCAGCGATCTCCATGTTAACTTTAGATTGCTCAACCTCTGACTGAGAAGAATGCGTGATGAACTGCTGATCTGGACTTTTCATATCATCATCTTCCTCCTCATATCTGTTGCACTCTTCGTTTGTTTGCAAATCAGAAAATTGAGGGCTGCCCTTACTATCTGATGCATATTCAAATCTGTCACATGCTGATATAAAAATTTGTTCATTATCTTTGGGGTTGCCAAAGGGGACAATCTCATCTTCATGACAACCTAGGTCAGTAGATGCATTTGATACAATGTCAAAAGCATCTGTACTATGGTTATCATCCTGAAGTTCATTAATATCTTGGTCACAATAAGAGGTGTCCCCTATTGTAGCATACTCTTCATGAATGTTCACTTCTTTATTCAATAAATTGAATTCATGACAGTATTCGGAATATAAAATATTAGCTGAAAATATTCATTTGCAAAAAAAATAAAAGGCATCATGAAAATATGCCAAAGAGCTGATACTGGAAATAGGAAGGGATCGATACCAATCATGAGAAATCCCCTCTAAAGAATACCAAAAGATCTTGATCTGAACATCCCCATGCACAACTTGCAACTAATGAATAAAGTCATGAAAATCCAGAAAGTGTTAGCTGGAACTTCCCACTCTTCTGCTCGAGATTTTGGAATACTATTTTCCCATTCATCTCTACTAGGCACTGGATTAGGGTAACCAGAAATAATTGAGAAATCACAAAATGCATACCTCTTTGTTAATATCTTGTTCATTTCGTACCAATGGAGTCGCCAACAGATTTCTGAGCAATGGAGTCGCCATTGAATCCATCCTTCATGGAGTCGCTAGATATATGATTACAACCAAAAATGTGCCCAGTCTTTGTCTATCATCAAAGCTAGAGCTTATGTCGTCTCCCAGGGAAGATGAGCTTCAATCTCCTCTCCCCGGCAATGGCGCCAATTTGTTAGCACTCTAGGAAACTCTTCTAGGTTGCACCTCAAAGATGCCTGGTAACTTTAGTATTTTCTTAATGATGGGTAATATGGGTTCAACTTTTGGAGACTTTTTCATATTTTGCAAGCTCAATCTTCTCATTTTCATCTCAGTAATATAAGCTTCTTTTTCCATTTATGTTCATATTTCATTTTCTACCTTTTTGTACTTGCACTTGAATGTTAATTTCATGTTTGTTCTATTTGTCTAATTCCAGATAGCTGTCATCCTATCTTTGTATTGATGAAATGAATAACAATTATCATTTACTTATTGTGATTAGCCATTCATATATGATTTTCTTATGAGTCTTCTAGCATGATAAGAATTCTGCAAAGTCCACCTTTTATCAACTCTTTGAACAACAATGGTTAAAAGCCTTATCTATCTGAGTGGTTGAAAGCCTTATCTATATGAGTGTTTTTATGAATGTTTTGAATGAGTGAGTTTTGATTAATACATCCAACTTGATCTATATTACCCATCATTAATAAAATACTAAAGTTACCAGGCATCTTCGAGCTGCAACCTAGAAGAGTTTCTTGGAGTGCTAACAACTTCCTCTGATTGAAATAGTCTAGCTTAGCTGCACCTTCCTTCTGTTGCACCTTTTCAAATACAGGTCTAAGTTAAAAAAACACAATTTCTTGTTGTATTTTAGATGAAGGAGCCTCTTTTAGTATTTTATCTGTGCATGCTTGGAGAGTTATGATATCTCCCAACCTCATGCTGATTTATAATCAACCACTAGATTTTGATAGAATACCCATTGAAACCTTGGGAGTTCTTTTCCATTCTCCTATTACATTAGGTAGGAATATTCTCTTACCTTATTTTATGGTTATGGAGGACCCATTATAATTCAATATACTCCTTTGGTGTGATTATATGTATATGATACCTTAATGGTCGTGTGTCTACACTCTTTCATGTGATGTATTTTACTCACAATGAAAGCATTGTCACTATTGATCAGCTGGAATTTGTTGATCCCTCTCATTACCCAAATTTATACTAAATATATCCTTTTTCTATTACTATTGTCTTGGTTTTCATGTCCCTAATTAAATAATTTCCAAATAAGACTACCTGCAAATAATGTTCCACCAACCTACTAGTTCCTTAGGTTGATATGGAGACATAAATTTTGTAATAAGGGGATATGGGACCCAAAAGGAGTTTATTTTACCATATTAACATTTAAATGGGTCACATAAATTATAAATACTAATAAAATAAGCTGGCATGGGTTCATGAAGACACTTGGAATCTTGTGGAGCCTTTGGATGACTAGATTCCCCACACACTTGGCATGATCTTCATCCAAATTTGAACACATTGGTAATGTAACATTATTGGAGGTTGATGTGGTGTAAAATATCCTATAATGAGCCAAGGAATTCTAATAGGTAAAGGAGAGTAACTACCATGGAAGAGGAAGAGACTAGAAGGAAAGGTGTGCCACTTGGAAGGAGATTCCATGCTCTCTATGAGAACAAATGATGAAAGATTCTATGACAAGTATGAAAAATTCAGACTTGATTGAATACATATGAAAAATATGACATGAAAAGGATAAAAATAGATACCAATATATCTAATTTGATATTTATAGGCATCCATTCGAATTGGGGAAATAATTGGAGCATGAAGAGGAAGACAAGTGTCACGAGAGTTACTAAACCACTAAGATGAGTTGGAAGAATCCCATGGAGGTAAATTCAAACTTACGAGGACTCATGAAGTTAATAAAATGATTTCATGAGGAAGGAGAATATTTTTTTATCATTTTTTAATTGGCCTTTGGCATTTTGGAGATCTTTTGCTTGTCCAATGCACGGTGAGTGTTCACTCTCCCTGCTTGTGAAGCAATTTTGAGGGAGTTAGTTTCCTTTACAAGTAGGTTGATGGAGAGGAAATTCATATCTCCAGTTGGAGATTAATTATGTATTTTTATTTTTAGTTTTAAGTACCATAAAATCATATTGTCATCTATTCCCCTATTCTATCATCCTTTCTTCTCCATCCCCCCACACTCTCATGGTAAGGGCGCACTTGTTGGAATGGTGCTGTGATTTGCTAAGTATAATTGGTTCCAAATATATTAAATATGATGTATGTATCTGTAATATAATGTAAATATTATATTTAATTCTAATTATAATAAATACATGTGTGAAAGGCTTGCATTCCCATGCTCTTGAATGACTAGTTTTCATGTATTTGGCTTCTGATTTTGAAAGAGTTGCATAACATATTTGTATGAGGAAATTTATATGAATTGGATGATGATGGGGAAGAAATATATTATTCATGTCTCTGTAATCTTATTTCCATATTCTCTGTAAGTCGAAATATCATAAATCCATGTGGAAATGCTTGCATTCCCATGAGTTCAAATGACCAGTTTTCATGTGCCTGGCTTCAATTTAGAATGAGTTATATATATGATATGTATTAAGGAGTTTATATTATGTTAAATTATTTTGAGGAAAAAAATTATATGCTGTACATTTTATCCATTCATCATGTCATGTTCTGAACTATTTCATTTACTTTTTATGAGTTAAAATGGAGCTAGCAATGTCATTTTCCCCTAAGTATTTTTACTAAAAGTTATCATATGAATGTTGTACTTTATAACCAGTTTGAAATAACTAATACCAATGATTAATTAAATACCATGATATATTATATTCATGCCCACACTCTTATTATAAATTTGGGAGGGTCATACATGAGTTGGTAAGCCATTTTTGCCTACACCCTAGGGGGATTTCATCACAATTTCCTAGCCATTTTTCTCCTTTTGTCATTATCCCAAAATGAATTTTTAGAGGTATAAATTCATTGTTAAATTGATTATAGAATATATTTATATGTATTAATAATCATATTATCATTCAATTTCAAATGAAGTACCATTTGGGGTCATTTGGAACTCTTAGAGTCAAGACTAGTTAAACCCGAATTTGCCCCAAATTGTGCCTTTGTCTAGAAATTTCAAATTGGGTCATTACAGTGGTATCATAGAATGGTATTTGAACCTATTTAATTTATGGATTATGGATATGAATGTAAGAAACACATTAATACATATTTTGATGATACGACCAATCATATTATGCAAGGGTTCGAATTGGTGGCTAGCCGACTTAGGGGTAAGCTAGTGGCAGGGGGTAATATTAGTTCCCATCATTGAGAGACACATAAGACAATTATTTTTGAATAATTTTATGATTTGGTGTATGTATTTAGGCACAAGAAGGAAAATTTTAACCCATTAATTAACAATCAACAATCCACAAGTATGAAGGAGACCAAGGAGCCACCTAGTTTTGTGGGCGATGAAGTAGAAGAAGCATTACATGAAGGATCAAAATTCACTCCCAAGTGACTCTAAAAAATATGAAGAAACATCACATGATAATTAATAAGAGTCTCTTGAAAATATTGAATATCATTCCAAGACACATTCTACTGTTGACATGGACCAAAGAGAATCTATTGAGGGATGCTTGAACTGTGAAGGAGTACCTACTGATGGGTGCTCACAAATATATGTTGGTGACATAGATATCATATTTGAGAATGTTAATGCAAGAAAAATTTCTCATTATAATGAATATTAATACCTTGTATTATCTAATGAATAACCAATATCAACTTCCCCATCACCACTTGATCTTTAAGAAGTTGATCAAATCAAGAAGAAAGAAGAAGAGGAGGCTCACTCCCATGGACCATCCTTAATTGAAGGGTCTTTAAAAATGAAGGAAATGAATATCCATGAGGCCCTTAGCATACTCCATGAAACTAAATCATTGGTATCAAGTTCTTGTTGGAAAGTTTCTTCATTGGAGGATCCATCCTTCCTTGAAGACATGGAGAAGATTCAAAGAGAAATGTGCAACATTGAAGGTAATTTCATGTCTTTTATTTTTGATAGAAACAATTTGGTTGATATTAATGAATGGTTAAATGAAACCTACTTGAATAACAATGAGGACATTCATAATATCAAAATTCAAAATGAGCAACTTCTTGAGAGGTTGTAAGATACTTGTTCTTCCTCCTATGTTTCATATTGTCATATGGTAGATTTATTGGAGGATTCTCATGACATGAGGGATCATGAGAGACATTGAAAATTTTAGGTTCTTGATGTGTTTGAATATGAGCTTAATTATATGCAATCACTTATTGTGGTGGAAGAGAATCTTGAACCACTTCTTGATAATGGCTACACACTTTTGCAAGTAGTGCATGATTCCACTACCTTGGAACCAATATATGAGGAAAGTGTCACACTTTTGAGGGAGATGCATAATAATACCCCCATGGAGCCTTCACACAATGAACAATTTTCACTTTATAATCCTTTGGATGATTTGTTTCTTTCTCCTACATCCTACACTTCCACATTTTGCAGCATTCATTCTAATGAAGTATGGGTGAAAGGTTTCTTGTTGAAGGTGCCGCATGAGGAGTATGGGATTCCTATCACTCCTTTTGATGATGAAATGACTAGAGTGACACATTATTTACATTTGAATAAACATCCTTTGTTACATTATGATGATATACATATTCATGGGTGTATTTACGAGACTTCTTTGATCCACTTGAAGTATTCATGTTTTCTTTGCTCCTTATTTGGTTCAGATTTTGGTGGAGGTTCTTCATTCACTTCTCGGATGAAAGAACACTTAAATTCTTTTTTAGGAACATTATAGGACATGGGATCCTCACCTATGTCATTGGAGCAGATTTGATATAATACTTTATGCTTGTGTGTATGGGCCACATAATGATCTACTTACTTGGATGTACAAGCACTGCCATGATCCTTTGATGAGGTACCTTCTTTATGTACAATTGTATAATGTATTTATGTACTTTAATGATCTATATTTTGTACTCATGATGTTTTGAAGGGTGCAATACAAGAAATGGGATCCAAGTATTGCTTGGTTTCAATTTTTGGGTCAAAAAGCAGTATGGGATATTGAGACACCACTTCAGAAGGTGATTGTAAATATATTAGAGTAGAAATAAGCATGGTGGTACTTGTTTGAAACTTTCTTGGACTCTTGGAAATTCAAGTTTGTCAACTCAGAACCAACTTTAAAGAATTGTACAAAAGAAAAAAGGGATGAAAATTCAGAAAAGGTTTTCAAAAGATGGAGGTAAAGATTATTTGTGCAATTTTTTTTTGATGGATTTTATTAATCCTTTTGGTTCTAGTGGTGATGTCACATGATATATAAATATTCAAATATACACATATCGTTACTTTTGGAAACGCACAAGTGGAGTACATCAGTTCCACTACTCATATTACAGCTAAGGTTTGAAGAAAATTTTTGGAAGGAAAGAAGGTTATTCAAAATGCATGTTTGAAATTTCTTGAGGACAAGAAATATTGAGTGGGATGGACTATCATATCCCCAATTAAATAATTTCCAAATAATACTACTCGCAAATAATATTCCACCAACCTACCAGTTCCCTAGGTTGAGACCCAAAAGGAATTTAGTTTACAATATTCACATTTAAATGGGTCACATAAATGATAAATTCTAAGAAAATAAGGTGGCATGGGTTCATGACGACACTTGGAAGCTTGTCAAGCCTTTGGATGACTAGATTCTCCACGCACTTGGCATGATCTCCATCCAAATTCGAACACATGGGTATTGTAACATTATTGGAGGGTGATATGGTGTAAAACATCATATAATGATACAAGGAATTCAAATAGGTAAAGGAGAGTAACTCCCATGGAAGAGGAAGAGACAACAAGAAAAGGTGTGCCACGTGGAAGGAGATTCCATGCACTCTATGACATCAAATGATGAAAGATTCTATGACAAGTATGACAAACTAATCCTAGTTGCATACATATGAAAAATATGACATGACAGAGATAAAAATATCCACCAGTTTTTGAATTTGGGATTTATATGCAGCCACTCGAAATGGGGAAATAATTGGAGCATGAAGAGGAAGACAAGTGTCATAAGAGTTACTAAACCACTAAGATGAGTTGGAGGAATCCCATGGAGGGAAATTAAAACTTAGGAGGCATAATGAATTTAATAATATGATTTCATGAGGAAGGAGCATCTTTTTTTATCATTTTTTAATTGGCCTTTGGCATTTTGAATATATTTTTCTTTTCCATTGCACAATGAGTGTTTACTCTCCCTACTTATGAACCAATTTCGAGGGAGTTGGATTCCTTTCCAAGTTGGTTGATGGAAAGGAAATTCAGACCTGTCATTGGAGATTAATGAATTATTTTTAGTTGAATGTTTAATGAAAATACATTTTAATTCTCATATGTTCCCCTATTTTCTCATTCCTTCTTCTCCATTCCCCCACACTCTCATGTTGAGGGCGCACTTGTTGGAGTGATACTTGCACTTTGATAAGTATATTTGGTACCCAAGATGTGAAATATGATGTATGGATATGTAATATAATTTACATATTATATGTAAGTCCAAATTTCATAAATACATGTATGAAAGGCTTGCATTCCCATGCTCTTGAATGACTAGTTTTCATGTACTTGGATTCTGATTTGGAAAGAGTTGCATAACAGATTTGTATGAGGAAATTTCTATGATTTTGATGATAATGGGGAAGAAATATATGATTCATGCCTCTGTAATATTATTTCCATATGCTCTGTAAGTATAAATATCATAAATCCATGTGTGAAAGGATTGCATTCCCATAAGTTTGAAAGACTAGTTTTCATGTGTTTGGCTTCCATTTCGAAGGAGTTATATATCTGATATGTATTAAGGAATTTATCTGATGTTAAATGATGTTGAGGAAGAAATTTATATTATTTATATTTTATCCATTCATCATTTCATGTTATGAACTGTTTTATGTACTTTTTATGAGTTAAAATGGAGCTAGAAATGTCATTTCCCCCTAAGCAATTTTACTGAAAGTTATCATATGAATGTTGTACTTTATAACTAGATTGAATAAATAATACCCATGATTAATTACATCCCATGATTTTCAATATTCATCCTCACACTCTTCTTATAAATTTGGTAGGTTCGTACATGAGTTGGGAATCCCTTTTGGCCTACACCCTAGGGGGGATTTCATCACAATTTCCTAGTTATTTTACCCTTTTTGTCATTAGCCCCAAACGAAGTTTCCTAGGTATAAAGTCAGTCATAACGTGATCATAGAGTTATTAATTCTTGTACATGATCTAGGAACTAAGAATCAATCTCATGAAAGAATAATCAACAAATACTCATGAAATGGTGTTAATCGGAACCGGAATTGGTTTCCTTTCTGTATATTTAATAAACAATGAATGGTTACAATACCAATGTCAAGCAATAGCTTAACTCCATGAAGAATTCAAATACCTAAGGAGACAATTCGAATTCAGTGAGTGAGTCTAGCTTAACTAACTCTTAGCCATTCAATCACACTCAGTTAACCACTTGAACAAAACCCTAATTGACTCACCAAACCCTAACTGAAGTCAGAGTGCAATAAATGACTGAATCTCAACTGAAGGAGATCAAACACATGTCATAGCAAGCCAACCATCAAGTGCTAGTGCTCCATGACTTCAATGAACCCTGATGAGGTTAACTGAAGCTGAACTGACCATCAGAAGTTGGTGGAAGCACCTTGTTGACTCCAGATCATTAAATAATAATAAATAATCATTAAATAATATATTTAATGACTGGAGGCACCTTAACTGACTGGTTGAACTGATTGTAACCACCAGTTAGCAATTAGGTGCATTAATGTCACTCAAATCACCCCCAGAGTGCTCCAGTTATCCTCCTTGACTATAGGCAGGCGTGGGTGTGACTGGATGATGACAATTAATGTTCCACTGATGTCAATTAATGTCAATTATACTTAGGATAGTGGTTTAACTAGGCCAATTTGACCGAAAGAGTGTGTATGATGGTAAATGTCTCCAACACCCCCCGGTAAGCTATACTCAGGAAGAGTTAGGAAACATAGATGAATAAAATGCTAGGGATTTGGAAAATAAGGCCATATTTAACCCTGTACAATAAATTAACTACTTAATATAACCAAGGAAATGAGGAAAACCTCATGGGAAAAATACCCCCCCTCAAACTAAGTAGTAAATCAAGAAATTGGTTCTTCTATGCAGTAGCATCCTGAGACTGTGCATGTGAACCTCTGAATCAAAAATAAATGAATATGTCTAGAGGAATCTTCCACTTTGGAAGAAGAACAATGCACTCAACTGAATCATAAATATAAACAGCCGCACGGTGAAAACTGGACCCATGTAGAGCAACTGAAATCATCTGAAGAGAGAGAAAAGGTTCTTGAGGATTCAAACCATGTGTGGAACACTAAAGAAACTGATATTTTTCAGCCTTGAACATCAAACCATGAGTGGTAAAATCAGCCCCAAATCTTAGGAGCAAGTGTCCAAGTGGATGCAGAATGTCTTCCTCTTTACTAGTTCTGTGAGGAGATGAGCTTATGACCAAAGGTAGAGAATCCCTGGGACTCTAGAGAGTGAATTCTTGAGCTCCATAATATGATATAGCTTCATAAATATCTAATTATTCACAAAATAAAATATCAGCAACCTCACAAGAGGAAACTAACACCAAATCCCCAGCAGCAAAATTGAAGAAGAACTGCGGTACTTGATTTTTCACACCGAAATTGGTGAGAGAAGCTACAAGCATGACTGAAGGCTCTTGAATTTTAAAATATGAAAAAAATAATATCATATAAGAATGTAAATCATATATAAATAAGTTCACAACATATCCAAAACTTTGAAATGAAATCAAATCCCCAGCAGCAATTTTGTAGGAGACTTGTGGTACTTGTTTCTTCACACCGTTGATGAGAACAGCTACAAGCAGTACTGAAGGTTTATGATCCTGAAATTTTGAAATAAGAAATATCAGATAATATCCAAATAATATCATATCAGATCCAATAAGGTTCATATCAGACCCAAAATTATGGTCAACCGAGACGGTAGATGCACAATTTTCTTCTTCTTCAAAATTCTGAATTTTGGTGCATGCAATCCTGCAGGATTTTGCTGGAAGATCTAGATCATGGGGAGCGAATGTTTAAATATTATAATCTGATATTTCTTCCAAAATATCCAATTTTTTACATATTTTCACACCAGAAGCAACATTATAGGAAGAAAAATCAAATTTCTCTTCACTTTCAGAAGCAATTACTGGTAAATTTTGCACAGAATTCAAAGGAAAATCACCGGTGAATGTTTGCATGGAAGTGCAGTAGTATTTTTATTCAATATCAGAGATTCAAATGTCTTCTTATATTTCAGAAATATGAGAAGATGATATATCATAGATCTCATGAACTTCCGGAGCATCAGGAGAAGGAGTCACTTCATCGAGACTTTCTTCAATTCGAATTGAATGTCTAGAAGATTATGCTTCATCTTTATCTTGAACAACTTCATCAGAGAGAGTAGAGGCTGAGAATTTTGAGTGAATAACTCTTGGGGTGCTGGCTGTGATCTCCAAAGTACTATTATGATCCTCATTGTGCTTGCCAAAGGTTTTGTCCAATATTGTCCAGACTTCCTTTGGGTATTCAACAAAACCAAGAATAAGGTAGTACAAGCTAGGAGAAAGGGCCAGACATATTGCTCCAATATCTCTATCACCTTCATTTAGCTAGTCATTCTCATTCTCATAAGACTCTTTTACAAGTCCAATAGACACCTCATAGAGACCTCGTCTCTTCAGAGATGCAATCATCTTCAACTTCCATTCTGAATAGCTTGTGAATGGGGTGAGAAGAGGGATTGATGAGTCCATTCGAAGTTGTACCTATTAATACTTGCAAATAAAAACAAAAAGGGAACCGTAAGGTCAGACAGCCTACACATTCTATGCTTTCATCACACCCAGCATAGTCAATCAAGCAAGCTTGATCAACAAGTTCTTTACTTGGGATATTGAGTGGTAAGCCTTGGCTTCTGGTGCAGTACTGCATTTTTGAGCTATTGCTCAAATTTCATGGAGAAATCTGTCAAAAAGCTTGTTTTTGAGAGATAGATCTTTTATCCACCGTATGATCTAATACCATATTAATTCTTGCACATGATCTAGGAACTAAGAATCAATCTCATGAAATAATAATCAACAAATACTCATGAAATGGTGTTAATCGGAACCGGAATTGGTTTCCTTTTTGTATATTTAATAAACAATGAATGGTTACAATACCAATGTCGAGCAATAGCTTAACTCCATGAAGAATTTGAATACCTAAGGAGACAATTCGAATTCAGTGAGTGAGTCTAGCTTAACTAACTCTTAGCCATTCAATCACACTCAGTTAACCACTTGAACAAAACCCTAATTGACTCACCAAACCCTAATTGAAGTCGGAGTGCAAAAAATGATTGAATCTCAACTGAAGGAGATCAAACACATGTCATAGAAAGCCAACCATCAAGTGCTAGTGTTCCATGACTTCAATGAACCCCAACGAGGTTAACTGAAGCTGAACTGACCATCAGAAGTTGGTGGAGGCGCCTTGTTGACTCCAGATCATTAAATAATAATAAATAATCATTAAATAAAATATTTAATGACTGGAGGCACCTTAACTGACTGGTTGAACTGATTGTAACCACCAGTTAGCAATTAGGTGCATTAATGTCACTCAGATCACCCCCAGAGTGCTCCAGTTAGCCTCCTTGACTATAGGAGAAGGCTAAGTTAGCCTCCTTGACTGTAGGTAGGCGTGGGTGTGACTAGATGATGGAAATTAATGCTCCATTGATGTCAATTAATGTCAATTATACTTAGGATAGTGGTTTAACTAGGCCAATTTGACCGAAAGAGTGTGTATGATGGTAAATGTCTCCAACAAGAATCACTTGAGAGGTATTAATACTCATTATATCAGTACATTTCAAATTCAGGACCATTTGGGGCCATTTGGAACTCCTAGAGTCAAGACTAGTTAAACTTGAATTTGCCCCAAATTGTGCCTTGTTATACAAATTTCAAGTTGGGTCATTACATTGGTAGAAAATACCCCACCGCAGATGAATTATGCGGTATCATATGCATTGTTTCCAATTTATACTGATAAGAAGCCTATGAACTCATGCTTAGCTTCTTGGGATTTGTTCCCAACAATTGACTAGGTGATCAATCCAATGGGAGCATTGGATCCCATTGTCCACCCGATTGATTCAACTAAATGTTTAGACATGTGTCCTATCTAGGATGATATTCATCCTTCATATGAATTCTTCCTAGATTATTTGACACAACTTTACATTCCTTTATATGTTGACCCAGTTACAGCTAGATCCAACCCTGACTTTCTTTTTGAATCTAATCATACTAATTATTGATCCTAAAAAATTGGTAATTTTGAGTCTTTGAAATCTCCCATAAAAAACAAGTCGGTGTTCTTGTTGAGTTTGATTATGTTTGTAGAATCTTTGAATCTCACAATGTTGAGTATGTTCATGCATACTCCATCACTTCTTCAAACTTAGTTTTCCTCTAGAATATGATCTTGTTGATTGTAAATATTTAGGCCTTGGCATTATAGATTCTTCCTTGGTTAGATCTTCCTTGATTATGCCTCTTGTTGAAGATAGAAACATTAAAAATATGTCTACAAAAGTGACATGTATCAGATATTTTCTTTTTGATATGATAATGGTAATGTTGTTTCTTGGGGATAGGAATCTTAGCTAAATTTATGGTTGCTTATGACATATTAATCTATCTCTTTAGGAAGATTTGGAATTTTTCATATAGGTTTAGGTTTCCCTTTGTTATGATGCATTTCAAACTTGTTCCATATGCACTTTGAATAGGGTCGAACCTCTTGGATATTGGTTTGTTAGCCATCTCTTTATGCATTTTACACCTGTCCAGCAATGGAGCCTACCTAACATGGGTCATCGTAGTCAGCAACCATATGCCATTTTGGTACCCATGCTGAGTTTTTATCATAGGATTTGCAGCCTCTATATACTTTTCTTGAATTTGTGAAGAATACTCATGAATTCCTTTCTCAGATATTTATATCCATTTTTTATAAGGCCCCCACGTTGTAACTGCATTTCACATACCCCAATTGCACTCATGATACTCATTTCGTCTTTCATGATTTTATCTCATTATATAATCCCTGATCTCTATTATCATCATTTCTCAACCCTATATCATTTTATCCTTGCAACTTGACACATTTTACCTAGAGGAGACACCCCCTAAGTGTCCTTATCTTGCTTATGTTCCTTCCACTTTTGTATAGGTATGTTCCTTGTGCTTGGAACTGGTTCCGCATGCCCATAACACTCGTTTCCTCCGATTATGAGCGTTCTTCCAGCTCTCCTTCAAGCTCGTTAAAAAAGAAAGAGGCCACAAGTTGATTTTTTTGGGCTCGTTAAACCTCTATGGGAAAGGTATATGGAGTTGTCTTTAAGTTCTTGTTAGACTCCTTAAAATTGACAAGATTGTTGAGCCAACTTTCTCACTTAAAACTCATTAAAGGACTTGAAGGAACATATGCATAGGTACATTAGAGGAAATTTGGGGTCTAAAATGGTCCTTATAAGAAAACACACCAACAATAAATTTTGTGAGTTGGAATTCAAGAACTAATAAAATTTAAATAAAATGAGTCAACCATAATGGTTGAATTGACATATTTGTCATAATAGAAAACTACTTTTTTGTTCGTATTTTCGAAATATCTCCCTTTGTTTTTACTCAAATTGCAGGCAGGAGATCTCATTGGATGTGGAATTCAATTCTACATCCAACGAGTACCCACACTGCATACTTTTGATGGACCCTGCTACCACAAAAACAAAAAATGCCTGAAAAACATGATGATGATGTCATCATCATGTTTTTTTCAAGAATTTATTGTTTTTGGGGTAGCAGGGTCCATCAAAAGTATGCAGTGTGGGTACTCATTGGATGTGGAATTAAATTTTGCATCCAATGAGCTCTCCTTTTTGAAATTTGAGTTAAAAAAAGGGAGGTATGTCGAAAATACGAACAAAAAAAGTAGTTTTTTTCATTCTTCCTCCAAAATTAATAACTATTATTTTATCATCTTCCTGAGGAGGCCCATTTTAGACCTCAAATTTTCTCTAATGTATGTTTAACACTTTTTTGGACCATGTGGATTACTTACGAAAAAGGAACACTCTAGAAGAGTTCTTTCTGGTTTGGTTTACCTCCTTTTGGTCTTAGGTGTTAGTGTTAACCTTGACTTGGGAATGAGTCAAAGGTTGTTTAGGTCTATCAGATGTTTTTGTGTCTAGGGTATTTGGTGTCCAGTGGTATTTTTCCATGGTATTTAGTATTCCATGGTATTTGGTGGTCCATGGTATTGTCCCATGGTATTGCATGTAAGGAAGTATTTATAAGGATTGAGGAGGCTCCATTGTAAATTTTCCTAGAGGTGAGTGGTGGCTAGTTCACTTTGCTCGACTTGCATGTTTTGAGTTGTCCACATAAGAATCGTGTGTCTATATTAGATGTGTTTCTATATGGATTTTTTTTTCTTTCTCATTATTAAGTATATGCATGCTCATTTAAGTCCTAAGAACTAGTATCAGATCCATGGTTTGGCATATAATTGTGCTTGTTTGTTTGTACCTGGTTTTTTGAATGAGTTGTGGGGTGCATGTTCATTGGTACCCAACACTCTAGTAGTATTTTTGGGTTCCTGGTTAGAATGTAATTTACCCGAGTGCTAGAAGAACAAGGTATCTCTCTTATGCACAAATAAGTGATGTTGCAATCAAGTGTGGAATGAACCACTCGGTAGGTATGAGGGTGGTTTTTATACCCAAATCCTATCGCCATCATGTGATAAGACCCTTAACTTCCATGTTTTTCCCTTAATCCCAACACTTAGAGTGGAAACCTACTCTGTTTGTCAATTCTACATGAAAAAAATCAACACCGCGCTTTCGCTGTGGCCCATGAGTAGTACCTTGCTCATCATCGCCTGTATCATGTTTTCAAGAAGCGGTGCCACTGCCTATGGTATTTGGTCCAAAAGTGTTTCCCAATCAAACCGTTGTGTCATAAGAGAATAAAAGCGATACCATGGGTAAAATGGGAAAAAGAGAAGTTTCACGAGGGTTCTACATCATAAGCCTTATGTCCTCCCTTATCCCTATCATTATGGGTCAGTTGAGTTCAAGATCCCCCATGGTAGGATCTTGGAGCCACCTCACCCAAAATTCTCTCAACTATTCCTATCCATTGATCCTTATAAATACAAGCTCATGTCCATAGTTGAGGGGGAGAACTATAGAGGTATTGTTATGCTGTTGGATTGACCACTTAGCCCAAGTCATTGGAGACCATAGAGAGAAAAGTTGGAGCTTATGGAGATGAAGTGTTTGTCTCATGGAGATGCTTGTCGACACTAAGGCAATGGTTGTAAGCTTCTCCATACATCTTTAATGCAAAGATGATTTTCGTCCCACATTACTGTTGTTTTGATTTCACATGTACATGTTGTTAGATTCCTTAGTCACTAACATGGATAAGTAGATGATTTTATGGTAGCTTTGATGTGTTTGCATGTTTGATCTATTTGCAGGTACAAAGGTTCACTATCGAAGAAGCATTCCAGGTGTCTATGACATTCAGGGAAGGTCTTCATCCTTTTTCATTCACTCATTTGTTCTGGATCTGAACCATTTAGACTAGAGGAACAACTTCTGTCTGCAGAAGGTGTAATATTCCTGATTACAAATCTGGCGACTCCGCTGGGGAATAGAGAAAATCTCAATTGATTTGATTTTCCTCAGTTTTTGAACTCTTGTCTGAATCCAGGCTCCATCTCCAACTCTCTTTAGTCATATCTTCCATCTGACTTATTGAATTTTGGTTTGAAACTTTCAAATCTGTTCAGATCTGAACTATTTTGACTTTTTATGCTCTTTTTTAGTGTCAACCCATCAATTTTTTCCTTGATTTGATCAATTTTTAACTTGATATTTCATTATCCTTGTCTTTTGGATCTAATCAGGGAGCCACACATGTGCTATAGGAGAGAAGCGGTGCCATCACCTGAACTCTATTAGCCATAAGTGGTGCCACCACCTGAGTCCTGTTATCCAGAAGTGGTGCTCGTCCAGAACCGCTCTATCAAGAATCCTCTAGCGCGGTGCCAAGTAGGCCCTGTTCTAGACTTTGTATTTTCATTTTTGTGTGTTTTTAGCTTACTTTTTTTATGAAAATGAAGTGTATTTTTGTATTCTTTCTGCATTCACAAAGAGTTTATGTTTCTTGCATTGGATTTTACATTATTTTCTTTGCTTGAAACCTCTTTCTCTTTTCTGCAGATATTATTCATTGGAATTGGAAATATACATTTCATTTTCTTGTGTATGTTTTGGTTTGTTTTGGACTTGGAATACATGAGTGATCCATGTTGTTTTGAGTCTTTCTTTGCTTGGGGCGATTCTTGTTTCCTTTTGCATGCTGATTTTTTTAGTGCTGGGTAGGAAATATTGGTTCTTCATTTCCTTGTCTATTTCAAAGAGAAGTTTTAGTTTTCTCTCTCATTTGCTTTATTCGCAAGCATGTTAATCGTTTTTCATCTTGTTTTGTGCATGATTGTTTGAAATTCTAGATCTTACTTTCATTAAGAAGAAATATCTGTTTTCATCTTTGCGTGCATTCAAGTTAGTTTTGTTTGGAAACATTAGTGAAATCATCTTTCCATTAAGTTTTTATGCATATTTTTCAAGCATGAAAAGATAGGAAACATTTTTGGTTTATTTATGTTTGATGTTCTCTAGATCTCTTTTTTATTTGCTTTGAAGATTGTTTGGGGTGCATTGATATTTCACTTTTCATTTGAAACGATAGAATTGCATTTGCATTTGGGTGTGCATTTTTGGAGGAAAAGTAAATCTCTCTCCCTCTCTTAGGTAGAATTTCATTGAAGAGGAAACTTGCATTATCATATAGATCAGTGTGCATCTTCTTTAATTTCAAGTTTTCACTCCAAGGTTCCACCTAAACGCAGAATATAAATTTAATGGTAGTACTAGGTTAAAATTTTAGCAATTTGAGTGATATGCTAGAGATGTGTTCGGGCGTCGTTAAGCGTAGGAGTTGTCGTTACTTGTCCACACTAAATCCCGGGACTCGTGCGGTTCTTCCACATACCATCGGTATATCGAACAACCTTTCATGTACCCTTGAGGTATATATAAATGTACTTCACGTACTCAATTGTATATCAGAAGGCCCCTTGTGAACGGTTGTGCATTAGACAACACTACTACCGATTTGAGCTCCCACGTACCTTGCGTATATCGGGAGACCCTATTAGGAATCCTCAAACCATCTGAGTTATCCTGTTGGCATGTCTTGTGATGTTCCTGACTCTTACCCACTCCTTTCACATGTTTTCTTGTTGCTTTTAGTTTGAGCAGTACTTGCTTGTGCATGATAGTTAGGGGGTTTTTAGAGAGTTTCGAGATGGCATCCCCATCTGGTACTACCAATCAAGAGGTCCCTTTCCAAGGTGTACCTTTTGTATATCCTCTAAGTGAAGGTATTGGTCCTCCTCTTATTTCCACTCTAAATATTCCTGGGTTAACTATAGGATTACTAGTCTGGTTGTTTAATACGGTAATTCCTGTTACACCTAATGTCTCAAATGTCACCTCTCCTCCGAGAGAGGATCGAACTTAACCTAATCCCTCTCCTTCTTTGTCGGTTGTTGTTTCACCCCTTTCTTCTTCTTCGCTTGACCAAAGCTCTATGGGTAGTAGTCATGTGGATAAGAAGAAGAAGAAAGGGAAGGGTAAAAAGAAGAAGGATAAGAAAGAGAAAAACAAGCAACTATCTGCTCCTGATGGTGCTCATTCTAAGGGAACACTTAGAAAACCCAAGTTCCCTTGTAAAATTTGCAAGGGGGACCACCTTATTAAGGAGTTTCCCGGTCTCTCCCGTGTACAAGAAGAGTGGTCTAAAAGGTCCAAACCATCTGTGTCATCAACCTTTGATCATCATGTTGAGGATACTCCTCAACCAGTGACCCATTGCTAAAAGGTCGTAAGGGTAAAGTCTTTTATCCTTATTTGATATGCAAGGCTATGCATCGTACTTTTATTTGTCCAAGCATGGATGAAGCTTCACGTGGGTTGGAAAATATTACTGATCATCAACAAGTGATAGTAATTTATCCCTCGATTCCTCGCTAGTTGATCAAGTGATCAATTCAGTTTCATCTATAATTGATCCCACTCTTCCTTCGGAGAGTGAAGTGGTCGAGTCAATGTCATTTCCACCCAATACCACTCTTTCATTAGAGAGTGTTAAGACTGAAGTTGTTTCTTTGACCAAATCTTCGTCTTGTTCTTCTCTTTCAGTAGAGAATGAACTGAAACCTGCTGAAGTTTCTATGCTTCATTTTGATTGTTCTCGACAAGAGGAAATTTTTTCTGTTTCAACAGAACCCTCTCTGAGTACTGAGGTTATTTCCTTTGACTGGAGTAACCTAACAGAGTCTCGTCTTCATTTTATTGTTCCTTTCTAGATAGTTGTGAATGCTACTGCTAGGTGGATTCTTCACACTATTGTTGACGAGGGGGCTTCTGTTAGTATTCTATCCTCGACTGCTTGGAAATATTTAGGTTCACCTCAGCTTGTGTTAGCCACCAATCAAATACTGGATTTTAATCAAAGACCTATTGCACCTTTAGGGACCCTTCCTTATTTTCCTATTACATTAGGAGGGAAAACTGTCTGTATTGATGTTATGGTGGTCCAAGGTCCTTTAGATTTTAATCTACTCCTTGGATGTGATTATGTTTATGCCATGAAGGCTGGTGTGTCCACACTCTTTAGATTTATGCATTTTCCCCATGATGGGAAGATTGTGACCATTGATCAACTTTATTTTGTTACACTTGACCATCGCATTACTCCTAGTAATCAGATTGCCTTGAATGTGCCGCATGTTCTTGTGGCTCTTTCCCCTTCTAGTTAGCTTCTTCCTATCATAGGTAAAATGGGGGGCATGGATCTAGTATATGGACATCATAATGGAGCTAAGCCGCTAGATTTTATGTAATGGGGGAAGCCTATGAACCTATGGATATCATGTTGGGTAGGAAAATATGCCTACGAGCATAGTTCCCATTATGTGTCAAGCTCGTTAAAAAAAGAAACAGATGCCTACAAGCATAGTTCTTATTCTATGTCAAGCTCGTTAAAAAATGAAACAGGTTGACGAGCATAGTTTACTTTTGGTTTCAAGCTTGTTAAAAAATAAAACCACTCCTCAAGCAAAGTTTACCTTTTGGTTTCAAGCTTGCATAAAAATGAAATCATTCCTAAGCATAGTTCATTTTCTATGTCAAGCTCATTAAAAAATGAAATAGATCTCCTCAAGCATAGCTTACCTTTTGGTTTCAAGCTTGCATAAAAATGAAACCATTCCTGAGCATAGTTCATTTTCTATTTCAAGCTCATTAAAAAATGAAGTAGGATTCCTTAAGCATATTTTACATTTTGGTTTCAATCTTGCATAAAAATGAAACCATGTTCCATTGAATAGTTACCTTCTGTTTCAAGCTTGTGTAAAAATGAAATAGATCCCCTTCCCTTGATTCGAGTCTTCCCTTTAGTGTCAGAAATCGAACCTTCTTTTCACCTACCTGATTCTCCTTCTACCTACCCCCCTGGTGAACATTTTCACATTAGTAACCAGGTTTTTAGGTTGGGTATGGAAGAAGAATCATCAGATGAAATGAAGCTTGGGGGGCATGTCGAGCCCCTAGAAACCATGCTAGGGGTAAGCTTCACTAGCAATCATGATGGGGGAAATATTCCAACCTCTGTACATCATGTTAATGGGATTTTTCAAGCATAGTTTACCCATTGGTTTCAAGCTTGCATAAAAATGAAACCAATCTTTGAGCATTCTTTCAACTGATCTTTGAGCTCGTTAAAAATAGTAAGATGGTGTTGAGCTTACTTTTCATTTTTCCATGCTCTGGTTAAAACATGAAAAGTGGTTTGAGATTAGTTTACTATTTTTTCGTGCTTTGGATTCAAACATGAAAAATTCTAATGGATTATTCTTTAAACTCTTTTCGGGATCCTTAAATACGAAAAGGTTTTCGAGTAATCTTGTCTTCTTCATGCTCGTTAAATCATTTGAAGAGTCGTCTCTTCGACGATAGGTTATCTCTTTTTTGGTTCGGATAGACTATTTACAAAAAAGGAACACTCCAGCCAATCATGACTGGAAGAGTTCTCTAAGGTATTATTTTACACTTTTTCTAGCCTTAGGGACTAAATCATATGAAAAAGGACCCTTTAGAGTCTTCTTCCATGGTCGTTCAAGCTCTCTAAACATGAACGATACCGAGTTTTCTTTCATTGGACTCGTTAAATTAAACATTGAAAGACCCTTTTTTGGGAATGAACCCCTCCTCTCTCAGTTTCATAAAACATATGAGTTTGGACTTGTCTTAGGACTAGCTATACCGAGTATTTGTTACCCTCTTTGAACTTGTAAAACTGAAAAGGGTCACTCATCAAGGATGATGGGGAAAATGGGAAGGGAATCATTTTTTCAAATAAATGGCAGTAGATTGTCATTATTTTTGAACATGGCACTTGTCTGCATATCATTTTAGTCAATTGGGTATTCAGATGATGTCTATGATGATCCACTTTCATGAGTCATGTCACTCCTTTGAGTCTTTCAAAATAATGCATTGTCCACTGTCGCACTGTGTGTTTGTCTGTTTTAGTCATGCTGCCAAGTCTTTTGTCGTGCCGCCTGATGTTCAAAGGGAAGTTGAAGATGTTTACCTCTGCAGTCAAAACAGTCTCTGTGTCAGTCCTTTTGAGTCAGTCTTATGGAAACTACATTCACATCATTCCAGAACTATGTTCTAAGTTTCGTGTCACCGATGTGGGACTCATCATGGCCCTCCTTCGACGAGACTATTCCCATTGACATCAGGTCATCATCCGAAAAATAGTCTTAGAAACAAAAACTTAGTACCTTGAGATCTGTATGCCTTAATGACTTCTTCTCTTGCTCTCGACATAGGTTCACATCATTGGCCTTTGATTGATAGAATCGACTGGGTTTTCGACATCAAAACATCTATTCACACTCAGTAGATTGTACTAGGGTACCTTGGGAATCATTGACATTAATGGTGATCTCCCTTGCACATGTTAACGGTTCACATCATTGGCCGGTAATCAAGTGATTTCTACCATGTTCAACTTCATATCATTGTAATCACATGGATAGAATTGTAATTTATGGAAGACGAGACGAAGACCCTGGGTATTTGTTTAGTGCTTATTACTTTCCCTAGGTTGCGATGGAGTTTTGTATATCTAGCATGGATCCACATTTGTATGGTCATGGCTATGCTCAAATTTGTGTATGTATGACATAGATCTACATTGTATGTCTGGTAGCTATGTCCAATTTTGAGTCCTCTATCACATGGATCTATGTTGTATTCTAGTATCCATGCTTGTTTATTCCTCTCATGGATCTACCTTGTATTGGTTTGTAGCCATGAGTTGGTTACATGTGTCTATAATTCAAAAGTATTGATGTACTACAGATGCCTACTAGACAACATTCTCTGACCGAGCTGACATGTTCACCTCGAAGTGACAACTGGTTCTCTCAAAGCTCTCACTTATCGTATCCCTCTAAGTATCATGCTTTTGGGGGGCATTCTGTTATACCCAAATCCTATCACCATCATGTGATAAGACCCTTAAATTCCATGTTTTCCCTTAATCCCAGCACTTAGAGTGGAAACCTACTATGTTTGTCAATTCTACTTGAAAAAACTCACGCGCTTTCCCTATGGCTCATGAGTGGTACCTTACTCAGCACTACCTGTATCCTGTTTTTAAGAAGCGGTGCCACCACCTATGATCTTTGGTCCAAAATTGTTTCTCATCTAAACCACTCTATCATAAGAGAAGAAAAGTGGTACCTTGGGTAAAATGGAAAAAAGAGAAGTTTCTCAAGGCTTCTAGATCATGATCCTCGTGTCCTCCCTTATCCCTATCATTATGGGTCAGTTCAGCTTGAGATCCCCCATGGTAGGATCTTGGAGCCACCTCACCCACAATTCTCTCAACTATTCCTATCCATTGAGACTTACAAATACAAGCTCATGTCCATAGTTGAGGGGGAGAACTATAGAGGTATTGTTATGCTATTGGATTGACCACTTAGCCCAAGTCATTGGAGACCATAGAGAGAAAAGTTGGAGCTTATGGGGATGAAGTGTTTATTTCATGGAGATGCTTGTTGACACTAAGTCAATGTTTGTAAGCTTATCCATACATATTTAATGCAAAGCTTATTTCCGTCCCACATTACTATTGTTATGATTTCACATGTACATGTTGTTAGATTCCTTAATCACTAACATGGATAAGTAGATGATTTTTTGGTAGCTTTGATGTGTTTTCATGTTTGATATATTTTCAAGTACAAAGGTTCACTATCAAAGAAGCATTCCAGGTGTCTATGGCATTCATGGAAGGTGTTCATCCTTTGTCGTTCACTCATTTGTTCTGGATCTGAACCATTCAGACCAGAGGAACAACTTCTGTCCATAGAAGGTGCAATATTCCTGATTACAGTGGTAGGTGTATGTGTATCCTAACTTGATGCGAACCAAAGATATTGAGTCTTCGATTGTGGGAGGAATGTGAGATGGTTTAATCTCAATTTTTGGAACCAATATTGATAAACCATGTATGTGAAGAGAATTCCTAGAGAACTGGTGGTTACATCGGTTGAGGACCCATGTAATATGGTAGATGGATTATTTTTATATGGATGTCAATGAAAAGGTTGGATGCAGGTACAAAAGGAGCATGGTTGAAAATGAGAAAGAATGCGAGAATGTAAAAGTGAGAGGATGAAATGATGGATGGTGATGATGTAGTCACCATGAAGACACATGAAAAAATTTAAAGGAGAAATTTGCATGTAAATGGGAATATGGTTGTAAGACTTAGTAAGGCATGCATACCCCTAGTAACTCACCGGTAAAGTCAAGAGATAGATGAGAGAAACCTCTTGAAATAAAAATTAAAATGCATGTTATAACATAAATAACAAAACATAGAAGGAATTTATTGATCATTGGACACTTAGGGGGAACCCTCCTTTGAGAAACCTTAATACAAATAACTAGTGGATTCCTTCATTCGCCTCAACACGTACTCATATACTAAGTCTAATATAAACAACTATTACTCCATATGAATGAGGGATAATACAATATACTTACAAGAGGAACTACAAAGAATATGCATCCAACAACAATATACTAACAAAGTAAATAGAAGGAATGACATAGGTTCCTAACATCCCCTCCCTCTTAGAAAATAATTGTCCTCAAAGCTTTAGATGTGGAAATTGTTACTGAATCTAAAGGAGTGTTTCCCATGTAGCATCCTCTAATTGCATGTTATGCCATTGAATTAATACCTCTTTGATGGATCAAGAGTGAAGATGATGAGTGTGCCTATTGAGGATGTCCTCCAGCTCCAAAATGATGGATCCTTCATTATCTAGTTCTCGTAAAATAGTTTGTGCTCTGATGTTGGTGCCAATAACTTTCTAAAGACAAGAGACATGAAACACTAGGTGAATGCGAGAAGAAGGAGGGAGTTCTAGTTTATAAGCAACGGATCCAATATTTTGAAGAACCTTATATGGCCCATAGAACTTTGAGTTTCAGGGAGGATTGATTATAAGGTTGTACAAAGAAAAACCATATAACTAAATTGAAACGGACGCTCAATAAAAAACCTCTCATATGTTGTACAAAGAAAAACCAATTCCTTGTTGTTTCGTTTGTTTTATTTCCATGTGAATATTGTTATGCAAAATGTGAAGAATATGATCTCATTTTTATAGAACCGTGTCAATTGCTTGAACTTGTGAACTGCTGGGGGTGTAAGGAAGGAGCACCAATAAATCCTGACCATAGACTGCTTCATATGGAGTCATTTTAGATGCAACGTGGTAGGAGGTATTGTACCACCATTTAATGAGAGGGAGCCACTTTACCCACTGATGTTGTTGTTAAGAGGTGAAGAAACGAAGATAAGTTTCCAAAAATTTGTTGATAACTTCAGTATGACCATCTATTTGTAGGTGACACCCTGAACTCATCTTTAGTTTGGTTCGAGTGTGGAGAAGTAGTTCTATCCAAAAATGACTTGTGAAAGCTGCACTGCAATCTAAGACAATGGAAAAAGGGGTTCCATGAAGACAGATGATCTAGGTCATGAAAATTTGTGCAATTGAGGAGGAGGTATATGGATGGTTGAGGGAACAAAAAAGACTATATTTGGAGAGGTGATCAACCAAAAACAAGATCATTGTCTTCCCTCCATATTTATGGGTCCATTCAATGAAATACATCAAAATATCTGTCCAAATCCATGCAGGGATGGGAAAGGGTTAAATGAATTTAAGAATGAGTGTCATTTCACCCTTGTGGTGCTACAAGGTATCACGTAGAACCACCATATGTTGAATTTAACATTTTCATTCAATTCCAAAATAAGTTGCCCCGTTCCCATTCATACATTTTGAGGAACTTGGTGTTGTACCGATGGAGAATCATGTAGTTCATAGAAGACAACCTGTTCAAGATTTGTGCTCTGGGAAAGTACCAAATGACCCTTGTATTTAAGAGAAGCACCATCCCAAGAGTAATGTGGTACAATAAAAGTGTTATTTTCCAATCATTGGATGATTTCAGATAATGAAGATTCATTGACATAACATTGTTGAATAGATTGCAGCCAATTTGTAATAGATATAAAAATAGTTGAAAGAGAAACATGGTCATCAAATGTGCGAGAAAGAGAATCCACCGTAATATTGTCCTTACCCTTCTTGTAAGTGATCTCATAGTCATAACCCATGATTTTTCTAACCCATTTATGTTGTGTTGGGGATGAGACCCGTTGTTCCAAGAAATATTTCAGGATATAGTGATTAGTCTCAATGCAGAAATGATTCCCTAATAGGTATGGCCTACATTTATGTACTGCATGGAAAATAGTCCTCATTTCCTTCATATATGTAGAGGGAGATAAATTCTTATTTTTAGCACCATATTTGAAATATTTTTTATTATTGAAGGTTTTGGGAAATGAGGCTTATTTGAAAATGTGATGAAGGAACCCTTTAAGTTAACAGGGGTGCATGAATCATTCGTAGTGGATCATGGGATGATGAAAGGGTTTGGATACACAGTGGTGGATCGTTCTAACTTTTGGAATAAGCAGCAGTGGAAATGAGGTAAAGAGTGTCATGAATAGATGGTTTAGATTCAGGAGGGTGAAGATCAATGGTGAAAAAACATTTCACGGATCGAAGATGCAAGGTAGAATGCATTTTTTAGATTTGTGGAGTATGTTAAATGGAAGAAATGTTGGAGGGTTGATATTGATCGAAAGCTAGATCAACGACGCTAAATCATTCCACATGGTGAACATGCCTGGACAAAGAAGCTTTTTCAAATCATGGAATGAGTTAAAAGGGTAGAATATCAGACAATGGATATGAGAATGGAGATAGATCTGCGGTTTGGAATAATTCCACAGATTGAACTAGTGCGGACAAAGTAAGGATTTCAATCTGTGGAAAGAAGTAGGGGACACAAAGATCGATGGTTGCGACAAGAAATCAAGCTTAATGAATGGATAAGAAGCACTACGTGATCATAAGATATCACTCGATTAGATGAAAAAGGATTGGTGAAATGTTAAATTTCTCAATGTTGAATGGTCCAGATGAAGGTAGTTTAGAGATCGACGGTTGATGTTGATTTCCCCAAATCAAGTTGTGCAGGTTGATAGTGTTGAGTTTTGGTATGAAGATTTGGCATATCGAAGGATTAGGTTGCAAAGATGAACATATATATGGTACATATTGCATGGAGAATCATGAGGGTTATGCAACATAGAAAACTATAAAAACATCTATGTGGAGTCAAAAGATTTGTTTTTTCTTAGCTTTGGAATTGATGAATACCCTGATTGCGTGCAATTCCAGCGTGGAAAAATCAGAGAACTATGCAAAGTGATGAGGTAGGAATTTTCAAACCTTCTAAGTATTTCTGGAATGGATAGAATGGATGAGGTAGAGGTAATAGAAGTAGTAGATAATGAAGAAGTAGGGGTTTCTTATCATAGGGAAGAGAAGAGTTTTGAAGATAAAAACGCTGAAATTGCTGATACTATCCTCAGGAATGAGACAATTGAAACAACTAAAAATAGGTTGAAGGTTCTTAAGGACTGGGGTAATGATACCCATGGTGTTTTTAAATCCTTCTTTTAATTTTTATCTGTCAAACAGACCCCTAATTTCCCTGAGTTTGTCAAATGGTTCGTAAGTAATTATTTTGAAATTGAAGGAGTCATTATGGATAGGCTTAAGTCTAAAATCCTGTTCCCTATTGATGCCCTTGCCATTTGCAAAGCCCTATATGTTCCACATGAGTTGGTTCAGTTTTCCTAGGAATACAAAGAGGAGATTATCATTCAGTTTTTCCATGAGTCTGTAGTTGAAATTAAGGAATCCTTTATGAAATAACGTTCCAAACCTGATGGTGAGATCCTAAGTTTGTCCTATCCAATTGACCTAGATCTATTTAATGAAGAAGCCCAATCCCGTGTAACTCTAGCCAGTCAGTTTTTAGGTTTAGATACTAATGGCTATGTCATAGAGCTATTGTTGAGTCTGCTGTTTGTCTTAAGTACTTGTCCTATTGAACCTGAACTTCTAGGACAATCCTTTCAGTCCTGCTTCCTTAAATTTGATGAGTTTCTAGTTGAAAACAATCGTTCTCAGCTATTTAACTTCCACAATACCAGTTTTTTTTCGATATCAATATTTCTTACTGCGGATGTTTTTGTCACATAATGAAGACATCTTTCAGTCTCCTAAGCTAGTTCTCACAGATGAAATGACCTTGACTTATAGCAATTTTATGAATGATTAGATGGCCAAAGTTTACAACATATTCTTCCAGGAAATACTGCCTAGGGTGTTTCCAGAAATGAAGGAATTACTGCAGCCCTCCCCTAGAAAAATGGTAGGATATTGGTTCCTTGCAGAGGCAAAAACTATTGTAAGGTTGTATGGGTTTGTGTACAAGCCCTATGTTCTCCCAACTTTCCTGACAACTAGGATTTTCTCTTTGGAATTTCTCAGACAGAAGCTTACAGTAGAAGAAGAACACATCCTAATCTTTAGGAAGAGTTTAGAAATGAAATTTCAGTGGTAGGCAGGGCCATATGTTCTAAAAATAGGGCTGCCTTGCCAGTAATCGATAATATGCTTAAGAGTATGGGGTTTTCTTTGGGAGTTGCAATCAATTATGATCCTCATTAGATGATTTCAAAGAGAAGATAGGCCAATAACAACAAACCTTTTGAGCACACAGAAGTAGCTGGACTCAGGGAGGCAAATAATTGGGAGGATTACCCAAATAAGGCCCTAGATAATGTCTGCATGGAAATGGATTCTATGTCTTCCTTACCTGGAAATAATTCTCCTCCCATGGATCTCTCTGATATAGTTGTAGTTGCTTGAAATGTTTCATCTTTAATAATATTTTCAGAGAATACCAAGAAGAGAGATCATGCAGAGCCCATGGAAACTGAAGAAGTAGGAACTGCTAGTACCCCTAAGAGACAGAAAGTTGAACAAGAAAAACAAATGGTGCAGGTGAAGAATAATAGTATGAAATGGCAGGTGAAGAAGAGAAATGTAAAGGGAAAAAAAATGAGAAGAGTCCATAGCAGCTGGGTTAGAGCTTCAAGACTATGTATTTGATGGAAAAAATCCAAACAAGTATGCATCTAAAGAAGATTGGCTAAACACTTACACAGAGAAGGCTGATAGAACTTTTCACGAGATAGTCAAATTATATGAGTAGGTAAAACAATTACCCAAGCTAGAGGTAACATTGAAAGCTGTAAGGGATCATGTTAAACATACCCTAAGTCTGGGAATGACTGTGGGTAATAAAGTATCTGAAGTAAATGTGAACTTAGGAAATATTCCCACTACAGATATAATACACCTCAACAAAGAAACCAGTGATATCTTAAATACAATATTGTTGAAAGCTACAATACAGGTGTCCAAGCTGGAGTCAAATAAAAACAAGACTCAGGACCTTCTAAGGAAGGAAAGGGTTGAAAACAAGGCCGTCACGATCAAAATCAAGAAATTGCAGGATGATTTACTGAAAGGTGAAGGGCAGTCACACCAAGGAGGAGAAAATCAAAGGCTACAAGATGAAAAAGAAAAAGAGGTTCAGATACTGAGGAAGAAATTGAAGATCCCTTCTACTCAACTCATTCAGAGTTATGAGTTGATTGAATTTGAGAAGGAAAAAGAGGCTTTAAGTACTGAGCTGACTAATTACAAATCCAAGCTTTTGAAGCTCGAGGAGAAAGAGAAACAATGGGAGAAGGAGGGTAAGTTTCTAAAGGAAAGTGAAGAGGATTTAAAGGCTAGGCTAGTAACCAAGGAAAAGGAGATACAAGAGAAATGTGAAGAGGTGGAAAGTCTAGCCACTATTGTCAATGTCGAAACATATACCACCTCCTTGTCTAATGCTATGTCACAAGTAAATATAAAAAATGTGGAGCTTACATGATTAAAGTAGAAAAACAAGAATTTAAAAGACATGGTTTTGAAGAAAGAGGAAGGGAAGGAGAAGTTAGAGGAAAGATGTCAGGAATTGATAAACCATAATGGAAAATTAAACAAGAAAGTGGTTTCCAAATGGCCTTGTAGGGGGCCAGACACATGATCTTGGATGAAATCATTAAAGAGGCCAGTAGATTCAGATTGTATCTAGATTATGTTACTGATCAAGAGAATACTTTGATGTCTGCCAGGAAAAATGTTGTGGTGGTAAAACAGACATTGAATAAAAAGGAAATGCAGGTAGCTCAAAATGTTATTGAATTTTTGAGTACCTTATCAAAAGACCAAATCAAAATAATGGGTATCCAGGACAAAGTTGTTGTGGTCTCCTCATCCAAAAGAGTTATTGGAAAAAAACGGAATGATGGAGACTGTGAAAGCCAATATGGACATCATAAATCATAGTTACAAAAGTGATCAGTTTGTTTAGTGAACTCATAAAAAAAAGAATTCCTTTATTTTGGGTGGAAAAAGGAACATTGCTGAATCAGGAGGAATATCTGGAAAAATTGGTCCATCGCAGGTTTGATCACAACAAATTTGAGGATATGCAGCATGCCCTCTCGAGACCTATTGTATTCGATAAATTGGATGGGGAATTCGAAGCATTATTTGATTTCAAAACTACATGTACCAAATTTCCTAATCTTACATATTTAGATAACATGGAGCTTAGAGTTCTGGCTCATGAAATGGTCATTGTAGATTTGCCCGAGTCTGACCAGTGGAGATCAATTGAAATCTATGGATCGAACAATTTTAAATTACAGTCATGAAGATATCAAGGAGGATAATACAAAGGGTTTTATTCAAGACATGCCTATTCTCAATCAACTCTCTTAGATTCCATACAACTGTCATCAACTGAGATATGCAGAAAAGGATTTTAAGCCTATTTTTCCAGTAGTCCATAGTTTACTTCTGTTTTATGTAAATCATGGTGAATATGCCACATTTGAGTTTGTTAGAAGTTTGTTCTTAAATTTGTAACTAACTTTGACTCTAAGGTCTATCTAGGTGGTATGATACATTATAAATTCCCCCCCCTGCAAAGGGAGAAAGCATTGGAACCGATGTAATTTTGTAGTTGTATGTTTTCAAGATTTTCTTAATAAAATTGCATAGCTGAAGTTGGTGTTTTTTATAGAGATTCATGTGTTATTCTATGTTACAGTCTATATTTTCTTTTCTCATGTGAATTTTTTTCTAGTTTATCTGTCCATTATGTTTTCTTTCACTTTTGGAATGAGAGTATAACAGTTTTAGAATTCATGTTTACATGCTCTAGCTATTTTTTTCGGATGTCCACAAAACCTTTCTTCTAAAATTGATGCAGAATTCATTTCATAATGCTCTATGTTAATGGTCTATTTATGTTCTTCATTTTCCACTAGACAATCAAATTTTGACTGTGACGAAGTAGCTATCTTGCCTCTGTGTTAAAATTCCCACACAAAAAGTTCTGTTATTTATATTTCACATCTTGACTCCATAGCCCAATGGTCCTATGTTCAGTTTCAACCAATCTTACAAACTATAAAAAAATTTACTTGAACATATATGGTCTTGTTAACATTTTGTGAGAGATCCCTCTCATAAGAGAAGAGAGCCAATTTTCTCTTCAAAAGTGGTTTTGTTGTTACCTGGGAATAAGCCTTCACAACCTTTGGTAAATTTCCAATGTTAACAAATTGGCTCCGTTGTCGGGGACTAAAGTGCATATCAGAATTGGGAAGAATGACAAGGATTGCAAAGTTTCAAGAAAGATATTTCTGTGGGAAAAAAAAAATTCTACATTCACGAGAAGGTTGTACATTTTCCCTGGCGACTTCACATTCATTTTGAGCAGTATTACATGAGACATCCTGGCTTTCAGCAGAGCACATACGAGAGGTAATCCTAATACTGAAACTTTGCAAAGTGTGGAATATCCATAAAGAATACTTAGAAATAGAAATAAAGAAAAAGTAAATATTCCTTAGTTTGGTGCATCATCATCTCAAGATTTACATAACATACCAGAATCTGAATGGGAAACTAGTGTTGAAATATTACTGTACAAATCAAAATATGAGTCTGACCTAAATAAAGTTGATATTAACCCTAGTAGTTTGGAATAATATCTTCTTGACTCTTCGTGGAAAAACCTTCAGACCTCAGTGAAAACTAAAAAAGATGCCCCTATTTTTTAGAACATTCAGCTTCCTATTTCCCGACCTGTTCAGAATCCTCCAGTTGTTCAGCCTGTACCACTTTCCCCAAATACACCTATATTAATGGCTGCAACTAGATTTTCTCCGTTGGATCTACCTGCAACATTGCATGACCTTGCCTTAAATTATGCCCAAATAATTTCACTGTATGATGGAGAAGGGAATGTTTCTGCAAGGTACCACGTGGGAAAGTTTGATGATTTTATAGATTTAGAGGAAGTGGATCACGGGGATGTCAAGATGAGGCTGTTTGCATAAATTTTGTCTGGGGAGGCCAAGACATGGTGTAAATATTTACCTTCTAGGTCTATTCCAAACTTTGCATATTTCCAAACTGCATTTCTGGAAAGATGGGATGATAAGCAGAGTCCATTACAAGTCGTGTCCCAATACAATAATCTTAAGAAGGGAGGTTTTGATTCTATACATGAGTTTTCCAGTAGGCTCATGAGAGTCTATAATTCAATACCTACTGATATTAGGCCTTCACCTGGTGCTTCTAAACTTCATTATGCCAAAGCCTTTGATAATGATTTTGCATTGTTGTTGAGAGAAAGAAAATCAGCTACTCTTCCTGCTATGTTTACATATGCCTTAGAAGTATAAGCCAATATTATGGCATTTGGGAAGATAAAAAAAGAGTAGCTATTGATAGGAGGAAAGGTAGAGAATAAATTCCCTCCACCTCTTCTGTTTATTCATCTAATGATATAAAATTTGAAATGATGCTGAAAAGAATGGAAAAGTTAATGGACAGGATAACTGTGGAGGCTAGGCTAGTGAATCGAGAACAAAATGAACCTCATATCAGAAACCCTAGTTTTAGAAAGCCCATTCCTCCCCCACTCCCATAGAATAGACAAAGAGACATGAGGAATCCAAGGAACCAAGAAGATCAGCAAATAAGACCACCTTTCCCTGAAAATTATGTGGATGAATATGATGGCACAGAGTCTATTGAATACCATATTCATCATTTTGGTGATTTAGATTTTGAAATCTATTTGATTGAGGAAGAACATAATATTTTTGCACAAGAAGATGATAATAATTTTGAGGGGGAGTTGGAACAGTATCATAAGGGGTATATGCATGCTATAGATGATGTTAGAAAGATAAAATTGAGTAGAGATTTTGCTATAAATAAAGGAAGGTTAAATCCAAATCAGTCATCCAGTAGTTAGATAAATACAGAAACAAGAAATGAAAAACAAAAAGAACCCGTTGTACATAAAGAAATTGAAAATAGAATTGAGAAAATAAAAGAACCAAAACAAACAACACCTATGGATGTAGATAAAATTTCTTCCATGTTTAATCTACAAAGTGAACTTTCTAAGTTGAATATTTCAATTCCTTTGAATGAGCTACTCAGAAATCAGGAATACAGAAACACAATAAAAAAAATGATAAGAAATCAGGGAGAAACTCCCCCTGATATTTTGGAACTAACAAAAGGCAATTCTACTATTTTCTTGGGGTGTAAGATTGATAGTGTGGATAGTGAGGAAGAATAAGTGCCACCTTTTTATATGAATTTAAATGTGCATGACATGGTGTTGCATAATGCTATGTTAGATTCAGGTGCTTCGCATAATTTAATTTCTAAAGGAGTGGTAGAAAGTTTGGGGTTGGAGATTAAAAGGCCTTATAAAGATATGTATTCTTTTGATTCTAAAATATTTTAATGTTTGGGTTTGATAAAATACATGGTAGTATCCTTGAACAAGTTACCATCTAAAACTATGGTCATGGATGTTGTTGTGGCTGATATCCCTCCCAAATTTGGTGTTTTGTTGTCAAGGTCTTGGACTTCAAAGTTAAAGGGAAGTTTGAAAATGGATATGGCTTATGCTACAATTCATGTTATAAATGAAAACATGAGACTGTACAGTGAAAAGAGATCACATTATGTTGTAAGCAGTCAAGATCAGCCAGAAATTAATCATGTTTATGTTGTTGATATAGACTTAGGGTAATATATTTTCTTCAATGATGTGTCTCCTTGTGATTCAAAAGTTGTTGTGCCAGATAAATGTAAAAAGGATAAAAAGGAAATAAGTGAACAAGAAGATTTGGAAAGAAAACAAAAGGAAGGAGTGTGGAGAATGTATTTTGATGGCTCAGTGGCTAAAGTGGGTGCTGGTGCAGGTGCATATATAATTTCTCCCATTAGAGACTTCAAATATTTTTCTTATAAATTGAACTTTGAATGTACAAATAATGTAGTAGAATATGAAGCTTTGTTGCTGGGTTTGCATGCATTGAAAGATTTGGGAGCTAAAAGAGTCCAAGTTTTTAGAGATTCAGAACTTGTGATAAATCAGGTGAATGATAGCTATCAAACTAAGCATCCCAAAATGAGAGCTTACAGGAATGAAGTGTGGGATATGTTCGGAAATTATTTTACAAAACATAGTGTCAATGTGATCCCTAGATATGATAATACAGTGGCAGATTCTTTGGCAGTTGCTGCTGGAAAATTTAAGAATCCTACTGCAGGTAAAAGAAAGTACAAGGTTGAAATTGTAAATAGGCCTTCCATACAAGATAACACCAAATATTGGCATGTCTTTGAATATGATATGCAGATGAAGAGATTTTTGGAACTATCTAGTGAGTTTGTTAATACGCAGATAGAAAAAGAGAGTGCTGATGCTGAAAATTTCCAAGATGTTGATGGAAATGAAGATGGGAGGAAAAGATATAGTCCAGTTAAAAATTAATCACATCCCCAGAGGTCTGATTCCCTTAGAGAAACTTTTTGACCAAAATGATGTTTCTAGAGATCCTAAGGTCAAACCTACAGAAAACCCTATTGAAGATAAGAATATTGGTACCGAAAATAATCCAAAAATTGTAAGGTTATCCAAGAAATTGCCTGCTAAAGAAAATGATGAATATGTGAACCTGATGAAGAAATACACAGATGTATTTGCATGGAGTTACGATGGCCTCAAATAGTATGACACTTCCATTTTACAACATACTATTCCAATCAAGCCTAGAGAAAAACCATTTAGGTAGAAGCTCAAAAGAATTAATCCAATGCTATTGCATATAATTGAGAAGGAGATCAAAATATTGTTTGATGCAAAAATAATTGTAACCCTGATATTTTCAAAATGGGTTGCTAATTTGGTGCCTGTTAGAAAAAAAAATGGTGAAATAAGACTGTGTGTGGATTTCAGAAATTTGAGTAAAGTCTCTTTGAAGGACAATTACCCTTTACCAAAGATGGACCAGATTTTGCAGAAAGTGGTGGGTTCAGAGAGAATTTCTACTATGGGTGGGTTTTTAGGTTACAATCAAATACAGGTGTTGCCTGAAGATCAGGAGAAAAATTCTTTCACCACACCATGGGGTACCTTTATGATGCAAATATGCCTTTTGGATTAATGAATGCAAGAGCCACTTTCCAATGTGCTATGGATATTGCTTTTGCAGATGAAAGAAACACGTTTGTGGTGATTTACATGGATGATATTACTGTATATTATGGATCTGATAGGGAGCATATTAGACATTTGGAAAGGGTTTTCCTTAAATGAAAAAAGTATGGCATTTCATGAAATCTAAGGAAGTCAAATTTTTCTCTAGAAGAAGGAAAATTTTTGGGGCATATTATTTCCAAAGAAGGTATAAGGATCGATCCAGACAGGGTGAGTGCCATTTTGAATGTAGAAGAGCCAAGAAGTAAGAAGGAAGTACAATATTTCATTGGACAGGTAAATTTCTTGAGAAGATTCATTCCTAGCTTTGCCGAGATCCTGATGAGCATTACTAATATGATGAGAAAGGATCATGAAATAAAATGATGGAAGCTAAGAAATATTTCAAAGATATAAAACTAGGCATTTCAGAAGCTCCTGTGCTAGTAATTTCGGACATTGACAAAGTTTTTCTAGTATTTTCATATGCTTCAGAACATACTATTGCAGCTGTTTTGTTACAAAAGAATGATCAAGGTGAGGAGAAACCCATAACATTTTTTAGTAAGATGTTAAGGGATGGGGAGCTAAAGTATAATATCATGGAAAAACAAGATTTTTGTTTAGTTAAGGCTCTGAAATACTTCATAATTTATATTCTCCATTCACATGTAGTTGCATATATTCCCAGCAGTGTGGTGAAGAGTATACTTACACAGCCAGATCCATAGGGGTGAAGAGCTAAATGGATTGCAGTGATTTTGGAATATGACATGGAAATTAATCCCACAAAGTTGATTAAAGGACAGGGATTGGCTAAAATGATGACAGATTCCCATTGCGATTCTCTGTAGCTAAATTTTTTGACTAGTCAATTAGATCAATTGGACACATAAGTGCAGGTGATGCTTGATTTTTCTATCTCTCCTTGGTATGCTGATATTGTTTATGTGTTGCAGAATTTAAAAACTCCTGCAGGGTTAAGAAAAACTAGAGCAAGGTCTGTGAAGCTGAAGGCTGCAAAATTATGTATTATAAATCAACATCCTTATTGGAAGGATCTAGATGGAGTATTACTGAACTTTATTTTGAAAAATGAAGTTAAAAAAATAGCCAAGGAGTTCCATGAAGGATATTGTGGGGGACATCATTATTGGAAGGTAATTGCAAATAAAATTATGAGAGAAATATTTTATTGGCATTCATTGTTTTCATATGTGTATAAAGAAACCACTAGATCTCATCAGTGCCAATTTTTTTATGGAAAGAGGAAAGTGGTTTCACTCCCTCTCAACCCTATATCAGAAGAAGCACCTTTCTAATAGTGGGGGTTGGATTTAATTGGTGAAATAAATCCAAACTCCTCAAGACAACATAAATGGATTTTAACAACAACTGATTATTTTACAAAGTGGATTGAAGCAATACCCACTAGAAGAGCTATATAGGTAGTGATAATGGATTTCTTGGAGAATAAAATTTTAGAAACATTTGGTTGTCCTAAGAGGATTGTAACAGATAATGCACCTTCTTTTAAGTCTAAGAAGATGATTAATTTCTGTCATAAGTATCATATAAGTCTAAATCATTCTACTGCATATTATCCATAGGGTAATGGATTGGCAGAATCCTCTAACAAAAGTATGGTGAGGATAATAAAGAAGATGTTGGAAGGGAATAAAAGAGCATGCCATGAAAATCTGAAACATGCTTTATGGGATGATAGAATCAACACAAAGAGGGGTATTGGAATGTCACCATTCCAATTGGTGTATGGAGCTGAAGTGATTTTTCCAGCATCTCTAGGAGTACCGGTTATGAAATCGTTGTAGGATCAGTAGGATGAGCCTAATCATATGCAAAGAAGAATAAACCAGATTATTGAACTAAATAAATTGAGGGATAAAGCATATGATAAGGTACATATACATCAGGAAAAGATGAAGAATACCTTTGACAGAAAATTAAAAGAGGACATTTTCAGGATTGGTGCCCTGGTTTTGAAATTGGATTCCTCACATGAGGACAAAGGAAAACATGGTAGATTTGGTCATTTGTGGGTAGGCCCATACCTTATTGTAGCACACAGGGGTAATAATGATTTTAGTCTACAAAATCAGGATGGATCACAGTATAAAGGAGGCCTAGTGAATGGGAGATTTCTGAAGCATTACTTGGAATAAGAGGAAGGATTTTTATGTATTATAGTGTAAATATTTTTACTTTCAATCAGTATAGATGGTGAGCAAGGAGATTTGAAGCCCACAAAGAAGGCCCTAAGATCAGAAGAGGTAACCATTTTTCAGTTTCTATTTTCTTTTAGAAAGACAAAATAAAATAAAAAGAATTAGGTTGTTAATGGATTTGGAAACTGGTCTATGGGGTTCTTTGCTACCTCACTGGGAGAATAACATCCCTAGTGGAGCCAATTGTTAGCACCATATTTGAAAAAAATTGGATTATTGAATATTTTGGGAAATGACCTTATTTGAAAATGTGATGAAGGCGCCCTTTAAGTTAACAGGGGTGCATGAATCATTCATAGTGTATCGTGGGATGATGAAAGGGTTTGGATCCACAGTGGTGGATTCACAACAGAATTTCAACCCAAAATCCGACACCATGCATGTCTGAAATTCGACACTTCTATGTCACATTTTCAACACATACACTTTTTTTTGCCGTCGGTGGCATAAAATCGGATCTTCGATATTCTACCAATGAGGGTCAAAGATCCGACACAACATTGTGTCACATATTCGACAGTTTTTCCTTCCAAAGTGCCAATAAAAAATTGCATAAACCATCAGAAATTCGATGCCCTCCGACCCTTGAAGCGTCGGCCTCCCAATGGATAGAAGTGTTGGAGAAATGGTGACGCCGTCGGTATTTTTATCTAGACAGTATCGAAAATACGATGCCATCAATCACTTGAATCGTCAGCCATCTGACACTTGAATAGTCGGCCTTCTGATGGGAAAAGGGTTGGAGGCATCGTGACGTCGTCAGATATTCGACGCAGCCCGACACTTAAAGCATCGATCGTCGAACGGTCTGAAGCGTCGGAGTCATGACACTATCATCAGATGGTTTCATCGAAGTGTCGGAAGAATGTCAAAAAAGCGACACCTGTTGGTGGATTTAAAAAAAAAAAATCGAAAGATTTCACTTAGTTATACCGATTTGATAACAAGTGTGGGCTGAGGATTTGGTGGCTTACAGAGGAACTTCCTCTAGAAAATTGTTCAACCTTCCCCTAGTCTAAAATGTTGTATGTTAAAGCAGGCTCCTCCCAGGCACAACAACGATTTTGCATATGGTCCCTCAAGACAACGATTTGTCATGCATGTGGGCTCGGGATTTGGTGATTTGAGCAGTTTTTACCTTCCCCAGCAAAGTCAATTGTCCTTCCAAACTAAATCATTGAGCTTCCAATGCACACACGTCATCATGCACAACAATTTGATTCTACTAAGCTCACATAACTATTTAACTCTAGATGGCAAGTCCAGATTGGATGTTCATTGATGTTTTTACTTGTCTTTGCTTCCAAAAGGAAACATTGTGTGTGTTGGTGTCTATCTTCTATCAAAGACAACAATGTACCTTCCCAAATCTAAATCACTATGTATCCTTGCTCAACTGCCTTTTAAAGACAGTGATTCCCTCTGCCATTACTTAGACAACAAAATAGTGACAAGTGCATCCCTGGGTGAGGCTGCCAATTACTAGTCCTATAATGCTGGTTATCAAGATTTTACCCCCACATGGTTTCAGCCTAGAATATGACCACTCAAGGAAACTTGTTTGGACCAGACATTGGTGAGTTGACAAGTAGCTCAAATGATCGAGCAGAGGTTAATATGTGGAGTGTGTCAAAGGGATCAAAGAGAGAGTCTTTACATTCAAAATTTTCATACATTTTGGGAGATGAGTTTGAGAATACAAGTGAGAACAAACCTGAGTTTGAGAATACAGGCAAGAAGAATCAACAAGTTTCTGAACAGTCAGTGATGGATTTGAGAGAAAACACTAAAGAGATGCCAATTTTGTCAAATTTCTCTGAGCAACATGGTTCATTGTTTGCGGTTGATTCCTCCTCACTCATCGATTGCAGGCCTGTAGAAAACAAGTATGTTGAGTATGTTCCCCTGATTGGGGCCTATTCCAGTAATGGTACCTCACCATTATTTTGAGATTTTTCCCTGTATAAAAGACATCTGTTAGAATTTACCTTGACTGAACTATCTTAAATGTTGTTTCATATAAAACCCCCAAAAAAGTAAAAACAATACTAAGTTTAAACTTGCAATACCTTACTCTCTTGCAGAAGGTGTTGATGTCCTTGTCCAAGGTATCAAGAAGACTAATAGCCTGTATAACCATGTTATCCACTCTATTGATATTGAATTTCACGTTGGCTCTATTGTAGTTGTGCCCAAGACACAATTGAGCCTTCTCCAAGTCTATGTGATTCAAGATATGTGATTTCAACTCAATGGCAGACAAGCTTTCTAAATATACTTTGTTGTTACAGAAGGGTACCTAAACCAAACAAGAATTTAGAAAAGTCACTTCCTATCTGATTCAAAAAAGACTTGTATGAAAAACCACTTAATGACAGATTAGCTCGGAGTCATAGCTGAGGGATGTAGACATTGGTGATGCTCGTCTTGTTGTATTGTTGGTTTAGATATTAGGACTCTTTTGATGATTCTGTATTGATGACAAATTGAGTATCCTAGAGAATACGTAAGGAAGAATTTTAATAGTTTTATTAAATTTCTTTGTTTTTGAATGATGGACAACAAAATAGTATCCATCACACTTGATTCCTCACAAGACTAGTCAAATGTATATTTTTATTTATTCCTTGGGAATATCAAATATAGTGATTTTAAAACACATCTCAAAGAACAAAGAAATCATGGATCTAATATAAATATAAGTTAATAAACAAATCCTTTTACCTTTCAGTATAAATATGATTCATGAGTCCTAACTAAAGAATTAAAAGACACTTATGGGAAATTGACCTCAACTTGACAGCTGTTAGAATTGACCCTGACTGAACTATCTTAAATGTTGTTTCATATAAAACCCAAAAAAAAGTAAAAACAATACTAAGTTTAAACTTGCAATACCTTACTCTCATGCAGAAGGTGTTGATGTCCTTGTCCAAGGTTTCGAGAAGACTAATAGCCTGTATAACCATGTTATCCACTCTATTGATATTGAATTTCATGTTGGCTCTGTTGTAGCTGTGCCCAAGACCCACTTAAGATTTCTCCAAGTCTATGTGATTCAAGATATGTGATTCATTTACAGAGCTCTGTTTACTCTTTTTTGCATGATTCATCAATGTCAAAACTAAATATCCATTCAGTTGATGCTATGACCCATTTTGATCCAAACCAAGCCAGGATTACAACATATCAACACTATGTACATCCATCAATTATAGTTACCTAGGATATGTATGAACAGAATTAGTCAAGCACATGGAAAAATATTATAAATGGACAAATAGAAGAAAACAATGTGGTTTAGACCTTCCTTAAATTCTATACTCAAATTTATAATACGACACTTTGTCTCTTAGGAGACAAGTCACTAACGAAAAAATGGACATACCTGAGAGAGAGAGAGATAGGTAGTTGTAGGGCAGAGTGATACAAATACAGACCACAAGGTCATGAATAAATACTGTCAACCTCAAAACATATATAAAAAACAAAAAAATCTATTTTCATTTGCAGCAGCTGTCGACCCAACAGCTCTCCACCCACAAAACTCAAAATCCCTAATCAAGGTTCTACACCCAGCTTGATGAGATTCAAACCAAATTTAGTTAATTTTTTTAGGCCTTTCTGGGCACAAACAATTGCACCTAACTGGACTAAATTTTTAACAGCTACACTTATTGCCTCATGGCTTGGGGCTTTAGGTCCAAACTCCACTCAGCAGCATCCATCCATAGTATCTATATTGACCAAAGAAACACCTTATCCTACTGGCCTGCAAGCAACAAATATAGCAGAGACAACAATTTACCTTCCCAAAGCTAAATCACTATGTATCCTTGCTCAACTCCTTTTCAAAAACAACGATTTCCTCTATCGTTACTTAGACAGAAATGTTGGAGACATTTACCACCATACACACTCTTTTTGGTCAAATTGGTTTAGTTAAACCACTATCCTAAGTATTATTGACATTAATTGACATCAGTGGAGCATTAAATGTGATCATCCAATCTCACCCACACCTACCTTCAGTCAAGGAGGCTAACTTAGCCTTCTCCTACATTTAGGGAGGCTAACTGGAGCACTTCGGGGGTGATCTGAGTGATATTAATGCACCTAATTGCTAACTAGTGGTTACAATTAGTTAAACTAGTCAGTTAAGGCTCCTTCTCTCATTAAATATATTATTTAATGATTATTTTTATTATTTAATGATCTGGAGTCAACAGGGGCACCTCCAGCAACTTCTGATGATCAGTTCAACTTCAAGTAACCTCATCGGGGTTCATTGAAGTCATTGAAACACTAGAAATTGATGGTTGGCTTGCTATGACATGTGTTTGATCTCTTTCAGTTGAGATTCGGTCATTTATTGCACTCCGACTTCAGTTAGGGTTCAGTGAGTCAATTAGGGTTTTGGTCAAGTGGTTAACAGAGTGTGAACCATGGCTTACAGTCAGTTAAGCTAGACTCACTCATTGAATTTGAATGACCTCCTTAGGTATTCGAATTCCTCATTGATTCAAGCTATTGCTTAACATTGTTATTGTAACTATTCATTGTTTATTGAATATACAGAGCGACTACTATTCCTATAGACCGATTACACCATTTCATGAGTTATTTGTTGATTAATTCTTGATGAGATTGATTCTTTGTTCCTAGATCAATAGAAAATATTAATATGGTATCAGAGCTTATGGTGGGATGAAGCTCTATCTCTCAAACACAATATTTTTGACATATTTCTGCATGAAATTTGAGCAATAGTTCAAAAATCCAGCACTGCACCAGAAGCCAAGGCTTACCACTTAATACCCCAAGTAAAGAACTTGTTGATCAAGCTTGCTTGATTGACTATGTTGGGTGTGATGAAAGCCTAAAATGTGCAGGCTTTCCAACATTACGGTGCCCTTTTTTTTTTGATTTGCAGGTTTTAACAGGTACAACTTCGAATGGACTCATCAATCCCTCTTCTCACCCCATTCACAAGCTATTTAGAATGGAAGTTGAAGATGATTGCATCTCTAAAGAGATGAGCTCTCTATGAGGTGTCTATTGGACCTGGAAAAGAGTCTTATGAGAATAAGAATGACTAGCTAAATGACGGTGATAGACCTTTTGGAGCAATATGTCTGGCCCTTTCTCCTAGCTTGCGCTACCTTATTGGTTTTGCTGAATACCCAAAATATCTCTTGACAAAATTGGACAAAACCTTTGGCAAGAACAATAAGGATGATAATAGCACTTTGGAGATCACATCCAGCACCACAAGAGTTATTTACTCAAAATTCTCAGCCTCTACTCTCTCTGATGAAGTTGTTCAAGATGAAGATGAAGCAGAAGCTTCTACACATTCAATTCGAATTGAAGAAAGTCTCCATGCAGTGACTCCTTCTCCTGATGCTCCGGAAGTTCATGAGATATCTGATATCTCATCTCCTCATATTGATAAAACATAAGAATACATTCAAATATCTGATATTGAAGAAAAATACTGCTGCACTTCCATGCAAACATTCACCGGTGATTTTCCTTTGAATTCTGTGCAAAATTTACCAGTAATTGCTTCCGAAAGTGAAGGGAAATTTGATTTTTCTCCCTCTAATGTTGCTTATCATGTGAAAGTAAAAAATTTGATATTTTGGAAGAAATATAACATTTTAATAGTGACACATTTTCTCCCCATGATCTAGACCTTCCAGCAAAATCTTGCAGGATTGTATGCACCAAAATTCAGAATTTTGAAGAAAAAGACAACTGTGCATCCACCGTCTCGGTTGACCATAATTTTGGATCTGATATGATCTTATTTGTATATGATATGATATTTCTTGGTTCAAAATTTCAAGTTCATAAACCTTCAATACTGCTTGTAGTTGTTCTCATCAACGGTGTGAAGAAACAAGTACCGCAAGTCTCCTTCGAAACTGCTGCTGGGGATTTTATTTCATTTCATAGTTTTGGATCTGTTGTGAACTTATTTAGATCTAATTTAATTTCTGATCTGATATTATTTGGTTCATATTTTAAAATCCAAGTGTTACGGACATAAATTCCTATGGCTTGGGGTACCACAACAGACAGCTTTGACTCCAGAAATCAATCTTTCCTAATATGCAATAGAAATAAAATGTCTAACACTAAAGGATCAGACCTCGTACCTTATTCCAGACAGTTGAAGTAGATCCCCTTTGAGTTTTCCAATCTTCAGCTTGAATTGATATAATACTTCCTTAACAACAAGTAAACAATACAAGCATACTATATATCATGGTGTTAGATCTATTCTAGCATATATAATCAATAATGTAAAAGCATTTCACATATTCCAATGGATACAATATTCAATCAAATACACATCATTGGACAAGGAAAGATAGTTCTTATTAATATAAATCAGAGATTACAAGATAGATACAACCTCTGACGGCACGTCTGGGAACCGGAGAAATTGAATCCCCCACTTGGGCCTCCACCACCTCAATCCTCCATCTCACAATAGCAAGCTCACTAGTAAAAGGCAAGCTTGGGAAGAACACAACAGTGCTCCAAAGGGAAAAAGGGATGCAGACTCAAGCATAAATTCTGGCAACAATGGACTATAGTTTCGTTGCTTTCAATCTCTCTATATGCCTTCAATGTACCAAGGGGTTCCTTATATAGCTTCACAAGTGATAATGAAGGGTCAAATCCGAGCGATCTCAAGGCATATGGAAGGCCAGGAGTCAAATGAGTCGGATCCATGTCAAGGAAAACTCCAACAGGATTTGGACTATGCACACATCCTGATGTATTCGGATATAGGCGTCAAACTCGCGTATGTACGCGGTTATCGGGAAAAAAGCCGTGTATATCATCTTTTATATAGTTTTTAGGGATGATCAAGGAAACATCAAAGGATAAAATATGGTCCATGGGGTCTAAAGAGCCTGCAGCGGGACATGGGAAGGCCATACAAAGTGTGATTCACCTAGAGTGGTGAAATCCACTATAACACCAAGAGCTTTCAATCATGCTTGTAGCTGCTCTCACCAATTTCGGTGTGAAAAATCAAGTACCGCAGTTCTTCTTCAATTTTGTTGTTGGGGATTTGGTTTTAGTTTCCTCTTATGAGGTTGCTGATATTTTATTTTGTGAATCATTAGCTATTTTTGAAGCTATATCAGATTATGGAGCTCAATAATTCACTCTCCAGAGTCCCAGGGCTTCTCTACCTTTGGTCACATGCTCATTTCCTCACAGAACTAGTAAATAGGAAGACATTCTGCATCCGCTTGGACACTTGCTCCTAAAAATTAGGGCTGATTTTACCACTCATGGTTTGCTGTTCAAGGATTCAACATATCATTTTCTTGAGTGTTCCACACATGGTTCAAATCCTCAAGAACCTTTTCTCTTTCTTTAGATGATTTCGGCTACTCTACATGGGTCCAGTTTTCACCGTGCAATTGTTTATATTTCTGATTCAGTTGAGTGCATTGTTCTTCTTCCAAAGTGGAAGATTCCTCTAGACATATTAATTTATTTTGCATTCATAGGTTCACATGCATAGTCTTAGGATACTGCTGCATAGAAGAACCAATTCTTGATTTACTGCTTAGATTGAGGGGGGGTATTTTTCCCACGAGGTTTTCCCCATTTCCTTGGTTATATTAAGCAGTTACTTTATTGTACAAGGTGACCTATGGCCATTGTTTTCAGGGCCCTAGCATTTTTTTTCTTTTCTGTTTTCTAAATCCTCCTGAGTATAGCTTAAGGGGGGGTGTTGGAGACATTTACCACCATACACACTCTTTTTGGTCAAATTGACCTAGTTAAACCGCTATCCTAAGTATAATTGACATTAATTGACATCAGTGGAGCATTAATTGACATAATCCAGTCACACCCATGCCTACCTACAGTCAAGGATGCTAACTTAGCCTTCTCCTACATTCGGGGAGGCTAACTGGAGCACTCCGGGGGTGATCTGAGAGATATTAATGCACCTAATTGCTAACTGGTGGTTACAATCAGTTCAACAAGTCAGTTAAGGAACCTCCTCTCATTAAAGATATTATTTAATGATTATTTAATGATCTGGAGTCAATAGGGGCACCTCCACCAACTTCTGATGATCAGTTCAGCTTCAGTTAACCTCATCGGGGTTCATCGAAGTCATTAAAGCACTAGCACTTGATGGTTGGCTTGCTATGACATGTGTTTGATCTCTTTCAGTTGAGACTCAGTCATTTATTGCACTTCGACTTTAGTTAGGGTCTGGTGAGTCAATTAGGGTTTTAGTGAGTGGTTAATTAAGTGTGAACCAATGGCTTATAGTCAATTAAGCTAGACTCACTCATTCAATTCGAATGACCTCCTTAGGTATTCAAATTGCTGACTCATTCAAAATATAGCTTGACATTGTAATTGTAATTATTCATTGTTTATTGAATATACAGAGAGGAAACCATTCTGGTTTTGAATAACACCATTTCTGAGTTATTTTTAGGATTTTTTTTTTCAAACTCCTCCTGAGTATAGCTTAAGGGGGGGGGGGGGTGTTGGGGACATTTACCACCATACACACTCTTTTTGGTCAAATTGACCTAGTTAAACCACTATACTAAGTGTAATTGACATTAATTGACATCAGTGGAGCATTAATTGATATCATCCAGTCACACCCACGCCTACCTACAGTCAAGCAGGCTAACTTAGCCTTCTCCTACATTCGGGGAGGCTAACTGGAGCACTTCGGGGATGATCTAAGTGATATTAATGCACCTAATTGCTAACTGGTGGTTACAATCAGTTCAACAAGTCAGTTAAGGCTCCTCCTCTCATTAAATATATTATTTAATGATTATTTAATGATCTGGAGTGAACAGGGGCGCCTCCACCAACTTCTGATGATCAGTTCAGCTTCAATTAGCCTCATCGGGGTTCATTAAATTCATTGAAGCACTAGCACTTCATGGTTGGCTTGCTATGGCATGTGTTTGATATATTTCAGTTGAGATTCAGTCATTTATTGCACTCCGACTTTAGTTAGGGTTTGGTGAGTCAATTAGGGTTTTGGTCAAGTGGTTAACAGAGTGTGAACCATGGCTTACAGTCAGTTAAGCTAGACTCACTCATTGAATTCAAATGACATCCTTAGGTATTCAAATTCCTCATTGATTCAAGATATTGCGTGACATTGTTATTGTAGCTATTCATTGTTCATTGAATATATAGAGCAGCTACTATTCCTGTAGACCGATTACACCATTTCATGAGTTATTTGTTGATTAATTCTTGATGAGATTGATTCTTTGTTCCTAGATCAATAGATAAGATTAATAAGAAAAATAACCAGCATCGGTGGCTAAGTATTAAGCACAACGATTACCATCTAACTACTTTGTATTATCTATTATGCATGGGGAAAGGAATGCCTTATTGTCTATGACTTGGTACAAAGTGGCAATATTTAAGAGGGCCTTCATATTGAAGAGCATAAACCAATGATTCCATATAAAGACTGGTTTACAATGGCTGTGGAGTTGCAGGAGCATTAGATTGGCCCACTTTTGACAAGCAAAATGAAGCCCACAAAAAATTTGATCACAAAAATAAATTGTATGTTTTTTCAAAGTTTTTGCTTAAAACTCCTACTCTAGCTTTGCTAATGCATTCTAATGATATAGGCTTGCCTATGGATTCATAGGGGAAACTTATCAAATATATTACTATTTCTTCTTTGTATTTATGGTAAAATGATGGGTGAATTCTAGGGTTTCATGCACATGGAAGATTGATGCTAGAATTATTGGAAGAACACAAGCACAAGGACGATCTAGGGTTTTCTTAGTTGCTCCATTGGTAAAGTTTGGTGAAATTATGCTTCTATGGATTTAATGGTAGTTGTAATGCTACGTTTTCTCTAAATTAGGGTTTTTTACCAACTTTTGTCAACTTTTACATGTTTTTTTTTAACAGAAACAGAAAGGGGGATTATATTAACAGGCTGTGCACAGCCATTCATTACAACAGAAGAAGGAAATATAATGCCGGTAGGTCAAAATTGCTGCTCATCTGGCTTGTCCTGAAAGTTTCCCATAAGGCAGAGCATATGATCGTTCCAGAATTACAAAAGATGCGGGTAGTATATACCCTCACAAACTGGCTACAAAGCAAAATGCAAAGAATCATAACCCAAACAAAATTGAAACATAAAAACAAGAGACATAACTCAACTGCCTCTTAGAGTCCTGGGCTGCAGAACTGACTCTTCTTCCATGGGTTGTTCAGCTGTTTCATTTACTCCATTAACCCTTCTCTCCTTGTTCATAGAGATGAGCTTCTCAAGGTCTTCCTCTATTCGTTCCACTCTGCCCAACAGCTCGCGCAGGTTGCTCTCGAGATCTTCTATGCGGGCGCCATTATTACTGACCTCAAGTGATGTATGGCTCACAGTTTCACTCATACTTTTAACATCCTTTGCCATTTCTTTATTGTCCATTACCCCTATAACAGTCATCTCGTACATCCTACGCAGATTCTTCTTTATGTCCAGCAGTCCAGCATTATCACCAAAGTGAGCCATTCCTCCAGAATCAGGTGTAATTGCTATTGGAGAGAATTGAATGTGCAGAGGGAAAAAAGAAATGTCCTGATTCTCACCCCAACGCACTGAGAAAACACTCCAGAGGTCGGCAATTTCTTGTTGCAGGGAAGAGAAAATAAGATTGTCGGAGCAAGACAATGTTCCCAAAGCATCGTTCTTCCAGCCAGAGCAGCGGCAACCCAACACCTTAACCTGCCTGTCTGCTCGAAAAGGAGATGAATCACCGTGGCTATCAACACCCCAAGCTGCTAAGGGATAACTACAATGGCATGAGGAGAAGGTAGACAACGCAAGGTGCTCCTTTACAAAGGCACAAATGAGGGGGAGCCCATGCCAAGGGATTCCCAGCAGTCTCCCACCCCCTACACCAGCTACCACATTCAGCAAGAAATTCACAGTGCCAGGAGAGCCGTGACCAAAATCCAGAACATTACAATGGAGCGAGTCGAAGCAAGGAGGTGGCATAGAGATAGGCATAAAGGGCCACCGATCGTGCGAGAAGGAATGGAAATAAGTTGAAGGCCTGAAGTGTTTTAATTCAACTGCTGCCAAGGAGGGAGGAACAAGCCACGCGGCCTTCGAATGAGGGTTAATAGGACATGCCATTGAATGCAGGGAGCCGCCAAGAGGAGCGGGGTGGTGAGGGCCAGCTGGAGGGAGGGTGAAGAGAGAGGAAAGGAAGACGAAGGGGGGGATAAGGAGAAGGAAAAGGGGGGGGAGGAGGAAGAAGCAAAGGAGAGGGGAAAGGATAAGAAGGGGAAAAGGATAAAGGCCTAAGAAGTACCTAATGTGTTCTCCGAGAGATAAGGGCTTCACTTTATAAAAATGCATGATGAGAGTGCGAGAAAGAATACTAAAGCTTCTCGTCATGGAATGTATTTGAGGAGGGAAGGCTCGCCATCCTGGCTGAAGTGGCCTTGAGGGAGACTGGCTCCAATGTTAGCCATGATATCTGCTTCCTTATTATTATGGCGAAGAATGTGAAAAACCTCGAAAGAATGAGGTAGAAGAAGCTTAGCTTTTTTATATAATCGACGACATTTAATATCTCCTGAGGGATACCCATTGATCATCTTATAGATGACATTCCTTGAGTCTCCAAATATCAGGACCTTCTGGAGATTTTTGTCTCGAATGAGATGGAGACCCTAGAGAAAAGCCATCCATTCCGCTTCATTGTTGGTTCTAGAGCCAAGACCCCAGGTGAATCTTTGTTCCACTTGTCCTCCGGGATCCACCAAGATCCCACCTGCGCCTTCCACCCCTCAACTTTTACATGTTATAAAACATCCTCTTGAAGGATTTTTCTCTTGTTTGTCCTTAGATATCTGAATTTTTCCCTAATTAGGATCCTCCAACAAACCCTAGAGGTAAATATAGTAGTATTTCATGTGTAAATATACGCATTTGCATGATTAGAGTAGTGTTAGATTAGATCTACGTTTTTAAAACCTAGAAAACCTTAGAAATTTATAAAATTCAATAATCCAAAAATAACAACAATTTTCAAATTATAAGCCACCCTCAAATTTTGGTCTGGCTATTTAGCCCTAGATCCTCCAGTGCGTCACCTACCATGAACTTGAGAAGCAACCTAAACAAACCAGTCAATATTCAGAGTTAGGGTTTCATACTTGACATGTTTCAGGGGTTGGGATAATTTGGCCTTGATAAAAGGTTACTTTATGCGTTACAACGACCCCATTTAATTGTTTAGTAGGGAAATTTAGGGACTCTTTCATTACTGATCAGTGCTACTATCATTTCTAGCCCTAAAACCTATCAAAAAGACCTGCAAAATCAACCAAGTTAGGGTCATATTTGAGTTATGGGGAAATCTCAACAATATAATTGAATTATACCTTCCAAAAGCATTCATTTTAGGCTAAGGAGTACTTGTATAAACCCTTAAAAGGATGGTTAACTCAGCTGGTAATTCATGTTGACATACTAATGTGTACAATGGGGTGAAAAGTTACAATGGAAACTGAAAATACCAATGTGTACCATGCCCAACTCACAACCTACAGGGATAAGCACAAATATAAACATAGGTTTACCACTGCACAATCAACCATTAAAGTTGAGCAAGATATGAGATTAATAAACAAATTACAAAACTACTGGAAAAAGATAAACTAAGGCAGATAAAAATATACTCATGCGGAATAATAGGGAAACAACGCTTCAGATACCATTTTCCTCACAAGTCTATCTATATTTTTCTGTCTTTTGACCTTTCATACTCCCATGAAACTCAAATGCCTATCAAATTTCTTGTAATGAAATGCCTACATTTAATTTTGTTGTCCTAGCTATATGGTATTGGTAAAGTATTACCAAGGGGCCAGTTATCACGATAAATCAAAATATTTAAGGTAATTGTTTAGATCAGATATAACAAAGTTCACTTCTATGTATGTTAATCATCATCATCAACTAAATGTATGTGTGTGTACATGCATAAATACTCAATACACAGCTCAATCAAACAAAAGAAAACATAATTATACCTTGATTTGTGGATCTTCACACTATCTTCTTATGCTTTACCTTTCAAAAATCATTCAACATCATTTTTTGTCCTGTTGCAATAGATTCATGTTAGGACACATCAAATATATTTATGTTTGTTTATGAAAATAATAAAACAAATCTAAATAAATACAATTCTATTACAATGTAAATTACAATACTATTCAACTATTCAATTAAATTAATTGTTAAGAATATATCACCTGATAAAACATGGATAACCAAAAATACTATGTATATAAGGCCATCGATCTAATCAAAACTCCATTTCTTGTCTCTTAACTATGGAAATGTTTCTCAATTCTACCTGTAACAAGTTCCAATGGAGGAGTCAAATAGCAATAGTGAAAATTACACAGTAAAAATATAGAAATAGATGTTTTTAATGTATTATCCTTACCATTCATTGAGCTCCTCTCTGTTTCGAGAATAATTTAATATTCTCTACTAAACAGGACCAACCACATGAAGGTGGAAGCTCTTATGGCCCCTCCCCCCCATCACATCACTCTCAACTCCCAAAACCCAATGCCTATACTTGCAAATAACAATTTATTTCACTATTTCACAATGCAAATAACAATGCATATACAATGCAAATTATTTCACTAAATCATTCTTTAAAACATTCATTAAACCATTCAATCATTCAAGAGCTGAAAAAACCATTCATTAAAACATTAATTTATTCAATGGCAAAAAAAAATATCAGTAAACAATTCAGTAAAGCATTCATTCAAAGATTCATTCATGAAATAGAGGAAAAAAGCATTAATTTTTTTATATAGATAAGAATTACTCAAAAATTTGTTTAGTCACTTCCTTTTTACTTTTCTTCTCTTTAAATATTTAGTTAGAGTCACATCTTTGGGAATCTGATCATCGGTATCCCTACTAGTCTGCTTGCAAGGTTGAACTTCAGGCGAAGGGCAATGAATTTCTGCAATAATGTCAAAATCTTTCATTAATATATTTATATTTTGATAAATACGAGTAATTCATTTAAAAAGCATTACGAATGTGTGTTTTTACCTCCCATGTGCACATCAACATGTTCAACATTATCTCATACTGGCCCAACCTGTTCCGTGTTATGTTCTGCAGCTACATGCTCTGTAGTTGAATTGTGTAGAATTAGAATTAATGTTCCTCATATGCAATGGTCTATAAAAAACAGTAGCACATTAATAAATTCATTACCAGGATGAGAAGTGTGATCTTCGTTTGGTTGGTCATGTACTACATCCTCGACATGAACGGGATCATTACTTTCCTGCACAAAAAGGAATAAATAATTTATGTTAGTTTATTTATAAGGAATAAATTGTATGAGCATTAATAAATTATAATTAGACTATACAGTTTTCACATACCTAGGCACTAGATGGATCAGCAGAAGATCATGAAGTATTCCTAGACAAGCTTCTCCGGTGTTCAACAACAATGTCAAAGCCATGTTCGAATCCAAGCTTCATGTAATCCGCACTGGGAAATTCTTTGACCCGGTCGGCCTTCATATTTGCATGATGTCATTAATTTTAAAGCCTTTTGTCAGAACAAAACAAAAATAATAATTTGTATGATATTTGGATGCGGATTCGGGTTTTGCGATACTTACATATCGAGCCGCCAAGTTGGAGTAACCACCAGGCCTAAGCTTGTGTTGGCCAATTTTTTCAATTCTTGCCTTTGTGGCCTTAGATGTGTCTGAGAGCCTAATTAAGTTTTTAAATACATTAGTCGATGTACCAAAATTGATATAAAAACTAGTAATAATAAGGCTTACCACTACATTTTGGAATGTATTGCATACCTCCTTGTTCCACCTGGTGGTATATTTCCTAATTTTCTCAGGCCCTTTTCTTTTCCATCTTCCACCAGGGCTTTCCACTCCATAGATGGAATCATTAGAGGGCACTCATACCTAGGGTTCTTTTCTAGGTGAACCCTATATTGCTCTCGGACAATCTTTAGATGTTTTCCAGCCTTCTGTAGTACCTTCAATGTATCAAAGGTATCTTTTCCGAACAGACTAACCAAGCAATTAGTCATATCATCCTTTAAATCTTTTGGCTACTTGTTCCACATTGTGCGGATGGTGGGCCCGGAAGATCTCCAAGGCCAAATCATTCATCTGTTTATAAAATATATCATTTCCTGCAAAACATTATTGCCATCATTAGTCAACATTATAAAATATTATCGGTATATTAGACACAAATTATAAAAAATAAATTAAACAATATATAATGACCTGGAACCCTCTCTATCTTTCTTGGAACCAGCTCTTCATTCACCAAAAATGTACACTTTATTGAACCAATGCTAGTCACACGAGAAGATCCAGGAAATGCTTCCACATCTCTATCTAGCCGTGCATCCACCCCTTCTTCTGTAGCATTTGTTGTGGGTGGGGCAACATTGGCTGCACCCTCCGCTACCCTCGGCCGTGTCGCAGAGCATGTTGTCGATTGTTTAGTGGACAATATGGGAGCAGTATGTGGTGTACGTGGAATGGTTTGGTCACTGGGACCAACATTTCCTTGACGACCACTGATAATCTCCATAGCGCGCTGTAAATTAAATCCATTGTATTATAAGTTCAGCAGCATATAAAATCAAATATTATAAAGTTTTTATAATTGAATTTACATTTTTATTCGATAACTTATGTCCACTTGTTTATGTTGTTGTAACAACAATTGAATCCTTTGTTCGAGCCCTTCTGTTAGTGGAACTGCCAATGTCAGACGAATCAGTTCCTCATTTTGTTTTTTCCTTGTCCTTTGTAGCACCCTCAATGGGTCTGCAGACTCTCTAATTTCACTATCTCTCATCAACCGAGAGACCTCATTTTGTAAAGAGTTTTGAGACATCGTTTGATAAATGGAATCCCCTATTTGCAATTGAAATATATAAAAAATTGCTTAGTCTTTGAAAATATAGTGTGCACAAATAATTATATTAGGGATTACATCTAGGATTACCTGACGCCTAGATGAGGGCGCGGTCTGATCAACAGATGGGGATTTACCTCGATCAACCACCTGCAAAAAACATAGAGAACATTATCACAATGAACAAAATATGTATAAGCTAACAAATACAGAACAAAAACAAAAATAAAAACTATGCTACATGTTTTATATGTGTACATTTTTTAAGTATTTAGAACATGGAATTACATTTAGGTTAAATTGTTTCCTCGAGTCTCCAGTCATCTGATCAACAGCTGGGGACTTTCCTCGTTCAATCTGCAAAAAAGGTAGACAACATTACCATCATGAACGCAACCATAAAAGCGAAAGAATACATAGCAAAATAAACATAATGCATCACGATATACATGTTTACGATTTTAAAGTATTTGAAATGGAGAATTACATTCATGTTTGGTTGTTGCCCTGATGTTGTACTTGACTGATCAATAGCCGGTTGGCTTCCCTGATCAACACTCTGCATGGAAAATCGATAATATTATATAAATGAACCTAATATAATAATGAAAATACATAACAACGTATCTGTATGTCCATCCTAAATTTAATATTACATTGGCAATATCGATGTATACCTGCTGCCTTGACTTGGGTCGACAAAAATCTACAGAGATGGAGGTGCCCCTGAGAGAACCCTACATCAAAAACATACTAAAAGTTACATAAGGAAACAATAAAAGTATATAATTTCAATTAAATGCTAACAAAAATTCCTATAGACATTAAAATAATTAATAAAAGGGTGGTCAAATTGTTTGTTGTACCACAACCATACTAGCATTGTTTGTATCTACATGATTTAAATTTAAATCAATAAGTAGTTCTTCGCCAGCAGCTATTGATTTAATTGCACATACAAAGACACGATTTCCTTCATGCGACTCGAATATGCAGTTGGGTTGCTTTAATGTATACCCTAGTTGTGTACTGTTTATAAACCCCGCAATATTATCAGTTGTTTTTGGCCTTCCGTCCATGTACATTGTTGCTCCTTTATTTTGATCTTTGTCTTTCAGTTGTATATAATTCGCTGACAACCCATATCTACACATAATTCATGTATATTGGAGTAGGCGCATCCAATAATTGTAGTTGTAACAGGGTCCAACATACTCCATCAATTCTGTACATCTACCATATCCAACCTTTATGCTGTCCATGCAAAACAACCCCAATCCATGCAATGAGGACAGTGCAATTCTATATATCCTCTCATTCACACAAAAATCAGTGTTTACTTTAGGAAGATCTCTAGGCACCCATTGTTTCACTAGGTGTTGGTAGCTTAAGGGCACATCGATGTCTCCCACTGTCTCATCATCATAGGAACATGACCCCCCTCCTTGGAGAAAAAAATTCATGTGTTTGTCGAATTTTCTTCTGACCTTTTGACATCTAGTTGATCTAGCCTGTGTAGACCTATTGGATGTCTCACTTTTCTCTAGCCTTCCCAAAATCCCTTTGCTAGAGGAAGACAGGTCTGAAAAATACCTGTTTGGTTCTACCTGCACCATGTCGGAAAAAAAAATTGGCATAAGCATAGCAAAATACCAGCAAAAAAACGTGGAAAGACTTATAAGAAAAAAAACTTGGAAATACTTGTAAGACAAAAACTTGTTAAAGAAAAAGCTTGTCAAGAATGAGTTTGGTTAATAGGTGTGGGCATTTGGTAGCCCTAAAAATTCTAATGTATGCCCCTCTTTTGGTTACATACAAGTCTCCATTCTAACTTATTACTTGCATTGCCATTTGCTAACATGAATTGGGTAGACTTCATAAGCTTCATATGTATGCTTGTGGCCATTGTACTTTAGCCTTTCAACGTTGTCAAGCTTGAGATGATATGTTATGCATATGCATCACATATAACACTGCAATTTATGCTAATATATGTCTATACAAAACCTGGAGCTTCTCCTTTAATGGACTATCTCCTTCAAAGAAAATATCTCCTTTAAGTGGTTTTTAGTTTTCCCATGAATGATTTTGTGATGTTGTAGATGATTATCCATTTTACCTAATATGTTTTATGATCTTTTCCATGTTTTCTAGGGTGCACATACTTGTTGTTGATGGCTTCTTTTGCTTGAAATTTGAACTACCTAAAAGTGCAGAGATCTCATCTAGGACCCTTTAAGAGTCATAATAACAACTATTGTTATAGGATTTTATTCTCCAAATGAAACACCAAAACCATACTTATCGGTTAATATTTGTGTAGCTATGTTTTTCTGATCTCTCCCATAATTTATGATACTAATGGGATTGTATCCAAAAATTTATGTATGCCCTAAGAATTCTTATGTATGCCACTCTTTTAGTTACATACAATTATCCATTCTCACTTATTGCTTGCATTTCCTTTTCCTTTTACTGGCCTAACCCCTTTTCAAGAATAATAGCTGCAGATTTAATTAAGTGTTTTTCTACCGAGGTGGCTGAGTCAACCAAGTTGACCCCCAACCGAGCTAACTCGGCCTTTGAAATGATTGGAGTGACAAGTTTGGTACCGAACCAAGAAAATCAGGGTATGATGGAATGGATCGGTAACAAAATGGTCAATTTGTCCCAATCCGTACTAAATTGACCAAGAGAATGTGGGAATGCACAGGCCACACACATGACACTTCAATTCAAAAAAAAAATTAACCTAGAAATATAAACATCTAGACTCTAAACCTACTTCACTGTTAAGTCAATTAGCTTTGTAGGATTACTATACATCATAACACTATTTGGAGTAAAACACAACTTGCTTTGTAGGCCATAGTTTCCACCCATGTGCACAATAGTCAATCTATAAAGCAACCCCCGAATAAAAAAATGTTCTTCACAAAATAGGGCATGAACCATGTGAAAAACCTTCCAAGTGGACCAGCTCAATGAGTAACCTCCAAGCATGTAATATCTCTCATGAAATGGTGTATAAAATAGTGTAAGCATGCTTCAAATGATCACTTTCTCCTTTGGTAGGTATGAACACTGCCCTTATGCATGTGTTTCCAAGGGTGAATGTTCCTCAAATAATGAGAGAAGGCCTTCCTCTAACAATAAACCAGTACACCAAGGTGAATTGGCCCTATTTAGGCCTTCCATAACAAACTTGGTATTTTCAATGTCACACTAGGAGCAATGTTGGGAAGTCCTATGGGCATAAAAAACTCTAGAATCAAGTATGAGCATCAAAGGGACAAATCTGAGCACTTTACAATAATGGACAAATAATGATGTTGAGCTCTTGGAGATCCTGTAGGGTGGATGTTTTAACCTCTGTGCTACTCTGAAGTGCAGAATCCATCACTTTAGAGGCATATTTCCCAGTGGTATCCTACAACAATCATATATATATAATCCATGGTGGTGAAGAGCTGACATTTCCAGATATGCTACTTGGCACGTTCAGAAATGAAAATAATGTTCTAAATAAATTTATATTAGTCTATAATATTTTTTGATTCTAAAGCTAACCAACTGTCTAAACCACAAAGGTCATCTTATCGTGTTAATTGTAAGAGGGACAAAAAAAATCAGAGACGGTGAAAATTGAGATAAAATGTTCAAATAAAAAATAGAGGACATCAAAATACCTTGGACTATAATAGACCACCTTGGTTGGACACTAATGCAAACTCGTTTATGAGTTTGAGCCAACATTTACATCCACTCTATAGGATCTCCAGAGAACTAACATCATTATTTTTCCATTAGTATAAAGGAGATGTACTAGAAGATTTTCCTGTACATGTTGATTTTATTGTTTAGTTGAACCTAAATGAGAAACAAAGAGGAACACTAAGCAAGCTACAACACTTTTCGTGCACGTCAATGTGCGCACGGGTCAAAGAGTTGTAGCTTGATTAGTTTCCTCTCTGTTTCGTTCAACTTCTCCATGAAATCAACGAGTCCTCACAAATCTTCTAGTATAATTCCTTTATAGTAATGGACAAATAATGATGTTGAGTTCTTGGAGATCCTGTAGAGTGGATGTTTTAACCTCTATGCTACTCTGAAGTTCATAAGCCAACACTTCAAAGGCATATTTCGCAGTGGTAACCTACAACAATCATATATATATAATCCATGGTGGTGAAGAGCGGACATTTCTAGATCTTCTACTTGGCACGTTCAGGAATAAAAATAATTTTTTATATACATTTATATCAGTCTGTAATATTTGCTGATTCTAAAGCTGATGATGAAGAACAAACTTGGTATTCTCAATGTCACACTAGGAGCAATGTTGGGCAGTCCTATGGGAATAAACAACTCTAGAATCAAGTATGAGCATCAAAGGGACAAATCTGAGGACTTTGGGAGCATTCTGAAGGTGACAACAAATAGTAAAGCATCTCAAATCAGCTATAATTAGCCCAACTTTCAGATATGGGCACACTGCAGCAATAAAACATGATCATGAATGGAAATAGGAGGTGGTCTTTGCAATTCTGGCTGTGAAAATGAGAAATCTATGGGTGAAACCAACCCTAAAATGTCATTCATATGCCTTATAGCAACATCCACATGAATTCTGGGCACAAACAAACCTATTTGGTAGTAAAAAAGGGTATGAAGCAACCCTATTTCACCATCTTGGGCACTCTTGTGCATTTATCCATCACCGAATAGGCGTACCTCTAAATCTGAGCCAAATTGGAGGGTTAAAAGGCAGTTCTGGGCATAAATAGGCCTATGAAAAGTGACGAACAACGAAAAAAATGGCTTTGAGAAAGCCATTGAATATGCTAATGCTTGGATTACCAACATGAGGGAAATCCATTGAATATGCTAATGCTTGGACTATAATAGACCCCCTTGGTTGGACACTAATGCAAACCCGTGTATGAGTTTGAGCCAACATTTACATCCACTCTACAGGATCTCTAGAGAACTAACATCATTATTTTTCCATTAGTATAAAGGAGATGTACTAGAAGATTTGCATGTTCTTGTTGATTTTACTGTTTAGTTGAACCTAAATGAGAAACAAAGAGGAGCACTAACCAAACTACAACACTTTTCATGCGCATCAATGTGCACACGTGTCAAAGTGTTGTAGCTTGGTTAGTCTCCTCTCTGTTTCGTTCAACTTCTCTGTGAAATCAACAAGTCCTCGCAAATCTTCTAGTACAATTCCTTTAAAGTAATGGAAAAATAATCATGTTGAGTTCTTGGACATCCTATAGAGTGGATGTTTTAACCTCCGTGCTACTCTGAAGTGCATAAGCCAGCACTTCAGAGGCATACTTCCCAGTGGTAACCTACAATAATCATATATATATATATATATGTATGTATATATATCTAATCCATGGTGGTGAAGAGTGGACATTTCAAAATCTACTACTTGGCACGTTCATGAATGAGAAGAATGTTTTAAATACATTTATATCAGTCTGTAATATTTGCTGATTTATTCCTTTTAGCTTGTCTTGATGATGCTTGTTTTCCCATATTAATTTTCAACCCTAAGGCAACACTAACTTGTTTTCCCATACTAATTTTCAACCCTAAGGAAACCCTAAGGAATACAATTGATCAGCTTCATAGGAATACTGGACAAACATTCAAAGGTAACACCTCTAATCTAGGAATCTTGACTACATCCACATCACTAACCTTCAACAGACTGAGAATTCAAGTCTAATACTGAATTAGCTAATCCAAAGAAGCAATAAATAAGAGAGATCAGTAATATGAGGGGATCATCCACCTCAATCATCCAAAGGATGTCAACAGTAACAGCACATAAAAGACTCAAGTGCTAAGGGCTAGAAAAGCTCAAAAGTGCCCTGATCGATACATTCACCATCAGTGAATTCAGTAAACTGAAAATGGCCTGAGGCCAAGGTTAATGCTTCTTTGGATAAGCTATCAACCTTAGTATTGTGTTCTCTGAATATGTGAATTGCTTTTATCTAGCTAAAGTAAGGTTCCATATCACAGATACGTTGACACAAGCCATCAAGTGCAAGTAAAGTTAGTGTTGATCTTCTATTGAACCAATTAATGATGGCTGTGGAGTCACCATGAATGTGCAGAGTGGGAAGGACCATGGATTTATCACAACAAAGGAGAGTCCATAAATCAAGTAGTTCAAATCTGGTGTTTGTACTCAAACCAACACCCAATTTGAAGCAAAAATAGTGGTCCTGGGTGATCAAAAGATGAACACCTATACCTCCAATTTGATTGGTTGAAGCCCCATCAAAGAAGATGTAGGTATAATTATCGAAATAGTTTATTTAGTCAAACTTATTACCTTTATTTTTTGCGTTGACTTAGCCACTTTCAATTCACTAACTCTAAAATAGCTAATAAGTGTTGGCTAATAATGGTGACGATTCCTGGTATTATGTTTCATTAGGTTGCAACATGGCAAACTTGTGAAGCAAAATACCAAGAATCATCACCATTGCTTGGCTGAATACTTGTTATATTTTGTGAGATATAGTTCATGTGGATAGAGTTCTTGAACTCTATCCTCATGGACAATTTCTTTCTAATATAAGGTTTCTATAATAAAACACCTTAAAGAAGAAATCCATAACATTTGGCAAAATTTTGGCAAACCCCTGTTGTCGCTACAATTTGGAAAATACTGGGTTATGTTCGAGTTTCTTTCTAACCTAGGTTTTTTATAATGATCTTCAATGATCTTCTCTAAACCTCCCTTAAGCATCGCATTTGGGTAGAGTCAGTTTAATAGCTTATTTGGGAACCGGTTGCTGAGATAACTTACATAAAAAAAATCAAACCAATTTGAATGCGAACCAAAATGTGTTGGGTTCATCCACTAATTGTAATTATTAGACTAGCCAGACTTCAGAATCCATATAAGCAAATATGGGTCAAATGCGGGTTAGTTGAAACTGTCAAATTGGGTCTATCATTAGTTGATCAATGTAGATGCATGCACAGCGAAGAAAACCCATGTTTGAAAGCTGATAAGGATGGATTGAAGTTGGTGAAGAAGTAGGCAGTATAGACAGAGACCCTTTGGGTTGCTAGTTATGAAAGAACCCATTCTCCTATTATATTACCTCATACAAAGAATATGAATTATATGGTCCATATTGTTGAGATTCTGTTGAGGAATATTTTGTAGGAAAACCCTTGTTTGATTATGAGATGGAAAATGCATGCATTTATCCATTTCATGAAGAGTTGGATGTTATATTTGAAATCAATAATCATATTTTTGGGGGCCCCATATATTATTCATCTAGTGAAGCATCTAATTAGGAACCTATAGAGCAACCAAGCATCCACTCTACAAGATCTCCAGGAACTAACATCATTATATCTATACTCATTCGATTTCCTACAAAGTGTTGTAGCTTGCTTAGTGCTCTTCTCTGTTTGTCATTTAGGATCAACTTAACAGTGAAATCAACAAGTCAAGGAAAATCTTTCTAGTACATCTCCTTGCTCTATTATAGTCCAAGCATTAGCATATTCAATGGCTTTCCCTCATGTTGGTAATCCATGTGTTTCCC
>LPNX010826023.1:213600-431415 GCA_001517045.1 Pseudotsuga menziesii | reverse complement strand
TAAATGGATTTCATCTGTGCAAATGGATTAACACCATCTGTTGCCAAAGAAATCCTAAGATTACGTGGTTCTTCTTTAAAGTGAGGCCACTTTTCCTCAATATCTTTAAAAGCAGTACCATCTGCAGGCATTCGGATAACATCATATTGACTTCTGTTCCTGGCATGGTAATCCATAAATTGCACTATGTTTTTTCACCTGAATAGTTGTTACAAACGTGGAATGATGGGAATATAATGAAGAACCTTCTAAGGCACCTTTTTTGTTACTTTATCTGTACAATATCTACTTACATGACATTCCGAACATTCTGTTGCAAATTCATGCTGATTATAATACATAACATGGTCATCGGGGCATGCATGAATTTCTTCACAATGCATTCCAATATATTTCATGATGGAAGATAAATCTCGATATGTGCGAGGTAAAATATTTGATGGTGGTAACAAAAATTCAGCTATCAAGCTACAAAAAAAAAAATTGTTAATGTGATAAATAAATAATATTAACGAAACATGCTTCATCCATACGATGATCAATAATGAGTTAACAATACAATTATTAGAGGAATACAAATAAACTTTATCACGATCCTATATATGTGATGGATTATTTTAGATAGCTTAGAATCTATGTGATTGCAATGTTTGAAAGACCATTCATAACCTTCAAGTTCATCATCAATAATATAGTAGAGAGGAGATTTGTTTTGGAGCCTTCATAAAGGGGTTCATATGCCTTATCGAGAAGAGGTATATCGTGAACATCATCAAAGTCATCATCATTTTCATTATCAACATCATTGTCATCATCCATTCTAATGTTAAATGAATCATGGATCAATGTATTTGTACCATCATCTTCAATTACACCATCGGCATGATCATCTTGTTCAATATGATCATTCACTTGTTCTCCATTAAACATACATGCTCCATGATCCTGATCCTGAACTTGTTCTGAAAGCACTTCCTCTAGACGACATGCTATAGGGTGTCTTTCCTTTAATATAAATACATGGAAACATCAATAGATATACATTAATATATGAAAAAAAATAATACATACAATTACCAAAAAAAACGAATACAATAATGTTTATAATGCTAAACCTACAAATGGACGATATTCGTTCCCCCCCTTAGCATGTCTATGTTCCCTGCAATTTTTTGTGGCTGTTGAGATCAATATTATTCTCCTCTTAAATACCCTGCATTGAGTACACGGACAATAACATTTTCCATCACCCCTTGTTTCACTGCATCCCATAGTCTAGCAAGCAATTGTTAGTTGTCTTCGTTTGGATCCGGAATATTTAATCTATTTGACATTTTGTCATAAACTTCATTAATGAATATAGCCGGTTGTCTTAAAAAATGAAGTTCCACACATCAACATTTTGTCAAATGGAGAGAAGTCGAAGAATAAAAAATTCCTGGCAAACTGTCTATCGATGAAAAAAAAAATTCCCACAACCGCCTGTTGAAGAATAAAACAATTCCTGAAAACGTCCGTCGAGGAACAAATATTTTTTGCAAATCATCCGTCGCTTCTACAACAAACATGTCGAAATGTTTAAAACAATTTATATTTATAATGGACATGCATCAGATATTCGACACCTTGAACATAGTTACCGTTGAAAGTATGGGAATATAAAATTTAAAATCATGTAAACCTTAAACTTAAAAAAAAACCTATACATCCCGTCGGATATCTGATGCTAAGGGGTCGGATAATCGACACTATTGGGTTCACAGACCATTGAATATCTGACATGGTAGTGTCGGTTATTTGACACTAAATGGGTCGAAAATCCGATGCCTTTGTGTCTAATATTCGACAGCGATATAAATATTTTGTTATCAGAATTCTTTTGAGTGATTTTTGTCCGACACATCTGTGCGAAATGTTTGATGACGTCGGATTCTGATGTTAGAATTTGGGTTCAAATCCTATTGTGATTGTTCTACCTTTTGGAATAAGCAGCAATGAAAATGAGGTAAAGAGTGTCATGAATTGATGATTCAGATCCAGGAGGGTGAAGATCAACGGTGAAAAAACATTTTGCAGATCGGAGATGCAATGTAGATTGCATTTTTTATATTTATGAAGTATGTTAAATGGGAGCAATGTTGGAGGGTTGAGATTGATCCAAACCTAGATCAACAGTGCTAAAGCATTCCGTGCGGTGAACATGCCCAAACAAAGAATCTTTTTTCAAATCGCAGAATGAGTAAAAAGGGTGGAAGATCGGATGGTGGAGATGTGAGTGGAGATAGATCTGCGGTTTGGAATAATTCCACGGATTGAACTAGCACGGACAAAGTTGAGATTCAATCCAAAAAAATTAGTAGGGGCCGCAAATATCGATGGTTGCGACGAGATATCAAGCTTGATCAATGGATAAGAAGCACTTTGTGATTAGAAGTTGCTCACTCGATTAGATGAAAAAGGATTGGTAGAATGTTAAAGTTCTCAATTTTGAATGGTCCCGATGAAGGTAGTTTAGGGATCGACAGTTGATGTTGATTTCCCCAAAAAAAGATGTGCAGGCTGATAGTGTTGAGTTTCGGTATGAAGATTTGCCATATCGAAGGCTTAGATTGCAAAGATGAACAGATCTACGATACAGATTACATGGACAAGCACAAGGGTTATGCAACATAAAAAACTATAAAACATCTACGTGGAGTCAAAATATTTGTTTTTTCTGAGCTTTGGAATTGACGAATACCCTGACTGCTTGCAGAGTGCCAGCATGGATAGATCGGAGAACTGTGCGAAGTAATGAGGTAGGAATTTTCAAACCTTTTGAGTATTTATGGAATGGATAGAATGTATGAGGTAGAGGTAATAGAAGTATCAGATAATGAGGAAGTAGGGGTTTCTTATCAAAGGGATGAGAAGAGTTTTGAAGATAAAAACACTGAAATTTCTGATACTATCCTAAGGAATGAGACAATTGAAACAACTAAGAATAGGTTGAAGATTCATAAGGACCAGGGTAACGATACCCGTGGTGTTTTTAAATCCTTCTTTTACTTTTTCTCTATCAACCAAACCCCTAACTTCCCTGAGTTTGTCGAATGGTCTGTAAGTAATTATTCTAAAACTAAAGGATTCATTATGGATAGGATTAAGTCTAAAATCCTGTCCCCTATTGATGCCCCTACCATACGCAAAGCCCTATCTATTCCACATGAGTTTGTTCAGTTGTCCTAGTAATACAAAGAGGAGATTATCATTCAGTTTTTCCATGAGTTTGCAGTTGAAATTAAGGAATCCTTTATGAAATCATGTTCCAAACCTGATGGTGATATCCTAATTTTGTCCTATCCAATTGAACTAGATCTATTTAATGAAGAATCCCAATCCTGTGTAAATCTAGCCAGTCAGTTTTTAGGTTTAGATACTAATGGCTATGTCACAGAGCCATTTTTGAGTCTGTAGTTAGTCCAGATTACTTTTCCTATTGAACATGAACTTCCAGGACAATCCTTTTGTTAGAATAATCAACCCATAGTTATCTACCTTAGACATTAATTAATCCATTTTTGTCTTATTTTCCTAGTTTCCAATATTCCACTCTATGCAAGTTGTCTTCCACATCTCCGAGAAGTCAAACTTGCTAAAAATGAGTCATGGAGCACTTGGGAAACCTATTGAAATTCATATTTAGCATATCTTCTTTATTCCAGATCCTCCCTAGAGCATATCTACTTTTTCTGCTAAGTTGCCTGCTTTATTGAGATTTATGGCAAAAGGGAAAGTAAGACTAGGTGTAGTTGACTTGTTTTTTTCCCTCATCATCCTCCATTCTTTTATCCTAATAAACTCATGTATGAGTTGTATTTCCATCACTTATTAGCTTTCCTACTTGACTTTTCCAATTTGTGAGCCTCTAGGTAGATTTGGAAACTGCTTTATACACCTATGGGGGATTTGACCAGATTTAGTAAGCCTACTTTTTAACTATTTCGAATGGCATCCTTATGCAATTGAATATATCATGTAATTATATATTTCAGCAGCCTATGACTTCATAAGGTTGGATATTTTACACTTATTCAATACATATTAGTGTTATGCTCCAATTTCAGTCTCCTTTGTGTGTAAATTTGCGTGTTTGATTAGCAATTTTGTGAGTGCAATTGTTCTGTCACTTGGGTTCAATTTCCACATGGTATCAGAGCCTTTGTAGATCAATTTATCTCCTTCCATACTGCTATTGTAGGTTCAACATCTTGACTGGGAGCACATTCTGCTGGTTGAAGGGCACAGTTCAGAGCTATGGATCAATCTCAGAAGATCATCTTGACTCCATTTAATTTCTTTGAATGGAAAGCATATATGGAGATAATGTTGAGAGCGAAGGGTCTCTATAGGGTGACTATGGAAACTAAGGCAGAGTCCAATGCAACTGCAGATAAAATTAAATGGCACAACAGGAGGGATGAGGCCTATGGTCTTTTGTGTCTAAGCATATGAAGAGACCTCCTCTTCCACCTTGATGGATTGACATCACCTAATGAATTATGGGAGAATATTGTAGATATTTTTGGTAAGACAGATGAGATGAGAGGACATCAAATTGAGAATGAATTGATCTCTTTGAGTCCCAGCAACTTCGAATCCATGCAACTCTACTTTTCCAAGTTTAAATCCCTTGTTTTACAGCTAAAACAGTGTGGAATTGAAAATAAGGAAGAACAACTAGTTTTTTCCATACTCTCAAAGCTTGGCCCTGACTATTTAGTGTTTTTTTCAACCTTCCATGCCATGAAGTTGACAGCTCGATCCTGGAATATGCCTAATCTTGCAGATTTCATGGAATCCCTCACACAAGAACAAGATAGACTGGTGATGATGGGCACCATCAAACCTTCCAAAGACCAAGATTTAGTTGCTCGAGATTCGAGGGTGGATTCAAAAGGAAAGAAGAAAGCTAAGAAGCCACTTGAGTAGAAGAGAGATAAGAACAAGTCTCAAGAGGAGCCGTAAGGCTCCAAGAAGAACTTTCAAAGGAAGAAGAACAAAGGAGAAATGAGCAAGTGCGCATACTACAGTAAGGGATATGATCCTGGAAGCTCCTGCATGAATAAGCAAATTGACATGTTAACCCAAATCCTGGAGAAGAATAACATCTCCCTTCCTTATTTCTCAAAGAAGAGGGAAGGAGGATCAAATTTAGAGGATAGAGAGAGTACATGCCTTGGTTGCTGACACATCAAGCTCACCTAGCTTCATCATAGACTCTGGAGCTTCAATACATATGGTTTCAACCAAGGAGGCATTCTCCTCTCTTGACATGTCGAAAGGTCCACCAATAGTGTTGGGAGATGACTCTCTCACTGAAAGTTTGGGGAAAGGAAGGATTGATCTTGACCATGGTAAGTTCAATAATGTATTGTATGTTCCAGGTCTTACCTCTAACCTCTTTCCAGTGTATTAGATGACTCACACAGGGTCTCCAAAGAAATTAATCTTCTCCCCTGATGATTTTGAGATCACAGAGATATCGAATGGTAAACTCTTTGCAAAAGGAGTTGTAGATCACACTTTGAAGGTAAACATGTTTTCACATTTTCTACCCTACTTAAACCCCTCTGCTCTTCTGATTCATGCTAATGAGGCAAGCAAGATTTGGCATGACATATTTGGCCATATTAACTATAAGTATATTTCTTATCTAAGTGAAAAATAAATGGTCATAGGGTTACCAAAGATTAAGTTTTCCAAGGGAGTCTGCCAAGGTTGTATCCTAGGAAAACACCCAAAGCATAAATTTGAGAGAACTAGTCATGAGAGAACCTCTGCAACTCTTGAGTTGATCCACAGTGATGTTGCTGGTCCATTTCCCCATATGTCAATGACTCAAGCCAAATATGCATTGATCTTCATAGATGACTTTACTAGGTATTGTTGGGTTTACTTCCTAAAGCATAAGTCTGAAGTTTTTGGCCTCTTCAAAGTCTTTAAGGATTTGGTTGAAAACTAGTTTGGGAGGAGACTCAAGATCCTCAGATCTGAAAATGGTGGTGATTATGTCAAGTCTGATTTCATTCAATATTGTGAATATGCATGTATTCAGATGCAGCATTCAATCCCTTACACACCATAGCAAAATGGTGTTGCTGAGAAAAAGAACAGATCACTGAAAGAGATGGCAACCTATATGATGGAGTCTAAGACTTTGCCACCAAAGTTTTTTTCTGAGGATATAAAATATGAATCCTATATCCAGAATAGGGTGCCTCATAAACATCTTGATGGTATGAATCCTTTTGAATCTTGGAGTGGGCACAATTCAGATGTGACCCATTTCAGGATTTTTGGCTCAAAGGCTTGGGCTAGAATTCCAACTGAAAAGAGAAAGGCTTTGCAGGCCCAAAGCCAAGAGTGTCTATTTGTTGGGTACTCTGAATATTCAAAAGGGTACAATCTGATCAACTTGAGCACAAAAAAATCCTTCATTGAAAGGAGTGTTTAGTTCCAAGAAGAGCCTTTAGCAACAGTTGAAGTTGGAGAGTCTTCTTCACCACCAGAACCATTGAATGTAAGTGAAGAGACAAATTAGTTTGATGATTTTGATATGTCTGATAATGATGATTTAATTGAATATCCTGAAATTCCTACAATACCAAAATGGGCAGCAAAGACCATTCATGCAGTTGGGGAACTAGGTAGAAATCCTAGTGATCCTAGGAGGACTAGATATCAGTTTGAGAGTGACCTGTGTATGAAAGACCTTTTGTTTGCAGAGAAGTGCTATCTGATGGTTGAATAAGACCCATAGACATATTAATATGCAGCACATGATCCAATATGGCAAACAACCATGAAATAATAATTCAGCTCAATCCATAAGAACAACACTTGGGAACTGGTTGATCTTCCCCCAGGGAGGAAGCTAGTTCAATGTAAGTGAGTTTTCAAAACTAAGTTTACTGCTGATGGTTCACCTTTGATATACAAGGCCAAATTTCTAGCCAAGGGATACTCACAATTACATGGTATTGACTACAATGAAACCTTTTCCCAGTGGAAAATATGGACTCCATCAGGCTAGCCTTAGCCATTGCAGCTTCGAAGCAGTGGGAGGTACATCACATGGATGTGAAGTGTGATTTCCTAAATGGAGATCTCACTGAAGATATTTACATGAATCAACCTCAATGGTTTGTTGCTAATCCATATTTTGTGTGCAGGCTAAAGAAATCATTGTATGGGCTTAAGCAAGCCCCCAGGGCTTGGTATGCCAAGATTGATGGCTTTCTACTATCATTGAGTTTTGTTCGATGCAATTTTGATCCTAATGTTTATTTGAAGCTGATTCATGGTTATTTTATGATTATTGTATTGTATGTGGATGACCTTCTGATTACAAGAAGTTCAAAGAAAGATATTTCCTCCTTGAAAGATGCAATGAACCATGCATTTTCTATGACTGATTTGGGGTTGTTGAGCCAATTCTTGGGTCTCAAAATTGCTCAATCCCAACATGGAATAAAAGTACATCAGTCCAAGTATGCTTTATATTTTTTGAACAAGTTCAACATGAAATATTGCAATCCAAGCAAGACTCCCTTCCTTTCAGGAGTTAAGCTTGAAGAAGCAGGTTCTTCTCCTATGGCAAATAATACACTGTATAGGAAGTTGATTGGGTGTTTGCTGTACCTTACACACACTCGATCTGATATTTCTTATGCAGTATGTGTGGCTTAAAGAGACATGTATCAGCATCATGAGATCCATTAGAGAGAAGCCAAAAGGATCCTTAACTTTGTTCAGAGAACAAGAACTCATGGGATCTTCTACAAAGCTAAATCTGATCTTGATTTGATTGGGTTTACTGACAGTGATTGGGAAGGTGACAACACAGATTGAAAGTCAACATTAGGATATGTGTTCATGCTTGTTGAAGGACCAATCATCTGGTCAAGCAAGAAATCAAGTGCCATATCACTCTCATCTATAGAAGCAGAGTACAGAGGAGTTGTAAATGCAGCAACTCAATGTTTATGGTTGCAAGGGATACTTGGTGAGTATGGCTTTGAATCAAAGTTTTCAACTATTATCTATTGTTATAATCATAGTACCATTTGAATCTATAATGATCTAGTTTAGATACAGAGAACCAAACACATTGAGATCCATATGCACTACATCAGACAGCTTGTGCATGATGGCACCATTCACCTACTCTTATGTGCATCTTTAGAAAAAGTAGCAAACATCTTCACCAAAGTTTTTTGTGAGAAGACATTCAACAATCTCAAATCATTGCTTGGGATTGCTGATCATGCTGTGAAGCATGATTGATGACAAGATTTTCAAATTTTGTTTTACTGTCGATGTTTAAGGGAGGATTTTCCCACTGGGTTTTTGCCTCTTTCCTTGGTTAAATGGACATGCAGGATGTAAAGGGTGACTAATCCTTGTTGCTAGGCCCTATAGTTTTATGATATTTACTCATAAAGTCAGGCTTAAGGGGGGGGGGGGGGGGGTTAAAAAAATCAACCCATAGTTAGCTACCTTAGACATTAATTAATCCATTTTTGTCTTATTTGCCTAGTTTCCAATATTCCACTCTGTGCAAGTTGTCTTCCACATGTCCTAGAAGTCACACTTGCTAAAACTGAGTCATGTAGCACTTGGGAAACCTATTGGAATCCATATTTAGCATATATGGTTTATTCCAGATCCTTCCTAGCACATATCTGCTTTTTCTGCTAAGTTGCCTACTTTATTGAGATTTATGGCAAAAGGGAAAGTAATACTCGGTGTAGTTGACTTGTTTTTTCCCTCATCATCCTCCATTATTTTCTCATAATAAAATCATGTATGAGTTTTATTTCCATCACTTATTAGCTTTCCTACTTGAATTTTCCAATTCGTGAGCCTCTAGGTAGATTTGGAAACTGCTTTGTGCACCTATGGGGGATTTGACTAGATTTAGTAAGCCTACTTTTTGACTATTTCGAATGGAATCCTTATGCATTAGAATCTCTCATGTAACTATATATTGAAGTAGCCTATGACTTCATAAGGTTGGCTATTGTACACTTATTCAATACAGATTAGTGTTATGCTCCAATTTCAGTCTCCTTTGTGTGTAAATTTGCATGTTTGATTAGCAATTTTGTGAGTGCAAGACTCATGACCTTCTAAGGAAGGAAAGGTTTGAAAATAAGGCCCTCAGGATCAAAATCAAGAAATTGCAGGATGATTTAATGAAAGGTGAAGGGCAGTCAGACCAAGGAGGAGCGGCTCAAAGGCTGCTAGACGAAAAAGAAAAAGAGGTTTAGATACTGAAGAATAAATTGAAGATCCCTTATACTCAAATAATTCAGACTTATGCGTTGACTGAATTTCAGAAGGAAAAAGAGGCTTTAATTACTAAGATGAATAATTGGAAATCCAAGCTTTTGAAGATCGAGGAGAAAGAGAAACAATGGGAGAAGGAGGCTAAGTTGCTAAAGGAAGTGCAGAGGATTTAAAGTCTAGGCTATAAGACAAGGAAAAGGAGCTACAAGAGAAATGTGAAGAGGTGGAAAGTCCATCCACTATTTCCAACGTAGAAACAAACACCGCCTCCTTGTCTAATGATATGTCATAGGTTAAGCTAAAGGATTTGGAGCTTACAGGATTAAAGCAGCAAAACAAGAATTTAGAAGACATGGTTTTGAAGAAATAGGAAGGGAATAATAAGTTAGAGGAAAGATGTTAGGAATTGATAAACCAAAATGGAAAAGTAAAGAAACAAGTGGTAGGCCAAATGGCCTTGTAGTGGGCCAAAGACATGATCTGGGATGAAATAATTAAAGAGGCCAGTAGATTCAGATTATATCTAGATTATGTTGTTGATCAAGAGAATGCTTTGATGTGTTCCAAGGAAAAAGTTGTGGTAGTAAAACAGGCATTGAATAAAAAGACAATGCAGGTAGCTCAAAATGTTGTTGACTTTTTTAGTTCCTTATCAAAAGACCAAATCAAAAGAATGGGTATCCAAGACAAAGTTGGTGTGGTCTCCTAGGCCAGGAGAGTTATTGGAAAATACATAATGATGGAGACTGTGCAAGCCAAGATGGACATCATAAATCATAGGGTTAAAGAAGTGATCAGTTTTTTTAATCCACTAGTAAACAAATGAATTCCTTTATTTTGGGAGGAAAAAGGACCATTGTTGACTCAGGAGGAATATTTGGAGAAATTAGTCCATCGCAAGTCTGATCACAACAAATTTGAGGATATGAAGCACGCCCTGTCGGGACCTATTGTGTTTGATAAATTGGCTATAGAATTCGAAGCATTATTTTATTTCAAAACTGCATGTACCAAAGTGCCTAATATTACATATTCAGATAAAATGGAGCTCAGAATTCTGGCTCAAGAAATGGTCATTGAATATTTTCCCATGTCTGAGTAGTGGAGATCAATTCAAATGTATGGATCGAACAAGTTTAAATTATAGTCATGAAGATATCAATGAGGATAGCACAAAGGGTTTTATTCAATACATGTCTATTCACAATCACCTCTCTCAGATTTCATAGAGATGTCATCAGCTGAGATATGCAAAAACGGATTTTAATCCTATTTTTCCAGTAGTCCGCAGTTTACTTCTATTTTATCTAAATTTTGGTGAATATGCCACATTCGAGTTTGTTAGAAGTTTTTTCTTCGGTTTGTAACTAATTTTGACTCTAAGGTTGGTCTAGGAGGTCCGAGACATTATAAATTTCCCCCCTGTAGAAGGAGACATGGTTGGAACTAATGTAATTTTGTAGTTGTATGTTTTCAAGAGTTTCTTATTAAAATTGCAGAGCCGAAGTTGGTTTTTTTTCCAGAGATTCATGTGTTATTCTATGTTACAGTTTGTATTTTGTTTTCTCATATGAATGTTTTTCTAGTTTATCTGTCCATTATGTTTTCTTTCACTTCTGGAATGAGAGTATAACAATTTTAGAATTCATGTTTACATGCTCTAGCTTTTCTTTTCATATCTCCACAAAACCTTTCTTCTAAAATTGATGTAGAATTCATTTCATAATTCTCTGTGTTAATGGTTTGTTTATGTTCTTCATTTTCCACCATACAATCAAATTTTGACTGTGAATGAGTAGCTATCTTTCCTTTGTGTTAAAATTCCCACGCAAAAAGTTCTACTATCTATATTTCACATCTTGACTCCATAGCCCAATGGCCGTGTGTTCAGTTTCAACCAATCTAACAAACTATACACATTTTTACTTGTACATATTTGGCCTTATTAATATTTTTGAGAGATCCCTCTCAGAAGAGAAGAGAGCCAGTTTTCTCTTCAAAAATGGTTTTGCTGTTACCTAGGGATAAGTCTTCACAACCTTTGGTAAAATTCCAGTGTTAACACTTATCATAAAGGGATTTTTTGGTGAACGCAATGGGATTTTCATCTTGAAGGAAAAAAAACACCAAGTCCATTGTCACAAGCATTACTCTTAATAGTGAAGGGCTTGGAAAAATTGGGCATAGATAGAATATGAGTGGTACACATAGCTTGTTTCAGTTTTTCAAATGCACACTCAACAACACTTTTCCATATAAAAGCATCCTTTTTCAATAGAGATGTTAATGGATCTGCAACCTTCCCACAATCCTTGAAAAACTTGCGGCAGTGTCCATTTAGTCCCAAAAAACCACGATTGCTCTTGAGTGTCTGAGGATGTGGCCAATTGTGTATGGAATCTATTTTGGAAGGATTCATGCAAACCCATTTTGTTGAAAAAATATTCTTGAGATACTCTACTTACTCCTACCCAAAAACACATTTAGACTATTTGGCACAGAGATTATGATCACATAAAAGTTGCAGTACAAGATCCCAATGTTGGAGATGCTCATCCCATGTTTTACTATAGATGAGGATATCATCAAAGAATAACAAAATAAAGTTACATAAGTAGGGATAAAATATTTTATTTATCAATTCCTAAGATGTGTAAGGAGCATTAGTGAGGCCAAAAAACATGACCAAAATATCACAGTGGCCACCATGTGTGTAAAAGTCATTTTAGGGATATCATCCTCATGAACTGGAAGTTAGTGATACCTGAAACAAAGATCCAACTTGGAGAAAAAATGAGCACCATGAAGCTCATCAACAATAGGAATTGGAAAGTTATCCTTGATTGTGATGTGATTAAGTGCTCAAAATTCAATGTAGTGGCTCTGTGACCCATCTTTTTTTATATAAGAAGAACTAGTGAAGAAAAGGAACTGGTACTAGGGTGAATAATACATTGCTTAAGTAAGTCCTGAACAAGCATCTCAATCTCTATCTTTTGGTAGAATGGGTAGCGATAAGGCTTGATGTTGGGAGGGACGCTTCCAAGAAGGATAGGAATACAATGGTCCTATGGTATCAAATGTGGGAATCCTAGTGGTTCAATAAATACACATGAATATCCATCCAAAATTGGTTGTAGATCCAAGGGAGTAGTGGAGACCGTTCATGGTTGCATATGAATGGAATGGATTTGAGAAATGACACCATGTGAATTATTCTTAAGGATATTTTCCATGTTATGTCAACTAATGATGTTGAGAGACCCCGGTTATAATCCCTTCAATGCGTGTTTTTTCCGATTGACTAAAAACTACATCTAAAGTTCAACAAAATACCATAATTAGATGGGTCCAAGTGTGAGTAACCATTGAGCACCCAAAACCACATCAAATCCACCTAAGGGAAATGAAAACATGTCAAAGTGCAAGCTATAATCTCTAATTGAGATACACACATTGCGACACTTCCCCTTACAAGGTAACGTTCCCCTATTGGAAATCATGACTCATAGCTAGAGCAACGATGGAGAAAACAATTATCTTGTTTGGAAATATGAGGGTCAATGAAGTTATGAGTGCTACCAAAATCAATGAGTATTATAAGAGGGAGATTCTTGAAGAAACCCTTGAACTACATGGTTTGTGGGGTGGTAACTCTGATTAATGCAAGAAGAGATATATTTAGGTTATCATCTTGAGAATGGGGGTTAATAGGTGGTTGGTGAATGTCAACTTGATTATATACCAGATCCTGAGCATCTTCACAAATTTCAGGTGTAGGAGGATAATCCACATCTAATAGATAGAGATTTTTCTCATCACATATATGTCCCCAAGTGAATTTATAATCACAATGATAACAAATCCATTTTTCTCTATGTTCCTGCATCTTGGCTTCAAACAAATGATTGATAGGAGTGGTTCTAGGAGCTGGCATGATTGGAGGTATTTGGGAAACCATATTTCTAAATGGAACAAAAGTGAATTTGGAGTGTTCTTGAGCTATGATATTTTCCTCTGCAAACATAGCTAACCCTATGGGTTCCATGATTTTGTTGTGACAAAACATTTTAACCTCAAATCAGATTGCATCCTTTAGATCACTCATAAAACAAACCCCGTAAAATGCATCAGACAATCCTTCTATGTGATTGGCTAGCTTCTCAAATTTTCTCTAATACTCTCTCACAATGCTAGTTTCATGAATTTTAGTGAGTGCTCATGTGAATTCATCAAAAGAACTAGGGCTCAATCATTGAAAAAATAGTTGGAAAAAATATCTCCATTTTGGCTCTTCATGAGCCTTGATGTACCAATGGAACCATTGAAGGGATTCATGTTCCTAATGAAAGGATGCAAGAGGGACTTTGTTTTCATCAAAAGTGTTATGCAGACTGAAATATTGTTCTTCCTTGTATATCCATCTAGTCATATCATCACCTTTGAATGAGGAAAATCAAGCTTCGACCCAGAAAATTTGTTGGAAGAAGAGAACCCACTGTCTGCAGAAGACTTTGGTTGACGTCTATTGTTCATGGATGAATGTTGAATATGGAGGCCGAGAATTTTTTCATCCAGATCTTGGAATTTGGTCTTGAGGGAAGCATGTTCGTCTTCCATTTGTTTGTTTTCTCCCTTGCGGGTGAAAACCATAACCAGAAGTTTTTTTCTTGGGGAATGGGTAGAAAAAAATAAAAATAAAAAATAGACAATAAAATTTTGGAGTTGGGAAAAATTATGATGGGTAATGGGGGTTTGACTAGGTTTTGGACACTTTCTGAGAGACATAGAATGGAAAATGGGGATTTTGGAAACGAGGTGAAAGAATTACGAAAATTTTCAAAGAAGAACAAGGAAGAAAAAAATAGGAAATGAAGATTATGAAAATTTTTGAAGGTGATTAGGTGAGAACATGAGAATTTATGGCAAACCCTAAAATATAGACAAATGTGGAATTTATGGCGTCTTCTAGAGAGTCTGCGGTATGTGAGAGATTAGTGTCTACATTTCGAGCCATCCTTGGCTCATCTTCACGACAATAGTGATGCCTAAAAGGATCTTTTAACCTCCAATTCCTATAAATATAGAACCGTCCATAAGTGTGGTTAGGGTTTTTAGTCATAGGTTGAAAATCTAGTCCATTTGTGTTTAATTATAGTTATATTATAGTTGATTATATTTTAATTTATTTTTTAATACATTTTTTACTATACATATATATATGCCAAATAAATTTTATGTTAAATAATTTCTATTATTTTTTATTTAATTTCATTAATAATACTCTTAATTTTATTATCCTATGTCTAAAAATTTAGTACCTTTGTCTTATTAATTTTAAATTGTCTTATTTAATATCCTACGCATTATTAACTTTAATTATTTTAATGTATGTTACTCCTGCTTGTATTATCTCGTGTCTAAAATTTTTTAGTACCCTTGTCTTATTAATTTCAAAAATGTCTTATTAAATATCCTATGTATTAATACTTTTAATTATTTTAATGTATGTTTTATTATAGTTTATTAAAACTTTATAATTATCATTTTTTTGTTTTTAACCAATTATTATTTATATTATCCTATGTTATATTAATATATTTTTTTAATTTTTGTTTACTGTATATGTATCTATATATATTTATTATGTTATATTAATTTTTTTTATCTTATAGCATTTTTTATCAAATTAGGTTTATAGTTTATAAGTTGTTTACACTTTTAGGTTTTATGTTAGCTTTTATAGGTTTGAGTTTATCAATTTGGATTATTAATTACTATCTTAATGTTTATTAATTAATTTAGTGTCTATTGTTTGGATCTAATTTAGTGAGGTTCAGAAGCCACGATTTGCTGATGGTCAAGACATCATCCTTATTCAGGAAATTGGGTTTTTTACGATTTCAATAGCTTGCCTAATTCTTCTTAAGGACCAATCATCCACCTGAGCAAGAACTTTCATGTCTTCTATCTTGATTGGGTGTTTTATGCCACGAGAGTGTTACGTCAATGCATATTTATGCACTATTACATGTGGACATTTTCCCCATGGAAAATCGTTGCTATTGCAACACTTGTGCATTGCTATAGCCACGAACATGACCCCTTCTTTTCATGGAAAAAATTTCTTTGCTATATCAACACTTTCCATACTTCGTCGTTATTGCGTTGAATGACTGGTTTCTACTGTGACGCAGGGTCATCGCTATTGCGATGAATGCATGGTTTCTATTGCAACAAAGTTTCATCACTGTGGCAATGAATATTTACGATGAACCATCATAGTGCATTGCTATAGTGTGGATAATACCAAAAAAGTGACGAACGAAATACCATAAAGTAGCGACGAAAGTCCGTTGCTATAGCGACGACAATACACAAGTTGCAAAGAATGAACGAACGAATTTGCTACACTAGCGATGGTGCTTCGTTGAAACATGAACAGAAGGTTCATCGCAATACCAACGGAACCACGTCGCTATAGCGATGACTATGAAACTTTTGTAAAGGGTGTTCCATCTCTATAGCGACGGTTCATGGTATTTAAAAAAATAAAATTCGTCGCTATAGAGACCGTTATCCAATTTTTTAAAAATGGCCATTTCTCTTTGGATTTGACCATTTCTCTTTGAATTTGAATGTATCCCCTTTGTGCATAGATATACAATGGTTGCAAATTTTGTCGTTCTACCCTTGTATTGTCCAACAATGTTGATAACATGAGTACTAGAGTTTGGAGGGGTGCCTTAGGATAACCCTTTATTGTTAGAAGGGTGGCAGTGACCTCATCAAGAGAAATGATCTCTTATAACACTTTGGAATCCATGTTAGTAATTTTTTCCTCTAATATGTCCTCTACCCCATTTTAATCCACCACCAATGGTTCCTCTTCCAAATTTTCAAATATGTGAATCTTCCAGGAGTCTTACCTGTCCCTTGGACATTTATCTTTGCAATTGAAACATACCCCTTTGTGCAGAGAAAAAAACCACTACAAGGTCTTTCATTCTACTCTTGGATTGTCCAAAATTAGCAATAACAAGGGTGTTGCATTTTTAAGTTTCCTTAGTACCACTCTTTGTTGTTCAAGAGGGAACAACTTATATGGACAGGCTCTTTCAACACATCAATATACATGACAACTACATACGAAGGAAACAATTTACTACAAGCATGCTAGCTTGGAGGGACTCTTTCACGTAGTGGACCACCATGTCTTATTTCTTTATATTTTTTAGGGCTAAGAAATAATATTCTTGGATATAAGCCTCTAAGTACTTATAAAAAGTAAACTCAAAATTCACCCAAATAGTTATTTTCAACTGAACAACTTTATCCCATTCATTTTCCTTTAGTTTTTCCCCAATCAAATGTAGAGCCTTATTGGTGTAGAGTTGTAAATTGGATTTTCCAATAATCCACCATAGTATTATTCAAAATAAATGTGACAACTTTGCTATCCAAACCCTTGAATTAGAAGCAACTATTAAATTGAGCACATAGATCTGTGGACAAACACACAACTCACATGATAGATCACGCAATTTACTCAGTTATTGAACAATGAAACAGTGTAAAAATGGCTTGCAGCTATGAATGCTTTTCATTAATCAAAGAGTAATTAGATAGATAATTACAATGAAGTAGAATGGCTTTAATAGCCATAAGCAATTCGAATCCACATGAGGAAGTTCGAATTGATTAGACTCTACTTGACTGTAGGTAACCAAGACCTTGTCTAAATCACTATCAGAGGAATCAATAGTTAACTGACCTTGTCTAAACCATAACCGGAGTTCATCGGAGCTCTAAAACACAACTCAAGTGTTACATTTAGTGTTGACTAAGGTTAACTGACTGTGGTAGGTGAGAAATGCGCCCCACATGAGTGCAGTCAAGTAAACCTAGCGCTAATTGAATGTAGAGGACTAGAACTGAATGTAACTGACTCCTAACTTAGCTTGACTAGTCATCAACTGAAGTGAACTGACCTTGGTTGGTTTCAGCACTCCCAGTGGCTTCCTAAATTGAAGGGATCGGTCTAGGAGGCTCCTAAACTAATGCAATCAAGTGCAATCAGTGGCAGTGAGCCTTAATTAGTGTTCCCCACACTTTATTAACTGAAACATGTGCCCCAATTAGGCCAAGTGGACCCAATGGTGTTAATGACTATAAATAGACTGGATGGACTCCCAATTTAGACATGAGTCCCGATTTAGACATATAACCAAATTTGGACAAGGGAGGATTAATAATCCTAACACCCCCCCTGAATGCTAACTTGGACAATTTGTGGGCCCTGGTAACTAATACCATAGTTCACCCATTACATCAAGTAAAGTAAAGTAACTGCTCAAAAACAAGGTGCTGGGGAAAAAACCACATGGGAAAAAATCCCCCCCTCTAATTAAGCAGGTAGAATCATGATCAATCTGGTTCTTCTGTGCACATGTATCCTAGGGCCTTGCATGTGAAACTCTCCATCATTATGTTTGGAGGAATCTTCCGCTTTTGAAGAAGAATGATATGCTCAACTAAATCAGAAATATAGATCGTTGTCGGATGAAGACTGGACCCATGTAGAGCAACTGATGTCAACTGAAAAGTGAGAAAAGGTTCTTGAGAATTTAGAGAATGTGAGGAACACTCAATAAACTGATATTTTGAAGCCATGAACAGAAAACCATGAGTGGTAAGGGCATCCCCAAGTGTTAGGAGCAAGTGTCTAGGCAGATGCAGAAAATCTTCCTCTTTACTAGTTCTGTGAGGAGATGAGCATGTGATCAATGGTAGAGAAGCACTGGGACTATTGAGAGTGAATGCTTGAGATTCATAATCTGATATATCTTATTAAATAGATAATGAATCACATAATGAAATATTAGCAACCTCATATGAGGAAACTAACACCAAATTCCCATCAGCAGTTTTGAAGAGAAAGTGCGGTACTTGATTTTTCACACCAAAATTGGTGAGATTAGCTACAAGCATCACTGAAGGCTTTTGGATTTTAAAATATGAACCAAATAATATCAGATTAGAAATTAAATCAGATCTAAATAGGTTCAAAATAGATCCAAAACTGTGAAATGGAATCAAATCCCCTGCAACAGTTTTGTAGGAGACTTGCGGTACTTGTTTCTTCACATCGTTGATGAGAACATCTACAAGCGGTACTGAAAGATTATGAATTTGATATATTAAAACAACAAATATAAGATCAGATCTAAATAAGATCATATAGGATCCAATAATTTTAATATCAGATTCAAATAAATGGTTAACCGAGACGGTGGATGCACAGCTTTCTTCTTCTTTAAAATTCTGAATTTTGGTGCATGCAATCCTGCAGGAATTTGCTGGAAAATATAGATCATGGGGAGTGAATGGATCAATTTGGTAATCTGATATTTTTTCCAAAATATCCAAGGTATCACATATTTTCACACCAGCAGCAATATTATAGGGAGAAAAATGAAATTTCTCTTCACTTTCAAAAGCAATTCCTGGTAAATTTTGCACAGAATTTAAAGGAAAATTACCGATGAATGTTTGCATGGAAGTGCAGCAGAATTTTTCTTCAATATTAGATATTCGAATGTCTTCTTCTGTTTCAGCAATATGAGAAGATGAGATCTCTTAGATATCATGAACTTCCGGAGCATCAGGAGTGTTTATGCCAGAAATTGTTTCCAGACTACAAAGAAACAAGCGAACATAATCTCAAATATTCAATCAAACAAAACTAGGTTTTTAGGGTTTTTGAAAGTTTTTTCTGGTTGTGAAGTTTGGTGACAAGAGGGAATACATTCATAACCCAAATAGGGAATAAATCACAAGTAAAGAAGAACCGAGATGCATAATATAATAACCATGTATCCAACAGAAAATAACATTGAAGTTCATCCACAACAGGCAAGCACTACAAGCATAAAAACCATAAACTAACAATGAAACTACCAATTGTGTAGCTAAACAAGCTAGAAATGGAGCCAAAGAACATACTGAAGGGTAAAATGGAGCATATATTTCATAATCAGTTCATCAAATACACATGAGAGTCAAGTACTTAGCTTATCAACAAGTCAGGAGACCTCCTCTAGCCATCCAAAAGTCAAACCTCTTGTTCTCTTTGTGATCTTCCTAAATACTATCTTTCAAAATTCAGTTAGAGTCTAAACCCTAACTGCCTTTCAGCCTACTCATCGAGAGGGTATTATCAAAATAGTAATTACAAAAAATAAAATATTCTTCAAAACATAACAAGTAACTGATTTTGCTAACAATGCTCATAGATCTTTAGCAGCTTCTACTAACAAAGCTATCCCCTCTAAGGCTTGGGCCTTTCTCCTATCTTTCTTCTGCTCTACTTCCATATCTATCATTCTTCTAGTAAGCTCCTCATTCTGTTGCTGTAGATTTCTGATAGTCTATTTTAATCCTGCAAATTGTAAATCTGTACTTCTTTTTCTTTTTAAGGCCTCTTTGGAGACTGCAATTAGTTCTTGGTAGTGATCATTCACCTCTTCTAGGTCTTCCCTAAGTCTTTTATTAGTTATAATCAAACCATCATTTGTTTCTTGCATATATTCTACTTGATGTTTATACTGTTCGATTGTTCTTTGTAGATTTTCTTTCTTTGAGTCAAACGCCTTGCTTCCTATTATATTTTGCAGTTCACTAGGAAGCCATGGAATGTTAAGCTTTCTAAACATTTCCTCATCTTCAGGTAGTAGCTCTGTAGAAGTATCATGAAAACTTGGGTTTTCTAGATTATCAGTTTCAGCAGGAGCATTTTCATCAATCAACAGTTTGTTTTCTGAATAAGAAACCTCTTTTTTATCTTTTTTTTATTCCTTTAACATTTGATCTCGTATTTCCAAAAATACAGCAGACAATTTGGTCTCAGTGAGGCTAGATTCTTCTTCTGTTTTCAATGGATTTTTCCCTTTACTGTCACCTTTTCCAACCTTCAATTTTTCATCAAAGGAAGAAGTATCAATCATAATTATCCCTTCTTTATTCAACTTGGGGTTTAATAATTTCTTCATGTTTAGCCTCAATTTGTTTTTGGGTCTAGTTTTGGGTCTCCAGCCTGGGGCAAGCTCTCCTACCATTTTTAAAGTTTTTCCTTGATGGATGACTGTGGCAAATTCCATAACTTTAAGCTTCTTTTTCTTTGGTACCGTTGTCGTATCCTCCTGACTGTAAAACTCCTTTTTTGTGCCAACCCTAGTCTTATCACTGACAGTCAACTTATCCTCTTCCAACAAGTATGTTTCATCTTCAGACATTTTGTAATTGGACTTTGCTTTTGGACTTTAGTGTTTTCTTCTTCAGCTGAAATCTTCTCTGTAAGTATAATCTCTTCATCAACGAATGTTTCTACTGGTGCTTCATTCTGAACAGGCTGAGTATCCTTGTGAATAAATTGCAGATTTTGGATCTCACTGTCATCTGGATGCTGCTTAGATTCACAATCTTCTTTTGTAGGTTCTGGAACTTCCTCTAGCTTGACACATTATTCATCTTCAACCTTCATTTTTTGTCTTAGTTTCCTGATTAGGGTTTGTCCCTTATCAGCTGGCTTTCTGGTAGACTCTCCTTCTTGGTTGTTTTGAAACCCTGACCAAAAGAGAAAGTAGTCCTAAGTCTTTCCTTCTTTCTGCAAAACACTGTTAATAATAAGTTTAATTAGTCCATGGTGAAAGATAGACTGACTAGTGTGGTCTTGGTGTTCTTTGATCCTGCTGGACATTTTTTGCAAGATCTTTAGCAGGAAGAAAGGCAGATTCATCCTTGATTCACCACTAAGGTGTTGAAGGAACCTGAAATGATACTTGAAGACAAAGGCATACCTTCCTTCACATGTAATGTAGCTTTGTAGAACCTTGATAGGCTCTACCCATTCAGCTCTGAAATTATGGATGGGCACTCCCTTGCCCCAATCTGGAACAATACCAAGCAATAGATACCTTTGGGCATTGAAAGTAAATGGCACTTTTTTGAACCAAAGTTCTCCATTCTTGACCCCTGTTGCTTCAGCCACCAAATATGTAGTCAATTTGAACTTCAGAGTATCAAATGATACTATATCTTTGTTATAACATTGAGCAAATTTGTGAGAGACTTCAATATTATATCCATCAATCTTTTTAAAGAAGTTCAACCATCCAGAATTCTCAAAGAGTTCAGCACATCCTGGAAATTTGTATATCCAATTCAGCTCAGTGGGCTCGACCCTATTAGTCTTCCCACTCCTCTTCATCTTCTATGTGGTTTTCAGAACCTGTTAGTGACTTCACAGCCTATTTTCCTCAAGTTTTTATAGTCTTGGCAGTCAATTCTCCCTTGAACTCTTACAAGTTGCTTCTCCTCGATTTTATACAGTCTATTCTATCATCGATTCAGGAAATGCTTTATGCCCAATTTGAATAATTTAGGTTAAACAGAGCACCAAATATATTTAACAGGGTTGTTTTTGAACTTTACTAACATCAAATGATGCTCATTTAGACCTTTGGACTAATATCTCACCATTGGGAGTTTGTTAAATACATGAATTCATGTTTTCTTCTAACAATTTGACATTATAAGGCTTAGCAGAAAAACCCCAATTTAACAGTTCATGACCAAGGTCACACGAGATACCTCATTCCAAGCTTGCTGCAGGTGTTAAAAGTTGATTCCTGGAATGGCTAAATGTTGAATTGAACGCTCCAGGTGTCTTCAAATCTCCAGCTCACCTCTAACTGTCACGTTGTGAAACCCTAATTTCCTTCAACTGCCAATTTCTGATTTTTTAGCAATGTGTCTCCCCCCAGTGTCTCCACTAGCTTCATAATGCTCAATTCAATAACCTCTTTCCCGTCAATCTCGCCTTATTGATCTATTGTCTGTCATGATTTACCATGCATTTACCTCTAACTACCATGATCTCCCTCATGTCATAACCAACACTTGTTTGCATGATTATCCTGATGAGACATGTATCAAACTTTCTTATTGATGTGATTATTCACCCCAGGAATGAATTCATTGAAGAAATCGGCATGAAAAATGACAGATTGAGCACCCGCGACTTTCTTGTAGCGCGCTAGTGCAATATTTTTACCCTTGCGCTACAAGAAAGTTCAAAAATCAAATTTTGTGTTATTTGATCACTAATTCAACTTTAAATTAGGTTTATATGGTTAAACCTTGATGTTAGTGCTATTCATGAAACTGTTAATCAAAATATACCCTATAGAACCCTTCAGGACATAAGAAAACAGAAATAATGAAAACTTAATGGCATAAAATCAAAATTGAACTCTAAACCAAAATTTCCTAGAAGTAAGCAAATGAGCAAGCTTCAAAAAAAACAAACAAAATATAAGACTGAAGAAAACAAATTCATGACTTAACATCTGGCTCCAGCTGCGGGATGAAGTCCTCCCTATGAGGCTTCAAGAACCTGTAGACTAGTGCCTTCTTTTCTGCTACCTACTAGTCTGCAAAATTTTTGTTGGGTTATGGAGTCCTTATTTTGTTTTACTCACATCGGTATATACAATGAAAAAGTAAAATTCCACTTAAAAACTGTAGAAATGCTTGAGGAATCGTCCATTGACTGGACTTGACAATTCCTCACCTTCCAAAGACTGCAGGACAAAAGTGTTATTTTCCAAAATCTTAGACACTAGGAAAGGGCCAAACCAGAGATTATCAAATTTACCATGTTTCCCTTTTTTCTCTTTCATGGCATCCCACCTTAGAACCATATCACCAATTGAGAAAGTGTTTTCTTTGATTTTCCTGTAAAATCTGCTTTTACTCTTCAATCTGTATAACTGAGCCTTTTCTTCCACTTTTTCCCTATTATGCTGCAACTCTATCATCTCATAAATCCTTCTCTGCATATCATTTGGTTCTTCCTGACAATTCTGAAGAAACTTCATCACTGGGATGCCCAACTGAACAGGAAAAACTGCATTTGTGCCATACACTAATTGGAAAGGAGAAGTTCCAATTGCTTGTTTGATTGTTATTCTATCAGCCCATAATGCATATTTCAGCATAGAATCCCATGATCTCTTATTATGCTTAAGCAACTTTTTGATACTCTGAATGATGTTTTTATTTGAGGACTCAGCTAAACCGTTACCTTGGGGATAGTAAGGATTTGAATGTTTCAGCAAGATACCATTCTTTTCACAAAATGCTTCCATTGCCTTAGACTTGAAAGTATTTGCATTATCTATTACTATTTTTTGAGGACACCCAAACCTACTAAGGATATTTTCTTCAATAAATTCCATAATTACTTTTTCTGTGGCATTCCTGGTAGGGATATCTTCCACCCATTTGGTAAAGAAGTCAATTGCAGTTAGAATCCACCTGTGTTGTCCTGAGGAAGATGGACTTATCTCCCCTATAAAGTCCAGACCCCATTGCTGAAAAAGGAGCACTTACTGTAATAGGTTTTAGGGGTAATGACAGCAATTTTTGTTTGCCAACAAACTTCTGACAAGGGATATAGGCTCTTACCTGCTGATATACATCTGGAAACAAAGAGGGCCAATAGTACCCAACTCTTAGAATCTTGTATGTTGTTTCCTTCCAGCACTTGTGGCCTCCATAAACACCTTCATGAGATTCAGAAATCACTCCTTCAATTTCAGATTTATCCAATAATCTGAGTAGAATACCACCTGGGTCCTTCCAGAATAACTGCTTTTCTACTAAACAATAGTTAGTAGTTTTTAGCTTCAAAGATCTAGTAGCTTTCCTATCTAAATGCTCAGGACATTGAAAATACAGCAGAAAATACACAATGTCTGTGTACCATGTGGATGCTAAATAATAATCCATAATATCTCCTTTTTCCAACATTGCTTGATCTTCTTTCTGAGCTAGCTCTTCAGCCATCACATATAATCCCAAATATTGGCAATTTGATTCAGCCAGCAGCTTGGCTAAACCTTGTCCCTTGACTAGTTTGGTAGGTCTAATATTTACATCATACTCCATGATTTTAGCAATCCACCTGCCTCTTTTCCCCTCACTATCAGGCTGTGTCAAAACATCTTTTATAGCAGCATTAGGCACATATGAAATAACTTTGGAATGCAAAACATAGATTCTGAAAAACTTTAAAGCTTTTACCAAAGCATAGGCCTGCTTCTCTAAGATACTGTATTTTAATTCAGAATCTCTGAGAGTTTTGCTGAAGAATGCAATAGGTTGTTCCAGACCCTCCTAATTCTTCTGCAACAAAACAACTGCTAGTGTATCCTCTGATGCAAATGAAAATGTTAGAAATTCTCTGGTAAAATATCGACTTACTAATACAAGGGCTTCAGTAAGAGCTATTTTGATTTTTTCAAATGCATTCTTTGCTTCAGTGGTTCACTTGACTTCTTGATCCTTTTTTAGCATGGTTGTAATCTGCTTGATAATCTCAACAAAGTTTGGTATAAACCAATGCAGAAAATTAAGTTTACCAATGAAGGATTGGACATCCTTTTTACTTCTTGGTAGACTTATCTTCAATATTGATTTCACCCTTTTAGGGTCAATCCTTATACCATCACCATAAACTAAATGACCCAGTAATTTACCTTCCTGTACAGCAAAGTGTGACTTCTTTGGATTCAAGGACAAGCCAAATTTCCTACATTTTAAGAAAGTCTGCTTCAAATGCTTTAGATGTTCATCATCTGATTGTGAAAAAATAGTAATATCATCTAAGTATATTACCACAAACTTGTCCTTTTCTCCGACAAATGCTATATCCATAGCCCTCTGAAAAGTGCCTCCATCATTCATTAGACCGAAAGGCATCTTATCATACATGAAAGTTCCCCAAGGAGTGGTAAAGGTTGTTTTCTCCTTATCATCAGGATGCATAGAAATCTCATTGTACCCTGAGAAACCATCAATCATTGAGATCCTCTGTGCTCCAACCACTTTCTGCAATATTTGCTCAATTTTAGGAAGAGGATAATTATCTTTTAGTGAAGATCTGTTCAAATTTCTAAAGTCAACACACAGCCTGATTTCTCCGTTCTTTTTCCTAACAGGAACTAGACTAGCCACCCATGAAGAGTACCTAAGGGGCACTATGATCTTGGAATCCAATAACTTCTTCACTTCTTTTTCAATAACAGGGAACAAGGCTGGATTAATCCTCCTTAATTTTTGACGAAAAGGTTTAACATTCGGTTTTAAAGGGACTTTATGTTATATAATTCCAGTGTCATACGTTCTCAATTCCTCATAAGACCATGCAAAAACATCAACATGTTCCTTTAACAATTTTATGTACCTGTTTCTTTGTTCAGCTGTAAGTGCTTTAGAAATTTTTACCATTCTAGGCTGTTGTGCAGAGCCAATGTTACAATCCACCACATTCTCTTCTGAGGACTGTACAATAGGTTTTAAGAGTGTATCATCTTTTGAAAATATCCTTTCCAAAGGTACCAAACCTTTTGGGATGAAATTACTTTTTAATTCAATGATTTTGTGTCCAGCTATTTCATTTTCAGCAATCTCTTCCACCTCTCCATCCCCTTCATCTTCCTCTTGATCAATCAGGGAATTAGAAAACTCATGTGTAAGCTCTAAAAATATTTTAATTTCAATGTCATCTTCAAACACTCTCCACTACTTTACATTATCAGGTACAGATGGTCTGTACCTAACTTCAATGGGATACCTCAATTGTGTAGTCTTGGGGATTCTAAAGTGTGTAGCAGCCAAGGCCAATGAATCTGCAATCTCATTATGGTCTCTTGGAATATAGGTAATGTTAAAGGCTACAAAATAATTTTCAATCATGTCCCATACCTCATTTCAATAGACTTTCAGCAAATCCTGTTTCACTTGATAGTTGTTCTTCACCTGCTGAACAACTAATTCGGAGTCGCCAAATGCAGAAATCTGCTGAATGCCCAAATTTTTTGCAGCCTTCAATCCTAACAGTAAAGCTTCATATTCAGCAGTATTGTTTGTAGTAATGAACTCTAATTTATACATTAGCTTTACTGTTTCACCTTCAAGGGATATAAGAAGAACCCATGCTCCAGCACCTTCTTTGCAATAAGATCCATCAAAGTATAATTGCCAAAGCTCATCCTCCTGTTCCCTGCTACATTTTACTGGCTGTTCCCTTTCAACCTGTAACAAACCAGAAGTATTGTCATCATCACTAAAATGTAACATGCAAGTACCCAGATCCTTATCAACAGCATACGAAGGATGGTTGGTAGGGTTCTTGTCATCTTTTACAATATAGGAAAACTGAAGCTCTCTATACATCCTTTTGTCTTCTCCTCCAAACACAAGAATAGTAGCATATGATAAATCCATTTGTAAGGTCCCACCAACTTTCTTTGCCCAAGATCTAGAGAGAAGCAACCCAAATTTAGGTGTAATATCAGCTACCACTACATCCATGATTACACTCTTCATGGGTAATTGAGTTAAACTGACAACCATGTCCTTTATTACCCCTAAACACTTCACAGCTCATGAAACAAATGCATACAGATCATGATAGGGTTTGGTTATACTCAGACCTAAAGCCTCCATAACAGCCTTCGGCATTAAATTGTGTGATGCTCCCGAATCTAACAAAAAATTATGTATCATTTGTTCAAGAATTGTCAGAGTAATGTAGAATGGAGGCGAAGCACTTGCTTCATTCTCAGTTTTTTCAGCCAAGGCTGATCCAATGAAAATCCTAGGATTTTCTTGTTGCAAATTCACTGTATCAGAAAGAGGCTGATTGTTCACTGAATTAATCATCTTGAGAACTGTCTCTTTATAGGAAGGATTTTTCATAAGTTCAGTTAAAGGCACATAAATCTTTAACTTGCTTAATTCATTTTCTAGGCTAAAATTCTATACAATTTTATTTGCCTCTTCAACGTCCATGTTATTCTTTTGTTTTTCTGGAATATGTTGTTTCTCTGACACAGGATCAGATTGTTGTTTAGTAGTAACAACTACCTTCTTCTTTGGGATTTGTACTACCTGTTTTGGGCCTAACCTTAGATTCACAGTCTTCTTGAGTTCATTTTGACAGACATCAGCAGTTATAGCAGTCATTTTCAGACCTAAATCATCCTTTGTTTCGAACATATCAGCATCATAGCATTCTTCATTTAGAAACTCCTCCTTAGTGACAAAACCATCAGACAATCTTTCTCCAAAATAGTTCACATCCTGATCTGTGTCTTCAAATATCACTTCATCATCAACCTCTTCTTCATTAGCAATATTGTTCTGAAGAGGTGGTGGTACTCTTTGGTCCTCAGTTTCTCTCCTTTCCCATTGAATATCATTATTCCTTTGTTCTCTAGGTATGAAACATGGGGCAAATTGTCTTCTAAATTGGTTCTAATTGTTAGGGTTTCTTTCACCTTCTTGAACAGGCTTGCTGGAATTTTTCTCTAGTTCTAATTTGTTTAATTTTGTAGTCAAAATCTTCACCAACTTGGCCATCTCATCAATTTTCCCTTTTGTAGAATGAGAAGCTGAACCTCTTGGAGATGCTTCTTTCTTTCCATTTCTGTCATAGATTTGCTGAGTTGTTTCCTTCTTCAATCTATTGGAAGCCAATATGTTAGATTCTACCTCCAATGTTGCATCCTACATATTCAGTAAAGAAACAGGTCTCCTTTCTCTTAGTAGTAAGGAAAATTCATGGTCGAAAGCATTCACATATGTAAGTTTTGCAGATGTTTTTGAAGGCTTTATTTCTGCAGGAATTCTGCTGTACATTTTGTTAAATCTCTTTGAAAAGTCTGCAATAGTTTCATCCTTTTTTCTCCTAAGGGCTCCAAACTCATTTATGTAGTATGTATGGTCTTTGGTGTCACCCCATTGTCTCATGAAGAGATCACAAAGCTCTTCAATGATAGTGATAGAGTTAGTAGGAAACTCCCTAAACCATTTCCTGACATCTCCATCAAGGCTCTGCACAAACATTCTCATCCATACATCCTTGGCTTCAATGTTTTGGTTATCAGCATAACTAAGAAAAGCTTCCTAGTGTTCTTCAGTTGTAGTTTCACCATGTCCATTAAATCTAGGCAAATATTTCTGATAGTCACCTCCAGGCAGTGCATTTAAAGGATGAGGCAAAACCAATGGTGCATATCTGGCTGCAACCATTCGGTCCATCATGTCTATAGGCTGATTTTGAGCTGCCATTTTAAGGCTGACTAACTTTGGTGATGGAGAGGTTTGGCTGGAACTTGGATGAAAGGGGTTTTTACCTACTTTCAACTAAAATAGAGGTATTTTACCAAGAGAGACTGTTTTAGCTTTTCTGAAAGATTGAGGATTAGTGAAAACTTGGAAGTTACTGTCAGGAATTATAGGCTTTAACCAAGGTGAATTTTCTTCTTCTTTTCTCAACACAGATGAAGATAATGAACCATCCAACTGGTCAGGGTCACATAGGGATGGTAATGAATGAGACCTTCTAATATTCCTTACTGTCTTCAATATATGTTCAGGGTCTGTAACACCCAACTGCAATGGTGAAATAGGTCTGTTTCTAGTTCCAATTCCCCTAGTAGCCACTGTGACAAACTGGTGAAAAGTAGTCTTAAGGATATGCTGGTTTAAGTTCACCTCTTAAAACCAGTGAAATGATAAGTATCCCAAGGAAAAATCCGTTTTCAACTTCGTTCCCTGGAAACGGCGCCAAAGATGTTTATGCCAGAAATTGTTTCTAGACTACAAAGAAACATGCCAACATAATCTCAAATATTCAATCAAACAAAACTAGGTTTTTAAAGTTTTTGAAAGGGTTTTCTGGTTGTGAAGTTTGGTGACAAGAGGGAATACATTCATAACCCAAATAGGGACTAAATCACAAGTAAAGAAGAATTGAGATGCATAATATAATAACCATGTATCCAACAGAAAATAACATTGAAGTTCATCCACAACAGGAAAGCACTACAAGCATAAAAACCATAAACCAGTAATGAAATTACCAATTGTGTAGCTAAACAAGCTAGAAATGAATCCAAAGAATAGAATGAAGGGTAAAATGGAGCATATATTTCATAATCAGTTCATCAAACACACATGAGATTCAAGTACTTAGCTTATCAACAAGTCAGGAGACCTCCTCTAGCCATCCAAAAGTCGAACCTCTTGTTCTATTTCTGATCTTCCTAAATACTATCTTTCAAAATCCAGTTAGATTCTAAACCCTAACTGCCTTTCATGCTACTCATCGAGAGGGTATTATCAAAATAGTAATTACAAAAAATAAAATATTCTTCAAAACATAACAAGTAACTGATTTTGCTAACAATGATCATAGATCTTTAGCAGCTTATGCTAACAAAGCTATCCCCTCTAAGGCTTGGGCCTTTCTCCTAGATTTCTATTGCTCTTCTTCTATCTATATCATTCTTCTAGTAAGCTCCTCATTCTGTTGCTGTAGATTTCTGATAGTCTATTTTAATCCTGCAAATTGTAAATATGTACTTCTTTTCCTTTTTAAGGCCTCTTTGGAGACTGCAATTAGTTCTTGGTAGTGATCATTCACCTCTTCTAGGTCTTCCCTGAGTCTTTTATTAGTTATAATCAAACCATCATTTATTTCTTGCATATATTCTACTTGATGTTTATACTGCTCAATTGTTCTCTCTAGATTTTCTTTCTCTGAGTCTAATCCCTTGCTTCCTGTTATATTTTGTAGTTCACTAGGAAGCCATGGAATGTTAAGCTATCTAAATATTTCCTCATCTTCAAGCAATAACTCTGTAGAAGTATCATGAAAACTTGGGTTTTCTTGATTATCAGTTTCAGCAGGAGCATTTTCATCAATCAACAGTTTTTTTTCTAAATAAGAAACCTCAATTTCATCTTTTTGTTGTTCCTTTAACATTTGATCTCGTATTTCCAAAAACACAGCAGACAATTTGGTCTCAGTGAGGCTAGATTCTTCTTTTATTTTCAATGGATTTTTCCCTTTGCTGTCACCTTTGCCAACCTTCAGCTTTTCATCAAAGGAAGAAGTATCAATCACAATTATCCCTTCTGTATTCAACTTGGGGTTTAATAATTTCTTCGTGTTTAGCCCCAATTTGTTTTTGGGCCTAGTTTTGGGTCTCGAGCCTGGGGCAAGCTCTCCTACCATTTTTAAAGTTTTTCCTTGATGGATGACTGTGGAAAATTCCATAACTTTAAGCTTCTTTTTCTTTGGTACCACTGTCCTATCCTCCTGACTATAAAACTCCTTTCTTGTGCCAACCCTAGTCTTATCAGTGACAATGAACTTATCCTCTTCCAACAAGTATGTTTCATCTTCAGACAATACTGTAATTGGACTTTGCTTTTGGACTTTAGTGTTTTATTCATCAGTTGAAATCTTCTCTGTAAGTATAATCTCTTCATCAACGAATGTTTCTGTTGGTGCTTCATTCTGAACAGGATGAGTATCCTTGTGAATAAATTGCATATTTTGGTTCTCACTATCATCTGGATGCTGCTTAGATTCACAATCTTCTTTTTTAGGTTCTACAACTTCCTCTAGCTTGAAACATTCTTCATCTTCAACCTTCAATTTTTGTCTTAGTTTCCTGATTAGGGTTTGTCCCTTATCAGCTGGCTTTCTGGTAGACTGTCCTTCTTGGCTGTTTTGAAACCCTGACCAAAAGAGAAAGTAATCCCAAGTCTTTCTTTCTTTCTGCAGAACACTGTTAATAATAAGTTTAATTAGTCTATGGTGAAAGATGGACTGAATAGTGTGGTCTTGGTGTTCTTTGATCCTGCTGGACATTTTCTGCAAGCTCTTTAGTAGGAAGAAATGTAGATTCATCCTTGATTCACCACTAAGGTGCCGAAGGAACCTGAAATGATACTTGAAGACAAAGGCATACCTTCCTTCACATGTAATGTAGCTTTGTAGAACCTTCATAGGCTCTACCCATTTAGCTCTGAAATTATGGATGGGAACTCCCTTGCCCCAATCTAGAACAATACCAGGAAATAGATACCTTTGGGCATTGAAAGTAAATGGCACTTTTTTTAACCAAAGTTCTCCTTCATTCTTGACCCCTGTTGCTTCAGCCACCAAATATGTAGTCAATTTGAACTTCAGAGTATCAAATGATACTATATATTTGTTATAACATTGATCAAATTTGTGAGAGACTTCAATATTATATCCATCAATATTTTTAAAGAAGTTCAACCATCCAGCATTCTCAAAGAGTTCAACACATCCTGGAAATTTGTCTATCCAATTCAACTCAGTGGGCTCGACCGTATTAGTCTTCCCACTCCTCTTCATCTTCTGTGTGGTTTTCAGAACCTGTTAGTAACTTCACAGCCTATTTTCCTCAATTTTTCATAGTATTGGCAGTCAATTCTCCCTTGAACTCTTACAAGCTGCTTGTCCTTGATTTTATACAGTCAAGAAATGCTTTATGCCCAATTTGAATAATTTAGGTTAAACAGAGCACCAAATATCTTTAACAGGGTTGTTGTTGAACTTTACTAACATCAAACGATGCTCATTTAGAGCTTTGGACTAATATCTCACCATTGGGAGTTTGTTAAATACATGAATTCATGTTTTCTTCTAACAATTTGACATTATAAGGCTTAGCAAAAAAACCCCAATTTAACAAGTCATGACCAAGGTCACGCGAGATACCTCATTCCAAGCTTGCTGCAGGTGTTAAAAGTTGATTCGTGGACTGGCTAAATGTCGAATTGAACGCTCCAGGTGTCTTCAACTCTCCAGCTCACCTCTAACTGTCACGCTGTGAAACCCTAATTTCCTTCAACTGCCAATTTCTAATTTTTTAGCAATGTGTCTCCACCAGCTTCATAATGCTCAATTCAAGAACCTCTTTCCCGTCAATCTCGCCTTATTCCATTGTCTTTCATGATTTACCATGCATTTACCTCTAACTACCACGATCTCCCTCACGTCATAACCAACACTTGTTTGCATGATTATCCTAACAAGACACGTATCAAACCTGCTTATTGATGTGATTAGTCACCCCAAGAATGAAGTCATTGAAGAAATTGACGTGAAAAATGACAAATTGAGCACCCGCGACTTTCTTGTAGCGTGCTAGTGCATTATTTTTACCCTTGCACTACAAGAAAGTTCAAAAAACAAATTTTGTGTTATTTGATCACTAATTCAACTTTAAATTAGGTTTATATGGTTAAACCTTGATCTTAGTGCTATTCATGAAACTGTTAATCAAAATATACCCTATAGAACCCTTCAGGACATAAGAAAACAAAAATAATGAAAACTTAATGGCATAAACTCAAAATTGAACTCTAAACCAAAATTTCCTAGAAGTAAGCAAATAAGCAAGCTTCAAAAAACACAAACAAAATATAATATTGAAGAAAACAAATTCATGACTTAACAAGGAGAAGGAGTCACTGCATGGAGACTGTCTTCAATTCGAATTGACTGTTTAGAAGTTTATGCTTCTTCTTCATCTTGAACAACTTCATCAGAGAGAGTAGAGGCTGAGATTTTTGGATCAAGGATGCTTATGGTGCTATATTTTCTCTCCAAAGTGCGATTATGATCCTCATTAATCATTCCACAGGTTCTGTCCAATCTTGTCCAGATTTCTTGTGGATCTTTAATAGATCTACTGAGGTAGGGCAAGCTAGGAGAAAGAGCCAGTTTCATTATTTCAAAAGCTGCATCCTTTGCATTTAGCCAGTCATTTTCACTCTCAAAATACTTTCTACCGAGTTCATTAGACACCCAAAGGAGATCTTGTATTTTCAAAAATATAATTATCTTCACCTTCCATTCATAATAGTCCGAGGATCAAGTCAGAAGAGGAACTGATGAATCCATTTGAAGTTGTACCTGCAAAAAAAAAAAAGGCCATCGTAAGGTCGGACAACCTGTACTTTTGGAATTTTCTTCACACCTAGCTTAGTTAATCAAGCAAGCTTGATCAACAATTCCTTTTCTTGGGGTATTAAGTGGTAAATTCTTCGCTTCTGGTGTAGTGCTGGAAGCAGCAATTTTGCTCAAAAAATGATCTAGTAGGAGATATGAGGAGGAGAAGTGCCTTGTCCGTCAAGGCTCTGATACCATATTAAATTGAGCACATAGATCTATGGACAAACACACAACTCACATGATAGATCACACAATTTACTCAGTTATTGAAGAATGAAACAGTGCAAAAATGGCTTGCAGCTGTGAATACTTTTCATTAATCAAAGAGTAATTAGATAGATAATTACAATGAAGTACAATGGATTTAATAGCCACAAGCAATTTGAATCCACATGAGGAAGTTCGAATTGATTAGACTCTACTTGAATGTAGGTAACCAAGACCTTGTCTAAATGACTATCAGAGGACTCAATAGTTAACTGACCTTGTCTAAACCATAACTGGAGTTCATTGGAGCTCTAAAACAAAACTCAAGTGTTACATTCAGTGTTGACTAAGGTTAACTGACTGTGGTAGGTGAGAAATTCACCCCACATGAGTGCAGTCAAGTAAACCTAGCACTAATTGAATGTAGAGGACTAGAACTGAATGTAACTAACTCCTAACTTAGCTTTACTAGTCATCAACTGAAGTGAACTGACCTTGGTTGGTTTCGGCACTCCCAGTGGCTTCCTAAATTGTAGGGATTGGTCTAGGAGGCTCCTAAACTGATGCAATCAAGTGCAATCAATGGCAGTGAACCTCAATTAGTGTTCTCCACACTTTAGTAACTAAAACATGTGCCCCAATTAGGCCAATTGGACCCAATGGTGTTAATGACTATAAATAGACTGGATGGACTCCCTATTTAGACATATGACCAAATTTGGACAGGGGAGGATTAATAATCCTAACAACAACGACCATCACCTAAAAATCATGTTATCCTTAACAACTACCTTGAAGATATGATAATTTTTATTAAAATTCCATCACATTTGGCAGTTTGTAAGTGTCAAGCTAAATAAGAGTTCAAGCACCTAAAATCTCCAATAAATTTGCTAGATAGTATAGCTACCTAATCAAGGAAAAAGATCTCAAGAAGCCTATGCCAACAAGAATCCAACATACAAACTTTAATCATAATTACACAAATTATGATGGACTGTAGCAAGCAAACAAATATATACACTGCTAAAAAAGCACTAATGTATTGATGAATTAAAAAAGGGGCAAGCACACATATAGTCTCATTGAAACCATCAAACTTGGAAATGTGGATTCTCTCAAACAGTCACTATTTGATATTACTTCTCTCTTAATTATTTTATTTCCATGGCTTTCATGATTGACGCTCCTCCCATTAATGTTCCTGCAAAAGTGTTTCAATTATCATAATGTTGCTCCTCTTACCTTATCCGATCTTGGGCCTTTCCTGACCTTCACTACTACTCCTATGTCCATGGTCACAATAAATGTAAGTAAAACTTGATTTATCTATGTCATGGTGTCTTTTATCCCATCCAAGGTAGCCCTTACAACTTCTTCTACCAATAATATAATTTATCACTTCCAATATCTTCCCCATGAGTTGCTAATAAGAATGAATCCATCTCTTGTTTCTTCCTATGAGGCCATAAAAGAATCTTTGATACCACTGCTATGAGCCATACTCAAAATATAATTTTTAAAACTAAGACTCGCAGCACAAAGTTGAAACTTGGAAAATAATATTAATTTGAAAATAGTAAGACACCAACAGTAATAAGCAACAGAAAAAACCAACAAAAAAAGCAGTAAATTTGACACTAACAACAATAAGTTCAATAAAAACAATGGCAATTCCAGCACTGTTCAACAACAAATTTGATCACAAATTCTAAAGCACTAATAGGGGGGAATATTAATATCACCTAAATATTCAAAAGCTACATCAAAAACAATGAAGCATACATAAAAAGGTATGGATGCCAACACAAGACCAAATCCAAGTGTAGTATGGACTCATAAAAAGGCATGGACGTCAACTCAAGGCCAAATCCAAGGGTAGTATGGACTTTGCCACTTGCCAAAAGATCTCTCTTACAAAGAAATTTTGTTACACATTCCCCAAAAAGACACCCTATTGTAATCCCAAAGATCCTTTTTATAGGTAATGATCCTACCATTAGAGGAAATTTGGGGTCTAAAATGGGCCTTATAAGAAAATGCGCCAACAATAAATTTTGTGAGTTGGAATTCAAGAACCATCAGAGTTTCGATAAAATGAGTCAACCATAATGGTTGAATTGACATATTTGTAATAAAAGAAAACTACTTTTTTTGTTCGTATTTTCGACATATATCCCTATGTTTTTACTCAAATTCCAAGCGGGAGAGCTCGTTGGATACATAATTTAATTCTGCATCCAATGAGTACCCACACTGCATACTTTTGATAGACCCCACTACCCCAAAAAAAGAAATACCTAAAAAAATGTGATTATGACATCCTTATCTTAACATAGTTTGTTGACTAACAAAAAAGTATAAATGGCTAAGAACTTCTAATCACCATACCAATTGTCAATAGCTAAAACTAAACTGGGTTGTCTTTAGACATCACAACAGAGAAAACACCAAAATAATAACCAAGGTAGACCACCATAAAGAATATTTTGGTGGAGAAATTCAATATAAGAGTTGATCAGCTATAAAGAGGATGTGCCAATGTAGGAGGGGTCCCTAACTATCCATGAATCCTGAGAGGGGGCTCAGATTTCCAATATGGATTTGCCTCTTTATTAGTTATTTCTAGTGTAAAATTATGACAGTGGAATCTTAGTAGCTTCTTGATTTTTGGTTTTTATAATAGAAGTGGATATGAAAGGATATTTTTATGAGAAAAAAGGATGTTTCAAAGGACCTTAGGAGAATGTGCATAATTGCACATAGGACAAACGAAGTGATTTTCAGAGCTACATTTTTTGTACAAGGACCAAAATACTTTCCTTTGTCCTTGACAACGTCTCTATCATTCCTTCAAAAGTGTCCCTAGAAATCGCCACTTCTATATCCCACTGACTTGCCAAGTCTATCCACATGTGAGAGAGAAAGTGTGACCAATAGATAATCCCATAGAAATTAAATCAAAACCATACTTTAATTCCAAGTATTTATTAGCAACTCTACTTGACCACTATCACCCTATTACCATTATAACATAACCATTATACTATGAATATTATATGGCCATTATAGTATGGACATTATAACATACTTACCACTTCGAATTCAAATTTGAATCCAGTACAATACAAAAAAAAATTGGATTGAAAATTTCGATATGGGAAAACTTCAGCAGTATGCATCTTAAATTCAACAATATACATTTAAAAAGGATTAAAAGGCTTACATAAGACATAAAGGTTGAATTATAGTGCCTTTAAGATTTCAGTCAAATGTCAGTGGGGAAACGACCTCCATCACAGAACCCAATGGATATGAGATTCAACAAAACATGGCGCTCAAATTGGCCTCCATGGATAGTAATCTGGGCACGATGAAGGAGAATAGAAATTATAATATTTTATTTACATATAATAATTATGCCTCTCGCTGCTTTCTTCTTCAATCAATCCACTCTTAGGTTGAAGCACAAGGAATTGTAGGACAGATTAACAGAACCTCATCATTGGAGGTGTCCATGGGATTCATGCTATATTAATCATGTATATGAAAAAAACCTAAAACATATTTGGAATTATTCATGTATATGAACAACAACTAAAACATATTTTTCATTCATGCTCAAACAATATTAAATATGGAGTTCTTGGTTGTTTCTTGCCAATGGAAATTGACATGATTATTATGGCCCAGAAAGAATATGAAATTGGTATCTTTCAACCAACAAATTTCATCCAGAACTCCATATTTATAATTTGGGTTACAAAAATCGACAAATTTCATCCAAAACTCCATATTTATAATTTGGGTTACACAAATCAGCAAATTTCATCTTAAGCTCTGACTTTACATATTTGGTTACAAAAATCAACAAATTTCATCCTTAATTATGCCCTTATAGATTGGGTTACACAGAGTAGTAGATTGGCTCAACACTATCAACAAGGTACATGGATACAAATTTATTTTGGGTAGTCAGTATATGGACAAGTGAATAATCCTTGATTACACACTAACTTAGGTAGCATCAACTTCCCAAGCTATACATAGGATTCACTTGCAAGCCATAAGATTCAGAATTGTTGCCTCCCAAATATGTTCTTCAAATGTTACAAAATCATTTAACAAAGTGCAACCTAGGGGCATTTAGAAAGATTTCCCAATGTCACCTCAACAAAATTTCCTCTCTATTTAGGCTATTTGATTTTTGTCATTAGGAGGGAAAGCCTATAAAATAAATATTTTTGGTACTTTAATAATAAGATGGTGGGAGAGTTTTTCAAGGATAGTAGCTATGCAATTGGGCTATGAAGTTAGGGAATATTTAGAATAATAGGGTTTAAATACAATGGATAAGAATTAATTTATATATCATAAGGATTGGAACAATTCAAGTATCAATTATTTTCAAAGTCTTTAGTAGCATTTTATATCATGGTACAAATGGAACCTGGAAAAATAACTATACAAGTTAATGAATGAATTATTGCATATTTTGTTGTAAAATTACTACCATCATGGCATAAATGGAAATTCCAAGCATAAAATAGTAAGCCTAACCATGAGTTAAAATTAATACAAATTTTGGACTTTCCATTAGTGGAAACAGATTAGGCATCCAAGCTCGAGATGATGGGTGATGCTAACCACAAATAGGATGAGTAAAATTTCACTTGAATGAAGCATACGAGCTTCTAAAGGAAATCAAGGGATGAGAGGGAGGGAATCCATTTCGAATATCACATAAAAAAACTTATTTTCTATCTCTACATTTTTTGGATTTAAAGACCAATAACCAAGAAAATTTTGAATCCTTGGATTTGGGGATCACAGAAGGTTTTGAAATGTTTTAGGAAGTTTTTCTTCACCATGTTAGGAGGTCCATCAAGTTTCCAACTAGGTGGCAGACTTTGAGAAAATGTGAGAAAATATGACATTAAATATAATTCATTGGTGAATGATACAATAGACACAAGGCCTATATGTTTTAAATTGTTAAAGACGTGACTTTTCAATCATACCTCACATTTGTTAGTATTAACTAACACACAAGTTAAGATTAATTAATGATAACATTAAATGGGTTAATAACAACATAAATATCCCTTCAATAAATACCTAAGTACAGGAGCAAATAGTGCACTTATTTTCCACATTGCATTGTTCTACAAAAAAATGAAATGAAGCATTCATATTTGTAAGAATTAGTACAAAATACTTCTTGTTTATTTCCCAATTATTTAGGCATTTAGTTCTAACTTTTAAGAAACATTTGAGCTTTAATAAAATTTGCAATGTTACTTGAAAGTAGTATAAAGTGGAAGAAATACTTTTATATTTTCTTGATTTCTTCTCACATGCCAAACATCCCCATACAAAAATGAAATTATCATGAACTTGTTTTAACCCTCTTGCACATCATATTATGGAAGTGAGGTTACAAATGAGATTGATTTAACCATCCCTTTCTGTTTAGGATTTGAGTGAAAATCCAAATTGACTCAGATTTATGCATTTTTTTAAAATCCTCTTTGCACGTTGCTGAACAATACCCCTTGTTTTTTACCCTAGTGCTGCTAAATATTGAGATCAAAATAAATAAGTATACCTAATAATTCATTTCCAACAAAACGCTTGGGAAATACTATAAGAACAATTAATCAATGTCATACTTCAAGTGAATAAAATGAAGAATACCATGTTAAAAGTCATGGAATCACATATGCACTAGATTCAAATTCTAGTGTGCATGAATTATCATAAGGCACATGTAATAAACACAATAGAAAATTGACACAATAAGAGAGACTTGTACTACACATTGAATTTAAACACTTCCACGGTGAGATGAAGTCTATGTATGATAGAAAACTCCTGCAAGTACATTAGCAATACTACCAATTGCAATATTAAATGCATAGTAACAATATTGATCATGATAGAATAAGCGTTGCGATGTTCAGAAAGAAACAAAAGTGTCTAAGAATTGATACACATAAAGCAACTAGGTTACAAAAGAAAATTACATATGAAACCTCAATAAGACATGCAACACGTTATAAAAACTAGAACTAGAGATGACCATCATCCCTACTTCCTCATAATTCAAATGAAGATGATTTTGTCAAAGTGAAATGCAAAGGATAACTAAGCAAAGTGAAAATTCAAATTGAATCAATATAGTATATACTAATGATGGCCCATATGGACCATATTTTCCTTAAGGTTGATGTGACATCTCTAGAGTTAAGTATTGATGTTGTATTTTATTCTTGTGGTTTTTTTCATATTCATCTATAGATGGTGTCTAAATTTTTCCTATAAATACAAGCCATCTAGGACTTAATCATTGTGCATATGTTTTTAGTTTCACTTTCTTAGTTTTATGCGAATACCGAGCACTGATTTTGGTAGACTACCTTTTTTTACAAATCCTAGTATTTGCTTAAACATTATTAAAATTCCCAAGGCTTCCATCACAAAGTTATTTTTATTTACGTTTGATAATAGAGCCTTAGAGATGTTATGTTTGGTGTCTTGCATTGAATCTGTTTTCTTTGTATATTTTATATCTATGTGGAAGTACTTCAATGTTAAACGTCAAAGCTTCCTTCAATATCTCATTCTTGATGATCTTGGATTCCTATTTCAAAATTTTGTATCACAAAATGTTATCATCTTTTTTTTTAATTCGTTGTCATTAGTGTGGATTTTTTAGTTTTGTCTACATTCTAACAGATTTTGGGTCCAAACTAGTCATTGACTTGGTCAAGTTAGACAAAAATCAATGAATTGGAAAAGGAAGACAAAAAAATGGTGACTTGGATAACTTAATATGGTTTTGGGTCCAAATTAGTCCCAACCAATAACTAATTTGTTTGATTCTAACAAAATTCAATCACTCCACCGAGTCCAACAAAAATGGTGTCTTGGCATAGAGATATTTTACTCAATGGAGACCAACATTGTTGACTCGGATGCCTAACCATGGCCTAGGTGGAAAAAAAATAAAATGGTTAACATTGACATACTTTTAGCAAGAAAGGGTTGAAGGGTGGGTTACAAATAGGTTCAATTTCCTATGTTAAAGTACCCTCTGTTAAATAGTCATCAAGTTCTTATCCTTGTATAGTAGAGCATTGACTCGTTATAAATATCAAGTTCAATAAAATTCATCTGCATTGGTTTTTTTTTGTGTGTGAACACAAAACAGAATACAGTCATGCAACTCTCAGAGCAGTCTTGATAGGATAAATCCAGTATATTCTGGAGAAACCAAAGGAATTTGGAATTTGGATTTCATGCAGTAAGTAGGAATTTGGAATTTGGATTTCATCCAGTAATATAGCATGGTATTTGGAATTTTTTATTCATGCATGGTTGGAATTTGTATCCTTGAGAGGAAGCTATGATATGTACATCATTGAACTTATATATGAAGTTTCCAGCCATAGATATCTTGTGTCAATTTTTGATTTGATTTTCAGCTATATGCGTTCATATTTTTCTATTTACATCTATTTATGACTTGACATCTAAAGAAGATAAAGGAGTTTATTTTATTACTGTAATACTGCTGCTAATTCTATTGTAAAAGAACATTTTTAAATCTGAACATTGACTGATAATTTTCCTGAGAATGTGATCCAGGAGGATATCCTCCTGGATCAGAATGACTAAAAACTTAACTTATTGATTGGTGTCTTTTCTCCTTAATTGCCAGGAAATTTAGGGCTGTTGGAAAGTTTATTATTGTACTTCTTAGTTCCATTGTTGTTTTGTACATTGATTTACAACAATCCTATGAAAGAAAATTCGGGGGTTATGATCCAAGGAACCTTCTAGAAATAAGGTGAAATTTTTGAATTGTATTGAAGTGTCACTTCAGTGAAATTTCCAACATCACCAAGGAAAGAAACAACAAATCATCTCTACTGTTAAAGAACATCCCAAACTTCAAAGTGATATCTACAAACAATGAGGGATTCAAAACAATAGGAGATACCAAACCAGCGAAGAAGGAAGAAGTCAATAAGGTTGTAACAATTAACTTCATATCAAGTACATGTTTCTTTTATGGCCACAATTTTGAAATCATATGATCCTACTCCATTTGAAGCAACAAATGGAAAGCAACCGTGGAAAAAATGCAATGCAGGAGGGACGAATTGTAGTCAAAAGGTATAAACATAGCATCCTACTAAATGAGATTCTATAGTTTGCAAATAGATCTACAGACTAACTATAAGGTATATGGTTCTATCAGCAAATATAAGACAATGTTGCACAAAATGGTGTTGACTTTGAAGAAACTTTTTGCCTATAACTAAGATGAATATAATTAGCTTGATGTTTGTGATGGCCATTGAGTTCAAGTGAAATATTCACTAGTTGGATGTCAAGAGTGCCTTCAATGAATGATGTTCTAGAAGATGAGGTATATTATGTAATTTTGAAAAAACACTATACGATGTCAAGAAAGATTTTAGATCCTAGTTTGCAATAATCGATATTCACTTCAAAGATGATGATTTTAGAAGAAACCCATCAAATACAAACTTACACATCAACATCAAAAGTATGGAAGCTATATTTTAGTCATATACGTTATTCACATGTTTTCTCTCAAGTTTACAATGATAAAGTTAGTTCTTCATGTGAATTGTTGTGCAGGAAGAGAGTCGAGGTTATATATTTGTTAAGAGATTCTCCTAAGTACTAGAAATTCAAATCCATTTAGAGAGGATAACCAAAGGCTACAACTAATAAATTGTAATCTCATGGTGGATAGTTCGATGGTTTCTAATAGTGTAGTACCTATGCACAAATGTTGAGAGCGATAAAGTGGGTTTAGGCACATATGCTCATATCTATGTTGAGGTGAATATACAAATTTGTTTACTGTTGCTTACTTTACATATGTACTACAGAGAGTAAGTGGAACCCACTAAAGGATAAGTGCCCAATAACTTTAGGTGAGGAGACTAGAACAAGATTAATTAATTGTAATATTCCAATGCATAAAGAGGGTACTAGACATAAAACCTTGTTCAATTTCTTTTCCAGGAGACTAGAGAAAATGCAACTGAGGGGGGATAAAAAAGGATAGTCTGAAAATTGAAGGAGCTAGCCGTTGGATATAACGGGAGAAGTTGCAATGTTTAGATAAATTGCAATAGTGTTTTTGTAGGTTAAAATGCATGCTTATTCTTGGAAAGTGTGATGGTCATATGAGCTCAATTTATAGAATTTGATTACATGGAAATTCAGGACCTAGAATCAGGGGGCGAATGAGTGAGATTTGTGAGTCATCCCTTCCTTGAGCTGCTTAGATAGATTTTAGGTACCACCACTGGCTACACTGTTAGAGCTAAGGGAATACCTTAAGGGGTGTCACAACCCATAAACCTGCAACAATGAAAGGATGAAACCTATTTAATAAATCCATTGAGGAGTAGAAGAAACAACCGTATAGTTCATGATAAATGAAGGAATCATTTCTAAGTAAAACTTTATGGCTTTTGGAGAGGAAACAAAACCACCAACACACATTAAAATTTTAGAGGTATATGAAGGGAAGGAAACAAATAACCACCACCTTACTCATTTTTAGAGGATATGCTATGAATCAGACTATTTTATGTTTTCTTTCCCAGAAGGACTCATATCACTTTATGCACATTTGGAGGAATTGCATCAGCGTCACCCCGATGCCTTGTAGGAGAACCCCAGCCATTCTAAGGTCATTTTTTATCCCATTCTTTTATTGTCAGGTTGGCATAACCCATTGGTTGTAGGAAGTACCTAAAAATAATCAGTTTATTGGATTCCCTAATTCAATTTGTCTCTGTATTCCACATAGTTATCCCATTCCATGTTTTTAGTAGGCCTAACTTATGATTATGATTTTGGTAGTTCATAACCTTCTTATTCAGATTCAGATTACAATTATAGTTCATATTATTATTTAGATCTTTTTAGTTCCATTGGGTTATAGAATTTTATCTTGTCTGTTCATGCAGTTAGTTTTGTCAGTAATATTTGGCATACCTAAGTACATTCAATCAGTTGTCAAAACGTAGTGCATCTAACTTGTTATCATAGGTAGAATAAATTTCCACCTTAAGAAACACAAACTTGCATCCATCGCTTGGGTTTAAACACTAATATCTAATATATGGTTTGATTTCTCGTGCAGGGTTTTAGAGAATTCCGTGCAACAACCAGGTTTTGCGATTCTAGGATTAAGAAGAAAATATCGGCACATATTGGGCAATAAAAAAAGATGCCGATAGCCATTGCAATCGGCGCAATGGAAATGAAACCCTATGAAAATATATAAACATTCACACAAACCCTTGGACGACAATTGGGTATTAAAATAGGGCACGAGAAGTATATAATTTGATGTGGCAAATGCAAATAACATCAACAATCAACAAAATACATCGCATACATTAAATAAGGGCAAATAAATGGGGATGAAAAATAGACTGGCGTACCTTAGTGAGCGATGCTGGAAATCCATTGACCTTGGCGACCACAAGATCTCCGAGCCTCCATTGTTTGCAAGAAGCTATTTTTCCTCCTCGTATTTTATTCAATGCCATGTCGTAAAACCATGATAGAAATGACAAATACTGTATGGCATACCCTTAACAAGAATTATACCCTCCCAGTCTTCCTCTTCCACAATTTCCATAACACCATTAATTTTCCCCTGCCCCCCGATGCCACAATAGTGTCAATGCCTCATAACAATTGGGTATGTGTTAAATTATCGATTAACATTTTACAGAGGCAATATTTTTGTGGCTCATTGGAAAATGGAGAAATGGGCTCACGATGGAATCTGTTGGCCATAGGTTTCGACCGGAGGTCTTGATACTGTGGATGGGAGAAATGCTATAGAGGACTCCAAATCGTCCTAGATCTCTCTCTCTACTTGCTCATCGAAGGTCGTGTGGATGGATGAAATATTGTTTTTTGTTATTTTGTTGGATGGACGAACTATGGTATCAAAAGAGTTGGTTTCCAATAAAGAGGGATTAAAGAACAATAATAAAGTTTATTGATAGAGGTAAATAAATAATTGCAATAAAATATAGTAGTTGAGTTATTCCCCCATTAACCCCCTTTTAGTTATATGTACAATTCTATCAAATCCCTTCTCTCAGTTATGGAGAAATAATATAATAACACCAACATCAACTCTAATTGGGAGGAATAATTATTTATACTAACTGAACTGAATATTGACAAGGAGGGACAACATAGGCATCGAATTATGCTTTAAATAACCATAAATAACACTCACTACTAAATAAATTATATGTCGTCTCTCTTAGTTGATTTTATATTTGGGTAGGGGTTCATTTTCCTATTGCAAAGGATACTCTTGAAAAAGATATCGAACTTTGTACAAGTCCATTGGCTTCAACACCTCACAAATGATATTATTGAAAAAGATATCACAACTTTGTACAAGTCCATTAGGTTTAACACCACAAAGGGTAGGAAACCCATAGGATAGAAAATCAACTTTGGGTGTGATGGGGACATATTGACCCTGGATAAGTCACAAGTTATTGGTATATATGGTTTGCGTGATGTCGGGTCTACTTTCCAATTATAGTGGTAGTTTTTTGAATTTGAACCTAAACATTTCCAAGGTAATCATCTCCAGTGATTGATTCCTATGGACAAAAACAACACTTCCATCACTAATAGTCCTCTTTCTAAAGATACCATTACCTTACAAAATTTATTGAATAATGTACAACCAAACTACAACTCTTAAAGGATAAAGCAATTATTGAAAATACATATGTGGCAAGTTTGTTTACTACAAACATGAGGTAATAAAAAGTACTTTAGTATAACCTTATAACGATAAACCTCAATCCATAACCATAAAACCTAGATGTTTCACCATCACCCCTCTACAAGGCCCAAAGAGAGAGGGGCCCAATATTCAAGTTTTTATCACTCACAAATCGTAACTCCCTTGACTAGGGATAGCTAATTGTGACAACATGGATTGATTAGTTTTATTTTTCAAGATTTTTTTTTTAACCAAAATATTACATACATAAAGGTACATGGATGATAGGGAATCTTATAAGGTTAGTCAACTAATTGATGCTAGTGGGGATCAATTATATTTGTTCTTTCCTTATTAGCTTACAAAAATCAATTCTTGCATTATTGTATAAACATCTACTTAGTGGAACAACTAGTTGTCTATAAACATGTTCACAATTGTTTTTCATTATTCTTAACAAAAAGGACATAGCATCCACTTTATCTAGTATTGTATAAACATCCATTTAACCCTTCACTTACTACATATATAATTCCTTATCCTTAACACATCAATAAATTTTTTCATTGAAAAGCTAACATTGAAGAACAAAAGGGGTAAGAATTTGTAACAAATGTTTTTGTAGCACATCCTTACCACTTACGCTATCCCTATTCATTAAGTCACTCTTGTTGACTTGACATGTTTGATGATGTAGTATATCTCATTTCTTCTTAAGTTGGACTTCATATCATTCCATTCACTTCTTGTGTTAGACATCCTTATAGCAATGTCCTCATTAGTTTCCTCCTAGGATGTCTCTAGATGCCTTTGTCCATTGATTGTATCCCCTTGGATTTAATTCATTGAGTAGTTGATGTTTGAATGAGTGATTTGTGCTTGACTACTAAATAGTTTCTCCCACTTCATATTGCATACAACATGATGGTGATGATGATGGACACAATGATGATGATGATGAGGAGGATGATGAGGATGATGATGTTAATGATGATGATGATGATGATGGCGATGATGATGATGATGATGCTAATGATGATGATGATGATGATGATGATGATGATGTCGATGATGGTGATGATGATAATGATGGTGATGATGTTGATGATGATGATGATGATGTCAATGATGATGATGGCGGTGATTTGTACATCATCATCATTTCAGGTATTTGTACATGGAAAGGACTACCATGTATATGGAAGAGGTGTAGTGAATGGAAGTGCATTTCAGGGATTTGTACATAATGGGAATTTTTAACAATGCATTGATTCACATTCATATAAAATGTCATTGATTCGGCATGACAATGATGTTGATGATGATGATGATGGCAATGATGATGATGATGATGATGATGATGCTAATGATGATGATGGTGACGATGATGTTGTTGATGATGATGATGATGATGATGGTGATGATGATGATGACGATGCGGATGATGATGAGGAGGAGGAGGATGGTGATGATGACGGTGATGACGGTGATGATGATGATGATGATGTAGATGATGATGACGGTGATGATGATGATGATGATGTCGATGGTGATGATCATCATCATCATCATCATCATCATCATGATGCTAAAGATGATGAGGAGGAGGAGGATGATGATGATGAATATCGTGATGAAATCTAGGTAGTGTGTGTGCAATCTAGGCACGCAATTTGCATGCTTTCATCCAATATACTATAAAAATGTTTTCCTACACATCAATTTAGTTTCATTGACAAATTATGAAAAACATAAAGGGAACAAAAAGATGGGGAACAAAAAGGAAAATAAAGGAAAAATATCAAGTAGACATGACAAATTCATGTATTAGGATGTGCATTCATAGGCATAGATATTCATATTCATCCATGGTAGTGTAGTCTCTAATAGAATTAAAAGAACATATTAAGAAATCCTCATAACCTATAATCCTGAAATGACTAGCTTTGAGTTCCCCATGAAGTATTCCCATATGAAAAATTCCTCGCATCTAAATCCCATTGCTTTAGAGGACTTCCATTCTTGTCTTGTGAGGTTGAAAATCTAGGGGGAGATTGTGCTCCCAATATGTAATATAATGACTTCAAACATTTGATACAATGGTAATCATTTATATATTTACTTGATACCAATGTACTAGGATTTTATTCCTTTCCTAAAATATTAAATCCTTTATTATCTTATAACTACACTAAGAAAAAGGTGGTGTAAACATTACATATATGACCATGACTTTGAGATTTATTTTTACATATTATTTATCATTATTCATTAAACATGTATACACAATCCCTCCTCTATAAAATCTAATTTCATAGAAAATGTTAAACAACCCTTAGTGACATTGTATTCCAGCAAGTACATACAAAACTCACCTACCTACACTTCAAAACCTATTTAAGGATTCCCAAAATAAACGTAGAGATAACCAAAAAAGAAGATAATTTCATGATCATTTCTTTTCTTCCTAAAGGCCATATAATGATAAAATCAACCATGAGAGAAAAATAAATATCAATTGGAAATATCCTAGTGTTTTTCTAAAAAGATCGGTACGTACACTGCAATTTTGTATGCTTCTTTAGATTGAAGATCTTTACTACCTATATTCTACTTTATCCCACCTAAAAACATATGTTGTGTGCCTAATCTAGAATGTGAATAACTTGTGAACTATCAACACAAAATCTAAATTTATGGTCATCTTTAGTGGAATAGGCATTACACTTTTACGTTCCAAATGCACTTTTCCAATTTGGTGAAATACATGAAAATGACATAATGCAAAATATTATTTTCTATAGGACAAATAAAATACTACAAAAAATATTTTTGTGTAATAGGCAGTGATTCTCATTAGTACAACACCCTTGAGGATTCCCCATACAAAAGCACAATATAGGTCCCATGGGACTGAATGACATGTGTACCTATGTCTATAAACATATAGATATATTTTTTACCAAGAGGAACTAAGGGTGAAAAGAATACATGCAAATAATCCAAGTGTTTCCATACAAATAATGCAAATAAACTGTTGATGAAATTGTAACTTTGGAATGTATTCACTTGTATTTCTTATGTATTGTAACCTGATGTTTATTTCGGGATGTACTTGAGTCATGTCATGCCCCGATGTTCCTATTGGGAGGTTCTATAATGTAAACAAGTCATGTAAAGTCATTGTGGGTAACCCTCCTATTGATCAAGGGTTAAAGTCCCCGCATTTATGGGGCACTAGGGTTATTAGACTCACGTAGTGAAGTCGGACCTAGTTGGGTTTAGTCAAGTTAGGAATTAGTATAAATAGAGAGCTAGCCTCTCTATTTATCACACACTCACTCACACTCAGTTGTAGCGCATAGCTGTGGAAGAGAAAGACACTAGGGAAAATAAGAAAAAGGTTACTGTTGCCGGGAGATCATCTTACTGTTTTGGGGTTTTACTTTTGGTGTTGATTCTATCTCTGAGGAAGTTGCGGGGTTTTATCCATTTATGGTTTCCTCGAGGAAAAACACTGTTTTCATTGTCTCTTGTGTTTGATTGTTGTGCTTGTTGTTCTCTCAATTAAAGATCCTAATGTTATGCTAGATTAATGTTAAAAATCTAACATGGTATCAGAGCTAACCTAAGAAGAAGACACTATGCAGCTGCGGGAACTAGGGATTCCTACTTTATGGATCTCTCTCCATAGATTTTCAGAAAAAGAAGGTTGGAATAACTCTCCTCCCTAGGGTGCATCTTTCTGTCGAAGAAGAATCCAATTCTGAGGTTTTTCAGTTTTGGACCTGACACTACTGCCAGAAATTAGGGATTTTTATAGAAGTGGAATTTTTCAGTGAGCCCAGGCCTGGATTGATATCCTCCCCAAAATCAAAGTTAGGGATCAAGATCAAAGCATTTGGTTGGATAGAACTTCATAAAAGAAAAACCCTAATCTGCTCCTGAACCAACACTGCAAAATTTCAACTCCAAATCTAGATCCGACATCTTGACCTGGTAAGATCTAAATCTTTTGTATTTCCATTTGAGGTTCTTAGTTAAGATGTCTCATCATACCAAGCTTGATGAAAAGCTTGAGGGAGCTGATAACTTCCGAACCTGCAAGTATAGGATCTCCCTGGTCCTGGAAGAAAATGAGTTGGACTCCTATATCAATGAGGAGGTTGCAGTTCCAAAGGGAGATGAGGCTAAGGCCTTACACAAGAATAAGATGGTTATGGAAAAGAGGATCATTGTTGATTCAATCAAGGATCACATCATACCATAGGTGTCCTCCCTAAAGACACCTAAAGCTATGTTTGATGCCCTAACCAAATTGTTTGAAGGGAAGAACATAAACTAGAAGATGACTCTGAGAAACCAACTGAAGAATGTAAAGATACAGAATGCAGAGACCATCCAGTAATACTTTACAAGGGTCTCTCAGATCAAGGAACAGCTGGAAGCAGTAGATGAAGAAGTGGAAAATGCAGAGATTGTAATGACCACCTTGAATGGTCTCCCTAGATCATGGGACTCCTTTATTCAAGGAATCTGTGCCAGAAAGAAGTTAGTCAAATTCAGTAGACTATGGGGAGAATGCTCTCAAGAACAAGCTTGGATAGCAGATCGAGAAGAGAAGATGGGAAGTGAATATCAAGCTCTCACAGTTCACTCCAAGAAAGGCAGAAGAAACTCTCATCACTCCAAAGGTAAGACCTTTCACCATAAATATAACATTAGAAAGGACTTATCTAAATTAAGATGCTATACATGTGATGAAAGAGGACACTTTGCAAAATACTATCCTAGAAACAAGATTAACTCTCATAAGAAGGGAAACAAGAGAAGACATCATCCTCATGCTGTAGAGGATGATGAACCTCCCAAAAAGAGAACCAGATATCAAAGTGAATATTCTTTCAGTGATGAAGAATATGTTTTGATTTCCACTCTCATAGGAAAAATTACTCACGGAAGTAATGATTGGCTTATAGATAATGGGGATTCCAAACATATGATAGGATTCAAGGAATCCTTTGTGAAACTCTCAGAACATGAATCTCCTCACAAGGTGAAGCTCGGAGATGACTACCAGTATCCAATAAAAGGTAGTGGGGAATCCTCCTATAAGCTAGACTCTGGAAAGTCTATGATAATGAAGGAAGTATTGTTTGTACCAGGACTAAAGAAGAACATCCTCTCCATATCTGCATTAGATGCAAAAGGCATGAGGGTTGCATTTATAGATGGCCAAGTTATCATGTGGCCAAATGGAAAGACTATTGATGATGCAGTAGTGATTGGGGAACAAGAAGGAGGTCTATACAAATTGAAGGGCCATCCAGAACAAGCTTTAGTCCATGACATAGTAGAGCCAAATGAGATTTGGCATAGAAGGCTTGCACATGTGCATTGCAGAACACGACCACTTGCAAGCAAATTTGTTGAAGGTCTTCCAGAAATTCAAGCAAAACATGATGGGATCTGAAAAGGATGTGTGAAAGGAAAGAACATAAAGAAGACATTTCCAAGTAGCGAGAGCAAAGCAAAAGGAATCTTGGAAATCATCCACTTCGATGTATGCGGTCTAATGTCATCAAGTTCACTAAGCAGGTATGTATACTATGTTTCTTTTATTTATGACTTTTCTAGGAAGACATGGATTTAATTCATGAATAAAAAAGATGAAGTATTCAACAAGTTCAAGGAATTCAAAGCCTTGATTGAGAACCACACTAAAAAGAAGATCAAGACCTTTCGATTAGATAATGGCGGATAATTCACATCAAATGAATTCAAATAGTTATGCAAAGAATCGGGGATTAAGAGGCAGTTTTCCACTCCATACAATCCACAATAGAATGGGATTGTAGAAAGGAAGAATAGAACTATCATGGAAGCTGCAAGAGAAATGCTTCATGATCAAGATCTGCCTATGCATCTATGGGCAGAAGCTGCCAGAACAACGATGTATGTACAGAACCGTACTCCACACAGAGTACTTGAGAACAAGACTCCTCAAGAAGTCTTCTCTGGCAAGAAACTAGAAGTCAGCCATCTCAGAATATTTGACTGTCCTTTATACATTCACATTACAAAAGAGAAGAAAACCAAATTAGATCCTTCAGGAAAGAATGGCATATTTGTGGGATACTCTAAAATCTCGAAGGATTACAGAATATAGTTCCCAGGATTTAAGAAGATTGACATCAGCAAGGATGTGATATTTGATGAAGACACAACTTACAACAAATCCAGAAAGAAACCTACTCAAGTTCCTGAAGAGGTAGAAGCACCCAGAATTCATGACACAACCATGAATGAAGAAGTTCAAGAAGAAGATCGAGAATTTGAAGAACCAAAAGAACCTGTAGATCCACCTCAGGAGAAGAATCCTCACAAGAGGAAACTTGCTTGGGTATGAGAAGCTATCTAAGGTGTGGAAAGATATGGGGCTCTAGAAGAGAATCACATAGAAAGAAAAAGGACTAGATCCTGCTGCGAGTGTGTAGCATTATTATGTGATTTCATCGATAAAGAACCTTCCAATTATGAAGAAGCGACAGAACAGAAATAATGGAAGGATGCTATGATCGAAGAGTATCAATTGATCATGAAGAATGATGTTTGGGATGTTGTCCCAAGACCAAAAGGGAAGTTAGTTGTAACTTCCAAATGGATCTACAAGATCAAGCATCCTGCAGATGGTAGCATTGAAAAATATAAAGCAAGATTTGTTGGTTGTGGTTTCTCCCTGTTGTGCCCCTACCCAACAACCTGATAAAAAAATAAAATTTTTATCAAACAAAATGAAATTTTGTTTGATGAAATATTTGAAGTCCTCATTTCAAATTTATAGAATCAGGAGCTACTGAAATGGTGAAATTCCGTGAGCTACTGAAATGGTAAAATTCAAATTGTTTTTTTTAATAACCTTGTCAACTATTGCTAATTGACAAAAAATTACTATGATAAATCATGATTGTGAATGCATTTGTATGCTTTCCACCATAGTCTTACCATAATCCTTGTTTGAGCATTCAGCAATTGGTATGTTTATTTGTTAATTGCAACTTGGACAAGGTCCTAGGATATCAAAGGCTAAATATTTTATGCAGGGGTGCCTCATCCTAAGTTCGTCCTCTAAAATTTGAATCATACTTGATCTTACCATAAGTTGTTTAAGTTCAATCTTTATAATATGCTCCATAACGTGACTTATCTTCTTGCATGTTAGGGTTGGGGTTGATACAATAGTTTATGTTGTGTGGTATATTCACCATTTTTCGAAGGTTGAGATCACTATACAGTAAGGTCGACATGTTAATGCCCAAGGTTCATTGCTTATGGTTGGTTTAATTCATGTCGTCATCTCTGAATCCGATTCACTTAATGGAAGGTTGATATGGTATTATTACACTCATACATAACTCTGTAAATGACATTCAATTGCAAGTACGTGTTCAGCATCGTGGTGCTCTGCTCGTTAAACACCTATATCTTATGCGATGAGTGGTTTTATGTCGATTAGGCCTGATAAATTATGGAAAAACGAGTGTAGTCTGGAGTCTTCGCCGTCACTTTCTATTATTTGATTGCCTCTCTGTGTGATCATTCCTCCGCCCATGCTGAGTTTACAGGGTTCTTGTCTGGGTTTACTCATGTCGCATTTCATTTATGAAAGCATTGGGTTTCATTGCTTGTGTTTTCTGCTTGGTTTTCATCCCAAATTCTCGCTCTCCAGCTTTCTATCCTGTTGCGATTCATTGTATCTCCTCTGTGTGCAGCTGCATGCATTTGCACTTGTAGCCATGGCTCTGGTTGTCAGGGTCAAGCTCAGTGACGCAAAGCTCCTTGATGAAAATCCTGAGCTCCTAGCTAAGGTAGAAGCAGTTGGATGGCTTCCATTTATCCGCAAGTTTGCAGATTCAAACCCTGAGGTGACTAGGTTATTTGCTCTATCGTTGGTTGATGCTAGGGTTAAGGTGGCCGAGCTCTAGTTTAGAGTTGATGAGCGCTCAGTCGCTTTGGCTACGGGCTTGCCATTGACAGGTGAACGTTGCTTCAAATGCAAGCAGATGAAGGCTACTGAATGGAGACAGATGTTGAAGAACCCTTGTCAGGGTGTGTCCTTTAGAGCCAGTGTGTCACGGAAATATTTCAAGAAAGAATGGTGACCGATTCTAGATGTTATTCACGGGTATGTGACCTGCGAGGGTTGTCTATCCTCTGCTTATGTCTATCACCTCAGGTTGATGACTTTTTTTTCTTGGCTTTCCTGTTAATTTACCCTATTATTTAGTTCAGATCTTGACTAAGATGTCTACGGCCATTAAAAGGGGGCCGAAGAACATTGGTCAGAGTCTTTTTCATCATGGCCTGGTTAGGATGTTGGTAGAAAGAGAGTTGTCTAAGCGAAATCAAACATGGGATGATTTTCTTGAACAAAATGGCTTCATGGCATTCTATCATTGTCAATTCGATTGTGCAGAAGAGTGTGTAAGGCACCAGCAGCCTTGTCAAGTTCCGACTCCACCTGTACATGAGCCTATGCCAAACCCTGATGAGTGTGTAAGCCCCAGCATCCATGATGATCTTGATCCCCCTCTTGTTTGAAGCCTTGCTATTCCTATGCGTTCCAAGCGAAGGAGGAAATCCCTGAACCTATCACCAGTGACGCCGAACCGTAGTGATCAACCCTGTAAACAAGTGAGCAAGAAGTTGAATGATGGGGTTACTGGAAGGTTTACGAGGAGTATGGTGGCCAAGGTTAATGTTGTTAAATCCCCCGTGAGTAATAACAAAGACATTGAAACAGTCGTGTTAGATGACGAGGAAAGTAGACCTGTCTCGCATGATGATATTGATATTGATCACGAGCCGATTATTCACCATGTAGAGAATAGTCCTCATGTCTCTGATAAGAATCCACCAATTAGCCCTGTGGTTGATCCTCCAATCAAGGGTAAGTCTGTTGAAGTAAATTTACCTGGTTCTTATCGAATTGGTGAAGTTGTTCACCCACTCTTTGTTAATTGTTTACTGGATAAGATACGCTGGATGGAGGAAGAAGTAGCGAAGATGGTAGCATTTAGTGATGCTATGAAAACTGAGAATGTAAGTTTGAAGGAAAAATCTGATTCAGCTGATAAACGTATGCTGCGTCTTAAGAAGCACAAGAACAAGCTTATTTGAAGGGTGTTGAAACTGCAACATGAGAATCAGAAAAATGAGGAGAAGGTTCATGAGCTGAATGCTCAGGTTACTTTGATGCAGTTTAAAGGGCATTCACAGAATCCAGCGACTGGTGTGAATATACAGGTGTTCAATATTCCTGTTAAGTCATAGTATTTTGGGCATACTCACTATTGTACATATGTTTAGAAAGTATTTCAGGTTTGAAGTCTGTAAGTAAAATCAACAAGTGATATTGAAGTTATTTTGTTTCCAGGTATTGTTTGGAATTGATTTATGGATTATTTAATTTTGTCTATTTACTCCCACGTTTGTGTTAATTTTTTTTATTGTGTAGTGTTGCAGATGATTTGGTTGATGCGCTTTTCCTGGATTTTGGTGATCGCTCGTTTTCAGGATGATCCCCGGAGAGTTATGAACAAATCAGTTGGCTATGATGTCTCCCAGGTGTCACTAAATTACTAGTGTCTTTATCGTTTTATGATTTTGTGCTATAAATCGAATCTTTCCAATTTCAAGACATCAGAATGTATATAGAAAATGACAATTTCATTTGTCATTTTTAAATGAAATTGGTTAAGATTTCGATTATGTAATTTCCAGTTTTATAGAACTATCTCCATGTGAGATTAAATGTACTTAAAGGAGACATGTTTTACTTGATGGGGGATCGATGGTTGGGAAAAGGGGCAGACAGGATCACTTTAATCATTTCCTGTGGCTAAAGACAATTTCTTGTTAGCAGTTGCAGCACTTTTTGACTGGTGATATTTATGAATATATTTGCAGTATTTATACTATGGAAATGTATTTATAATATCGTTTGATCTTGTTATTTCTTTTCGCATTCTTTATGTTTCGTTATATTTCTTTATAGAAATGTGCAAATGCATCATGTTTTAACTGTCGATTTATTCTGGTTTCATTTGCAAATTTACATCATGTAATAAATCTGATGCTGTCATCATAATGTATGTGATATAGTTGTTCACTGTGTTGTCTTGTTTAAATTTCAGAATTTCTTCTGATGTGTTCAGGATTTGTCTGCACCATAGCATTATTTGCAAATTGATTTCAAGGTTAATATTTCCATGCTCCTGATCAGGATAGGATAGTTAGAATATATAAGCGGTAATTTTTTATTTATTTTACAAAAAAAAATATTGAATCAGACTTTATATTTATACTATGCCAAGTTATCTTTCAATCTGGTTATGAATGTACAGGTGTTTATAGTGTAATTCATGTAATTAATTGAGTTTGTTAATATGTTATTAACTATTTATTTTTGTATTTATAGATTGATTGGTTAATTAGATTAATTTCCAGTTATCAGTCATGTAATATATCAACTAACCGAGTAACAGTTTGCTTTGTATATTCATAGGTGTACTATAAATTTAGTCAATAAACAGTAGCTTCATTTTTCCTTCGTGTTTCCTCCTGGGAGTAATCTAAGGGAAGGTAATGGGGCCTTAATCCCATCAGAGACAGCTACCTAATGAATGAGAGCATCTTTGAAAACTTTTGGATCGGGTTGTCTCTTAGTTGACTATTGTGCCAATCCGGTCCGTCAACACTCCCAGAAAAAAGGAATAGATTATGAAGAAAAATTTGCACCTATAACCAGATACACTTCTATCAGATCAATACTTTCCCTAGCTGCAGTGATGAAATGGAAGATACACCAGATAGATGTCAAGACTTCTTTCTTGAATGGTGTAGTATAAGAAGAAGTGTATGTGGAACAACCACTTGGTTTTGAGACACATGACAGGGAGTCTCATGTATGTAGATTGAAGAAAGCCCTGTACGGTTTGAAACAGGAACTTGGGACTTGGTACGGAAAAATTGATAGCTTTCTATCCAGTTTGGGATTTACTAAGAGTAAAGCAGATTCCAACCTTTACTACAAGGTTGAAGATGGAAACCCAGTGATACTCCTACTATATGCAGATGATCTGTTTGTAACAGGTATGGATGGGTTGATTGCTGATACGAAGAGGAAACTTCCTGCCAAGTTCGAAATGAGGGACTTGGGTATGATGCATTATTTTCTAGACATTGAGGTGTAGCAGAATGCAAATGGAATTTCCCTAGGATAAGGGGAATATACAATAGAGATCCTGAAGAGGTTTGGGATGATGGACTACAAGGCTATGGCCACACCTATGGCATTGAACCTGAAGCTATTGAGTGATGCTTCCTCAGAGACAATTGATGCTACGATGTATCATCATATGATTGGGTCCCTAATGTACCTGACGAACACAAGACTAGATATTTGCTTTGCTATGAACACCTTGAACCAGTTCCTGACAGATCCGAGACATGTTCACTTGATTGCTAGAAAGCATATTCTGAGATACCTAAAGGGTACAATTGATTATGGGATCAAGTATGAGGTGAGTCAGAATATTAACCTGGAGGGTTATGTTGATTCAGATTGGGCAGGCAGTGCCATCGATAGGAAGAGCACTTTAGGGTGTTTCTTTAGTATGGGATCAGGTGTGATCTCTTGGTTTAGCAGGAAGCAATCCTATGTGCCACTAAGTACAACTGAAGCAGAGTATGTCGTAGCTTGTTTAACTAGTTGTGAGGAAGTATGGATGAGGAAGCTATTGTTTGATTTATTTGATCTCTAGTTGGATGATACTTGTATACATTGTGACAACTAGAGTTGTGTGAAGTTGTCAGAGAACTCGGTGTTCCATGACAAGTCGAATCATATCAAGATCAAGTATCACTATATCAGGGATATGGTGCAGAGGGGAGTAGTGAAGCTCCAATATGTTGTGATGGACGAACAGATAGCTAATGTGTTGATGAAGCAATTGGACAGAGTGAAGTTTGGGTACTTCAGGGAGAAGCTTTGTGTTCTCCAGATCAAGGTCCCTTCCAAGGGGAAGTGATGAGTCCGTGAGACATTCTAACATGGTGAAAGGATTGGTTCCTTCCATGGTCAGATGTAAGGGCTGAGCCATTCTGTCATGGTGAGAGGATTGGTTCCTTCCATGTCAGATATGAGTGCTAAGCCATTCTGATATGAATGTAGGATTGGTTCTTACATGATTAGATATAAGGGCTATTTCCATTCTTGGAATGGAGGTGCCTGGTCAGTTACCAGGAATACTTGGTCTATGACTAAGGGCCATTCTGTTATGACTGTGAGATGTGTTATCACATGATCAGATGTGAGCACATGGCCATTCTGAGGTGATTGAGGGATTTGTTCCCACCTGATCAGATATATGGGAAGATGCCATTCTCTTGGAGAATGGAGGCACCTGGTCAGTTACCAAGAATCCTCAACCTGGAGTTTAGATCCTTTCCATCATGGTTACAGGATGTGTTCCCACATGGGTGGATGTAAGTGTAGAGCCTTTCCATCATGGTTGTAGGATGTGTTCCTGCATGGGTGGATGTAAGTGCAGAGCCTTTCCATCATGGTTGCAGGATGTGTTCCCACATGGGTGGATGTAAGTGCAGAGCCTTTCCATCATTGTTGTAGGATGTGTTCCCGCATGGGTGGATGTAAGTGTAGATCCCTTCTAGCATCATTGCAGGATGTGTTCCTGCATGGTTGGATGTAAGTGCGGAGCCTTTTTAGCATGGTTACAGGATGTGTTCCCGCATGGCTATATATAAGTGCTCAGCCTTTATGATGTGATTATAGGATTGGTTCCTACATGATCATATGTGAATGCTGGGCATGCATTTCTGACATGGTGTTGGATGTGTTCCTCTCATGGTCAGATGTAAGTGTTGGGCAGACCATTCTGACTTGGTGTCAGATATAAGCCCTGAAGAAGATCTACATGGAGGCTAGGCCTGCAACCAACATGAAAAAGGGATGGCTCTGTAGAACTTCCTGTGATGAGAAGAATCATGAGATAGCACCCTTGATGATGATCCAGTAGTAATGATCCAGATTGAGTGATGATCCAGGTCCAGAGATGATGCTTTAGTGATGATCCAGATCGAGTGATGATCCAGATCCAAAGATGAAGATGACTTGAATATGAAGAAGACTTGAAGATGCAGATGATGAGATGATCCAGAGAAGAAGACCAGTGATGAAAATTGTGTCGAGAGAATACATTCCTAGTTAAGAGGGAGTGTTGATGAAATTGTAACTTTGGAGTGTATTCACTTGTATTTATTATGTATTGTAACCTGATGTTTATTTTAGGATGTAATTGAGTCATGTAACACCCTGATGTTCCTATCGGGAGGTTCTATAATGCAAACAAGTCATGTCAAGTCATTATGGGTAACCCTCCTATTGATCAAGGGTTAAAGTCCCCGCAGTTCTGGGGCACTAGGGTTATTAGACTCAAGTCAAGAATTAGTATAAATAGAGAGATAGCCTCTCTATTTATCACACACTCACTCACACTCAGTTGTAGTGCATAGCTGAGGAAGAGAAAGACACTGGGGAAAAGAAGAAAGAGGTTACTGCTATTGGGAGATCATCTTATTGTTTTGGGGTTTTACTTTTGGTGCTGATTCTAACTCTGAGGAAGCTGCAAGGTTTTCTCCATTTATGTTTTCCCCGAGGAAAAACACTGTGTTCATTGTCTCTTGTGTTTGATTGTTGTGCTTGTTGTTCTCTCAGTTAAATATCCTAATGTTATGCTAGCTTAATGTTAAAAATCTAACATAAACCTTCATGATCATTTCATTGCTATAGCGACATTATTGACCTTTTGTCGCTATAGTGACATTATGGAAATTTCGTCACAATAGCGATGAAAGGTCAATAATGTTTCTATAGTGACGAACGTCAGGGGAATTTTCAAAATTTTCCAAAAATTTAAACTCTTTTTCCACGAAAATAATGTTTTTAACTTTTTCGTGGCAAACATTCGTGGGACTTTTGAGCCATATGTAGTAGTGATGTGCTCTATCTAGATGGATGTCAGTGCAGTGTTCTTTAACCTTGGTTTGGATGTATCTATATGTTTCACTGATGTAGGATTTCCTGCATTCACACATAATCATATAAAACCCCTTTTTCTGGGTTGGATCTATGGGGTCTTTAACCGATCTCAAGAGATTTTTGATGTTATTAAGGGGTGAGAACACAGAGTCAATTCTTTTCTTCTTCAAGTGTTCTCTATATTGTCTATTATTCCTTCTATGTGTGGAAGAAAAGCCTTATGTCCCCCCACCTTTTCCTTTTGGTAATCTTTTGGGTTTTCAGCTTTAGAAAAATATCTCCTGATTTGAGCTGAGTCATAGCCATTACTTAGGAAAACATTATGTAAGTGTTCTTTCTCATCTTCTATGTGCTCTATATCCAAAATCCTTATATCCGTGGTGATTAGTGTGTTTAGGACTCCCATTTTTTTGTTGTGGATGATGGTGAAAGAGAGCATGGAGATATTGCTCAGTGTGGGTTTTCTTTCTATAGAATTTATGGGATACGCCCTCATATTTATTTCTAATGACCAATGTATCATGAAAGGGAAGGAAATTACTCTCCTCCATATCCATTGTAAATTTTATGGAGTCATATTGTTCATTAATATGGTCCACAAATTTGACCAGCTCCTCTCTACCATGAGCCCATATTATGAATGTATCATCCACAAACCTAGACCTCCACTTTGGTTTTGAATGTGTTTTTCTTAGATATTTTTGTTCAATGTTTTCCATGAATAGGTTGGCTATAACCGCTGATAGGAGAGAGCCCATGGAGAAACCACAAGTTTGTTCATAAAGTCCTCCTTGAAAGATGAAAAAAGGTGTATCTAAGACATAAGCCTACTAGCTCAGCTGTTTCTTAGTCGGTTAGGTCCTCAATGACTTTGATTGCTTTGGTTGTGGGGATCATTATGAAGAGGGATACAACACCCAGTCTTAGGAGTAGATCATTCTCATGCATATCTCGGTCTTTAATTTTCTCAATAAAGAATGAGGAGTCTTTGATAAAGGAGATTGTGTTCCCTACCAATGGCTTTAATTGTTTGCAAGGAATTTGGAAATCCTATAGGTGGGGGATCCTATGGTATCCACTATGGTTAGAAGAGGAAATCCAATTTTTTGGATTTTGGGGAGTCCATATATCCTTGGAATCAATGGATTCAGAAGTAAGGAGTTTTTTCTTTATTTCATCATCTATGTACAATCTCTTTATGGTCTCTGTTACTTCTTTGGTAATGCGACTGAGAGGATTCTTATTATTTTTTTTATAACAAACGCTTAGATCCAAATGGTATTTCATCTTCTCCACATAGTATTCCTTGTTGGTATTTCTAGCTTCTAAAAGTGGAATTTGGGATAGGGTCCTCAAGGAAGGAAATATGCAAAATGGAATGGCACGGTTTCCAGTGAAGTTTCAAGGGAAAAAAAAATAAAGAAAAGAATATATGGTGAAAAAACATAAATTTATACTCGTTTATGGAGAATCGATCTGTGATGGCACTAGATAGATACAATCTACTATTTATCAAATGGAAATAGATATGGATGATAGGTATGTTTCGATTCGTAAATGTTCAGGGTATTCACTTGACCACCAATGATGTCTAACAACTTGCATATTGGGGTAGTACTACTCAGTCCAAAGTTCAGGTAAAACTGATAACCACTTTGCCAAAAATGACAACTCTTGGTCTACCTCATGGGTGGGAACTAGTCAATCAGGTAGGTGTCATTTCCCTTTTCACTAGCACGTCCTCTTAATGGAAAACTTCCTTGGGGTTCTTGTGGTACTCCTCACAATGATTTTTAGGGATATGCTCAGGTACTTCCCATAGTTAAGCAGATAGGGGTTATTCCATGATTTGAAATTGAAATTGAAATGAACAATACATAAGTAAAGAAGAATAACTACTGGAATAATCACAATGCTAAGAATCCATTGCAAAAATAAAAATTGGAAACAATTCCACCCTGCAAGCCCAAGAAAGTGCTTTGATACCATATGAGAGAAATCTCCTATAATAAATAATGAAAATGCATGATATAACAAAAATAACAGAACACATAAGGGATTTATTGATCATGGACCACTTTGAGGGGGAAACATCGTTTAAACAAGGTCACTACAAATAACTCGTGGATGCCTTCATTGGCCTCAACATGTGCTTATATACTAAGTCTAATATAAATAACTATTACTCCCCATGAATGTGGGATAATACAATATATTCATAGGATGACTTACAAAGCATATACGTCCAACAAAAATATACGAACAAAGTAAATACAATGGTTGACATAGGTTCCTAACAACAGACCTAGGTGATAGGGTGTGTATGCGAAATTCCTTAGTAAAGCTTTGACGGGTGTTTGTGTTTATTCCAAGTCAATCTTAAAGGGGGGATTGTTAGGGTTATTTTAACTTGGGAATGAGTTAAAGGTGGTTTAGTTCTAGCAGATTTTTTTGGTACCATGGTATTTGGTGGCCAAAGGTATTTTCCATGGTATTTAGTGTTCCATGGTATTTGGTGGCCCATGGTATGTCCCATGGTATTACATGTAAGGAATTCTTTATAAGTGTTGAGGATTATCCATTATAAAGTGTCCTAGAGGTGAGTGGTGGATAGCTCAATTGGCTTGACTTGGATGGTTTAGGTCAGGGGAGATAATAGATCTATTATGGTGGTATTTGCCATTTTTGGTTTTCCACATAAGCATTGTGTGTCTATATTAAATGTGTTACTATATGTATTTGTGTTCTCTCATTATTAATTATGTGTATTCCCATATATATCCTAAGACTAGGGGACTAAATCTATGAAAAAATACCATTTTTTATCTTACTTTTTCTTTTTCATGCTATGGTTAAAAGATGAAAAATATTTCAAGTACTTTTATGTTGTTCTCGTGCCCGCTATAACACCTTAGTAAAATAGCATCGAGTTTACTATTTGTTTCCCCATTATCACAAATCAATGCAACAACATGACTGATCTTGATTTCCTTCACACTCGATAAACCTCTTAAGATTTATGCTTGTTTATTGAATGGAAGCTTGTTTGGTGATAGTTTACCCCTTTTTTGGACTTGGTAGACTAACTACAAAAAATAAATACATTAGTTATCCTAAGCTAAGAGAGTTCTCATCTGTATTGATTTATACGTTTTTGGACCTAGGGGACTAAATCTACAAAAAAGTCAAACCTTGGAACCTTGTTCAAATTTTTCAAACTCTCTAAATTTGAAAAATTGGTGACCATAAACTACCCCGGGATTGACAAAAAATCCATAGGATATTTCCTTATCCAGCATAATTATATCTCTTTTTTCATCTTGTTAAAAATTGAAGAAGGTTCTTAAAAAGGGAAGGGAAGGATGTCAAATGTCTCTCAATATAATGGAAACAATTCATGTCATCCTTGAAAAAAGAACCAATTTGAGTCTCTCAATATTTGGGTTCTATTTTTATCCCTAGGATTAAGCATGATATCAGAGTTGTTACTCCTCTGGTTGGTTACTCTTCCAATCATATGGAGAATATTCCAATTTCTTATACATTGAATATTTGTATCGTTGGTTACTTTGTTTCTAAAATTTGTATGAGTCACTATTGTGCCATGCTCATTGTTCAAGGATAAAACCTATGTCAGTCATTCTGCAGTTCCTTTGACCTCATGTTTTGGCCACTCCCTGGTATTAGTTCATTACATCATGTCTTTGGCAATCCATTTTGCAATACTTTGTCTCAACTCCAAATCAATCAGCCCTCGATTTTCCTTGTGTTGGATGATGGAGGATTCCTTAATGCCTCCCTTCCAATGGGTCTCTTCCCATCAACTTCAACTCATCTTTCTATGTGAATGAGATTTAGATTTTTTATAGTACCCTGGGGATTACAATAATTAGTGCCATTTTCCCTCACTATTGGGTAGCGAGAATACCTCAATGTCTCCTACTCGATGGATTCTTCAAGTGTTCGAATTTAAGACCATCTATTCACACTTGTTAGAATGTACTAGAAACATTGGTGCCCAATTTCATTATTGGTGGGTTCCCTCACATTTGTTAATGGTTTACATCAATGTTCGATAATCAAATGGTATCCCCCATGTTTGAATTCATCTCCTCTATTCGCAGGGTTAGGATTCATACCTTTGGTAGGTTTGAATACCATGTTTGATCTCATATCCTCTATACGATCAGATTGTATGACATTTTCGTCTCTTTCAGATACCTCGTTTGAGCCTATGATATTGGTTTCTTTGGTTTCTTCAACTCCATGACCCTACCATTTATTATTTATAATTTATTTCATCCATCATATTACCCTCTGACCTCATACATTGGGGGCATCTGTTATAGCCAAATTTGGCACTTCTTTGTCTATGATGACACTTACATGTTTTGGTCGCGTGGTGACACTTCATGAAGTTACTATCACTCACCCAAAGGAAATTTATGGATGGAAGATCCATATTTGGGATCTTAGTAGGATGGAATTACATCATTCATGGTTCATTCCACATTTTAGGAATCTTATGACCATATTTGGAGACCAAAAAAAATCTTGAAAAACTTGGGAAAGGCATTTTTCCTCATTTTTTCACCCACATGTTGGTCGCAAATGCCTCCATTTGCATGTGACATCATATTTTATCCTTTTACACTAGATTGTACCTAAAAAATACACAAAAATGTATTAATTCTAGAGAAATGAGTGGTTTGGGTGATTTTGGAACCATCTCCTCGATTGTAACTACTTCCTCCTTGACCATATATTCTTCATTTTCTATATAAGAAAGGGAGAGAGGACCATGAAAGGGGTATTACCCTATTGTAATGCTATGCTGGAAAAAAAATGAATCTCATCCCCCTCACTTGTGCCCTAGTTTCCATTTACCCCTAAAGCATTACTTGGAGATTAGGATTCTTGGAGGAGAGAAGTAGGAGATTCAGAATTGAAGGTTTCATGAGGTGCCTTGATTGAAATAAGGTATTATATACTGTTTCATTCATTAATAAATATTAGACATTCTTCCCTTTCCAAATCACTGTATACAAGTAGATATCAATTTTGATTACTTATTTATGTTTATGAGATCAGTATTTTATGTTATTTTGAATATCAATATGTTATATCTAGTGAGATTGGTTTGTAGAAGGTCTTGAAGTGGTTTTGAAGTTTCCTTGATTGAAAATACAAGAGGAGGACTAAAATAGAGGCTTATATCAACCTTCTATTTGTAAGGCACATACCCTCTTAACCCTTAAAATGTTTCTTAATTATTGTATTTGCATAATATTAAATGTCTTTCTATAAACCCTACTATGTTGGAGTCCTCAACCCATCCATAGGAACATTTTCCTTAAAAAGAGTGTCTCTTTCCGTAGCAATATCAACACATTGTGTTGATCAACTTCAAAGATAACCTTATCATTAAATATCTCCACAATACTCTTTGGTATAAAAAATGCTTTTGTAGTCATGTTCAACATTTCAGTATACCAATTATGAATTACAATTTCTATGTCTATTCTATCCTCTTATATGAGATGGATACTCATAAACAAATCCTAGTGGTGGCTCCCAAACTACCATAGTACCCAACAACAAGACCCAACTATAATGGAATGGCAATCCCTAGTCTTGTGCATCTGAGTAGTCCTACATAAACTCCAATCGCAAGTAGTGTGTCCATGCTAATTGTTGTCCTTTAGCACAATGCTCAGAGGCCATGACCACATGAGTAGGGAATTCACCCTATCTGCATCTACATATGAGTTTACTGGTCAATATCTTCATAGCAAATATCACTCTTCGATCTAATATCTGGGAGATGGCACAACCACAGGTGCCCCTCCTATATGTAAGAATGATTACATCAATGGGATAGTGAAATTTCCAAACATGAGCACCCACTCATCTCAAATTTTGACCTAATCCTTAAGAGACAATTTGTTGGTTGTTGGCACTAACCTACAATGAATCCAGTCTACGTGAGAATCAAATCACAAAATTTAGGCACCGAACTGAATATATGTCTATTTAATTGTGCAAACTGTGATCTATGGAAATCAATATATGACTTATGGAAATCTGCAATATTTGATTGTGGAAGCACCAACCTCCAATTTATATTCACTAGCACTGACTAGAAGGAGGATTCAACCCTCTGATTATATTTACCATCTTGAATAGAAAGGAGGCTCCGACCCCCTAGGTTTTATCTGATCCAACAAGAGGGATGCTACAACATCCCGATTATATTTTCCAACACCAAATGGAAGGAGGATACAACCCCCTATTCCTTTCCCCGTCCAACCTCCCTAATATAAAATATTGTTTTTTTGAATAACTGCAATATACAAAAGACACCTTATCTTTAATGAGAGTCTTCACAATCCACAACTGTTGTAACTTTCTGATCTCCATATTAATAACTGTGTCTAGAAATCTATGTCTCAATATTTGTGTTTGAATAGTTAGTTTCCAAAAAAATTGATGTGCAATAAAGACTATGATGTGCATCTCTTCTGTTGTTCTGCAATCTGCATCTTAATACTAAGCAAATTTATTCAATCAATCACTTTTTTTGTTCTATGGCGTGCGTCTTTCATTGAGTATGAAAATTTCACATCGAGAATATGGGTATCCTCTTCATTTAGCACACTTATTTATATTCAACATTGGTTGTTTTTGCACTTCATATCCTCTGTATAAAAACTATTTTTGCGATCAATGATCCATTGATACCCCAAAGAATTTTGAATCTTGTCTAACAAATGATCTCATATCCTCATATTTCACAATCTTACTTCTGAACCACATCCATCTCTTGCTTATTTATAGTCTTCTTAGCTCAAGAGACGTGTCCACTTAGTGAAGTTCCTAATCCTTCGACAATGATGCCATTGTTTATGTTTTCTTCAAGTTAAGATCTGCATCGATATGTCGCTTATTGTAATTCATCATTATGGTTTTTGTCACACATATTCCAACTTCCTTATGGGTGTTTTGCACATAGGTTCACGACTCATATTTTTCTTCACAAGTCTTTATACCACAACCATTTTCTTTGTGGGAATTTTACACACAAGTTTGTATTTCATGTTCTTTATTCATAAGTCTCACATAAATGGCATTTGTGCATATCTTCCATTTCAATGTTCTTATTTATGGATTATTATTTGCACACTTGCGACCAATTTCATGGTGGGTATTTGGCCTTATGGGAATTCCACATTATTCCTCATGTATTTCTTGAAGTTACCTATGTGTGAGGAAATCTTCAGCTTCTTTTGGATTTAGTCTGTTCTTGTAATCAGTTACAAATTTTTCATCGATCAGTTCAATTCCTTAGACATCAATTCAAATACAATCCATGCTCAATACCATAGACATCAATTAAAGGAAATTTCATGTTCAATACCTTTGACATCAGTTAAAGGAAATTTCATGTTCGATACCTTTGACATCAAGTTAATGCCTTTGACATCAATCCAATACTTTTGACATCAATGAAATTCATGTTCAACAACAACCCCCTTTTCCATTGATGTCAACACCACTTTGAATGATAAACCTATCACAAACTCCCCCTGAAGGTGAGGTCTGCTTTTTTTCTCAAAGGATCCCTTTGTGATCATTGTCTTGTTTCTTATGTGAAGATTCTCCTTCCAACTTCTTCCATTTTATCATTGTATTTATATCATTGTTACCCCTATCATTTAGAGTTTCTATTTGTCTCCCTCTTTGACATCAATGGAAAAGGAAATTTCTTATTTGTTAACTCCCCATGGATTTGTGCTAATTTCCTCATGTTTTTCTCGCTTCTAGTGTGATAGGTTGTAGATAAACCATTTATGTGTCAGATACATAGAACTAATCTATTTTTCCTCATCACCTTTATCTGCATCTTATTTAATGTATATTGTGTGTGATCTTATCTTGGATTTTGGAATGAGGCCTTCTATGAATGTCAGTAAATTATCCTATTTTCACACATATTTCCAACCATATGCATGCATTGTAAAATTTGATATTCCTTATATCTTTTCAACATGTTTTCTTTTTACAATGACTTTATTCAAACATCATTATTCCAAATCACTTTTTTTCCTTCATCGAAGCATGCATTAAATTTTCACATCATCGTGATCTCCATTGGATTGCATAATGCATGATTTTTTTAACTTCGATGTCCCTTCAATTTATGTTTGAGCACATGAAGATAAGTCTCTCCCAATTCTATAAGTTTTTAGTGCTTTCACTCATCTCAACACTCTAGTCCATAGTTTGTCAATCCTTTCTCTTCTATTTGCAACTTGAGTTGTCATTCTTCATCTTCCCTTCATCGTCATGTCTTTCTACTAGAAATTAAAGAATTCTCTTAACAACCTCCATTTGGAGGTCCAATCACAACAATATTATTTGGGATTGATGAGGGTGGATATGGGTGTTTAAAAAAATGAGGTACATGAGTCCAACGTTATGCCATGGTTCCATCAATCACAATTTAACCAAAGAACTTTTGAGTTGTTGTCCAACTTGAGTAGGCAGGTTGATCTTTTGGAATAGTAGTAGCAATAGACACTAAAACTTCTAAATATGATTAGGTCCAATCACGCTTCCTATGATTCATCATCTTTGACATTGGACAGTATTCCTTTGTTGCAGTCACTAGAGTATGCAAAACTAACTCCAATGGATTTTTACTTGCACCTTTCACCACTTCCCTCTAGCCGAATTAACGAAGTCGATCTTGAACTGCATCTATGACTCATCTTCATCTTATATCAAATTCAATTTTGTTTGTGATGGGAATCCTATTTTTTTTAGCTCCCTATCTTTGTTTTTTTTCCACTTGGTGGCCTGATGTAAAGAGAGATTTAAATATCTAAATTTTGTAATCACACTTTTGAAAACAATACAAAATTTTTATTTTTCGCAATTCTTGTGTATTACTTGCACATTTGTCTCCTTACATTTTGTATACATTACAATTTCAAAATGTACAATAACAAACTTCAAATAAACTATACATGCAATAATCTACTGCTTTAGTCCTTGATTTCCTAATGTACTTATTTGAACTCAAGGATCTTGTATAACCCCTTTAGGTTATCAATGAAGGAAAAAATAGCTTGCTACTTGAACTGTGTTGTTGTTATTTACATCTTCTGCACACTCTTTAGATACCTTCCTTACCCATATTTTCTTGTACACAATCGAATGAATTGTGCTAGATGTGTTTACATCTTTTGCATATTTTTGAGATACATTCTTCAGCCATGTCTTCTGATTCATAATAAGCCTTTTTTTTTGGAGGATACTTTTCCAAGAACTTGTGACAGGAAGGTATTTTCTGTTGTTATGTTCTTATGAAACAAGAAAATCCTTGTGCCCATATTCATCACACACACAAAATCCAATGGCATGGCAATATTTTTCTATATACCCAACTTAGTTATATATCCAATATTTTACAAAAATGAAGCTATTTTTATACCTAAAGAGGTTAGCATACATGGGTTTCTTAATCTATTCATTTTTTTTTGCGAAATGTAACCTATAAGCCATAATTAAGTCCTTTTTCACACACATCTTTACTTTCCTTTGTATATCCAATGCATGTTTTGTCATATGGAGACCTTTGGAAACTCAATATTTCATCTAGGATTGTTGAGCTATTGTTAAAATTTATTTGAGTATCTGTTTCAATGCATGTTTTAGTTTTCCCTTGTATCACTAGTATAAAGAAAGAGATAAGTGATAAGGTGACCAAAAAATTTAGCCGCCACAATTTTTTAAAGGAATAAATGACCAAAATTGAGAAATGTTAAGTGAGATAACTAAAATTGACCAACTTTGTCTCAAGATAAGAACTAAACTAAAAATGACTAAGCTAAAAGACCAATTTGGTCATGGGATAAGAGATAAACTAAAAATGACCACATAACAATTGGTCATTTATTTGGTCATTCTTAGTTGTCACATCGACAATGGAAATTACAATTTTTACAATGAATTTGTACAGTGTGCTAAATTCTAATACTTCACATGGATTAGATACCTTAGGGGTCTCTAAATCCATCTGCGATGTTAGAATTTAGTAAATTATAGACCCCCTCATGTGTCATAGCTCAACATTAATGCATGAAGCATATTTCCATTGCTTACATTAATGACCTTATACATAGTCTTTTGTTCTTGGAGCATAAGAAAATTGATTATAATATTTACATCCTTCTCAAATTATCGTAATTAGTTTTTCATACATCTGTGGTACACACATTAATAAAAACTATCCCAAGCTGAGATATCACAAGTACCGCATAACTAAACTAAAAATGACCTCATAACAATTGATCATTTATTTGGTCATTTTTAGTTGTGTCACTCGGATAATGGAAAGTTACAATTTTGACAATGAATTTGTACAATTTACTAAAGTTTAACACTGTAGATGGATTCAGAGACCCCATAGAAGGGTTTCTATGAATCCATCTGCAGTGTTAAATTTTAGTAAATAGTAACATTGTAGATGGATTTATATAATATCCATTTCAATGTGCTTATCTGCATGCACCAAGCACATTCTGCATATGTGATGGTCAAACATCCTTCTATGGGAATTTGAACCTCACCAATTTCCTATTCATTCCCAAATATAATAATGGGGTTTGAATTACGTCACTAATTTCATTTGCATTCCCAATCAAATCCTCAATTTTTTATGTGACAAGTATTGTTTATTAATAATTGGTACACTAATGGTGTTTAAAGTTCAAATACTTTAGAAACAACTTTGCACTTTCAATTCTTTTTATGCCTCTCCTTGTTTTTTTTCATAATAAAGTGAACTTAAAATAAATAGATACAAACCACCAAAATAAATGTCATTCACACGATGTTTAAACTTCAAAACATGAATAAAAGGGATATGAAAACCACTTGTTTAAAGTTAGAACCTAACCAAATGCTAAATTTATATTTGAGATCCATGTTTGTGTGACAAAGTAACTCTAAAAGGGATTAATGTGAGGTTAATATAATGGATTAGTGGAGTAGAGGCCCACTAGTTAGCATGTACAAAAACAACACACACTTTTACCAAGAGTAATTGTACCATCCTGCAAATAAGGGGGGTCTCAATAAATATATTAGATCAATCCAGTGTCAGTGATCACAACATCCTAGAGAGACATTAACAAATTGATGATGTGTTTATCCTATAATGTCCTTTCATGCAGTAGTGACTCCATGTTTTCCTTCATTCCATCATCTTAGCCTTATAAAAACTCATAAATGGGAGTGATACATTATCGCCATGTGCACTCAAAATGAACTCAACTCACAACTCAATCCTAGCATAACCCATAAGTTTGTGGCTAATACAAACCACCACAAACATGTTGATCATTATAGCATCTCCATGGCCATTTGCAGTGATATAATAATCATTAAAATATATGTTAAAAAAATATAATAAACACATATACAATATAGAGTAGTTTACCATACATATATTTTGTATTACATAAAAAACATGTACTAATGAGTCAACATATTTACTCCACCACTAGTCAACCATTATATTAATGTAAAATACACCTTATTAACATAACTTTCATAATATAATGAAACTTAAATATATGGTAAAACAACAATAAATTACAAATCCATTAATGGATAAATAATAAAATTCATTATGGTGGCACTTCTATTTTCATTAATAGGATGGTATACTTTCAATTTTTCATTTCATATTCACTCAATTGCATGTGAGTTGTAGTATTTAACATGTTAGTTTTCAAAAATAAATTGGTTAATGATTTATTCATTACTAGGGTATTAAAAAAAATCCACAACATTTTTACTTGATAGCACATGAATGGAAAAAAAATCAACGACATTTACACTATTGGTTGCAAAAAAGTGTGATTATGGATCATGGATTCACCTTGTTTCATTGTGATGCTCGTTATTTTGTTTTCTTTACATTTACTCTCAATACATATCATTATACCACAATACTACCAAAATACTTCCTTTTGCTAACCCACAACTTCCTATTTATGTTGTTTCTTTGATTTATTATTTTGCTACCGATTTGTTATTTCTAGGTTTAAAGTTCCCTATGTAGGGATCATGTGGTGGATGATGGCCCCATGCATGACCCATAATCCCAAAATGAAAATGTTATTCTTTAATATATTATATTTTTACCTTAAGTCAATATTGGATCATGATAACCATCTAGTATGCCATACTTTGAAATGTAACAACACATCCTTCTCACATGTTAAATATTGTATATGTAAGGCCTACATTATGTTTCAAGGCCACTTCAAGGCCCATCATATCGCATTTGGAACCCACACATAGATGCCATTAACTAATATCATGTTTTTTTACACCATTCCATATTTTCCTTGTCCTTGAGACACAGGCATAGTGTTTCAAACCTTTAAATATCAATCATATCAAACTCATACACACCAAATATTCCATAGTCAAGGATGTGTGATGTTTGGATGCCTAAACATTATTTATGATCCTAGTGTAAATACGTTATAGCCTGATACCTTAAAAGTTATCCCTAGATCATGGAAAGGGCACTTGAAACCATCGTTAGCGAGTTACTTACTAACATTGTCATTGGCGTCCCCATTGACATAGTCATTGACACTAATGTCTTAATTATCATCATCATCATGACAATGGTGATGATGATGACGATGGTGTTTTTTATGATGATAATGATGGCTACAAACGACGACGACGATGACAATGATGCTTATGATGATGATGAGGTTCTTAATGATGATCATGATGATGACGACGATCAAGATGGGGACAATAATGATCATCATCAACACCAATGTAGTCAACTCCATCATCACTAACCTCATCATTTTACTTTTAATTTATTTTTTTAATAAAAAATTCTGTTAAAATTAAATATTATTTTAATTTAAATTATTTATTTTCAATATATTAATAATAAATAATATGTAAATAATATAAATAATAAATAATAAATAATACTTTTAAATAATAAATATTTATAAACAATAAATTAAAAATAAAAATATAAAACAAAAGTATATATCAAACAAAAAACGCTTACCTCCAACCAAAATTGGTGCAAAATATTAGCTTTTAATACGTAAACAATAAAAATACAAATAATAAATAATACTTTTAAATTACACACAAACACATAAACAATAAAAAAAAAAAACACAATACATAAATAATAAATAATACTTTTAAATAATAAATATATATAAACAATAAATTAAAAACAGAAAAACATAAAACAAAATTATATATCAAACAAAAAAATGCTTACCCCCAACCAAAATTGGTGCAAAACAATTAGCTTTAGCCTCTTGCCAGACTTAACTCATTCTAACAGAGCAACCCAACCGACCAATCTCACACTAGGGTTATTATGGTCATGCATGGGAGAGGGAGGCCGAGCAGAAAAAACCAAACAGATCACAAACTAAGCTAGCAACATGAATTAGAGTCGAGCAGAGTAATAGAGGATCCAATGCTTGCAAAACTGGTTGGTACTGAGCCCTAAATATCTCTTTTTAATATCTATGTCTTTATTTTAATTCTCTTTTTGTCATGGCTAAGTTTCTTTTCCAAGATGAGAAATCCAACTAGTCGATCTCAGACTGAGTTTATTGTGGTTGTGCAGGAGAGAGAGGCTGAGCAAAGAAACCCAACTAGATCTCAAACTTAGCTAACAACATGGAGAATATCCAAGTAGAGAAATAGAGGAGATAATGCCTCCAAAATTGGTGAGTATTGATTCCTCAATATCTCTTTTTAATATCTTTGTCTATGTTTGAAACCCATCCCCTCACGGCTTTTTCTGGTGCTTAATATTTTAAAAATTTAAATTACTTTTTGGTTTTTTTTCTGGTTCGGTATTTGATCATCCAATAGAAAGGTTTTTTTACAAAATGTTATAATCCTTCAAATCCTTCATCGATATTTTACAGAGCCTTCATATTTTCCTTTCAAAAATATTAATTGGATATTCCTAAAGTGGTTGATCAAACATGTGCATCATACGTCGAGGTAAATCTATGATGCAGATTAAATAAGTTGTTCTCTTTATGTTTTTGATCGGATTTTAGGTCTCGATAAATGGGTTTGAATTAAGAAATTGCACTATTTTTCTGTAACAATTGGAACATAACCTATGGAATAAACATTTCTAAGCAAAATTGTTCTGGTTTAATGGATAACGAAACCGAGAATTTTGGTCAAGTCTTTTGAGGTCATCATAATATTCCATGAAAGCATCTCAAAACATTAGCCTCAAATTGATAAGTCTAAATTAATATTTGAACATTTCAAAGTGATCTCAGTTGAATCATATTGACTGGTATTAATTAATTTACCATTTGGTGATTAGGTTTTATTTTGTAGGTTGTGAACCCATGCTAGTATATATTGCATGCTACAATTCCTATATACAGGAGTCCCTGGTTATCTTAAGAAATGGAGAGATGCTAGTGACGTCAAATAAAGCTGTTGAAATAATATTAGACAAGAGTTTCAGTAATTAAATTTCTTCTTGAAATAAGGATGAACAACCTTCATAGCAACAAATCATAGTAGCATAGAAATAATGACAAACAAGATTAATGTTTTTGATATATTTGTGAATAAAACCATATTATACAATAGATAAATGCAATGATAAATTAACCATAGTTGATTGCACAAGTCCCCTATTATTCCCATCTTAATCCAACCAAACAAAAGGTAAAATTCTATACAACTCTTTGTCATAAAAAAACATAAGATTCAATTGGATGCACACACTTGTAGTTGGGCCATGAAGGAAAATACTTATAAAACATCACAAACATGTGACACTATGCACATGCCACTGCAATCACCTCTCCTCTATTTTCATGAAATAGACCATACAAATTCTTCCTTCCAGCTGCAAGTTCTTCCTTCTATTCTTGCATCCATATCTCACCATTTTCTGGAAGATCCATTTGGAGGTCCAACTGCAAATAAGGTTGATAGATAGAAACTCGAATTGTTTATCTTGGATCATGCTAAGTTTTCACTTTTGTGGATGACTTGTAATAATTTATTTTCCCTGTCTACAATCACTAATGAATTCAATGACCAACAAAAGAAACCATTAATAAAAGAGAAACACAATTTGTAATCAACAAAAAACTAGAAAAATGAAACAAACTTGAAGGTGAATTCAATGACAATTATCAGTGCCCAATAAAATGCCAACTTCTTTTAGTTAATTCATTAACTCTATTTATAGCATACTATATAATGCCTTACGTGTATGAGATTTCCTCCTGTCTACCCTCCATAAATTATAACCATGGTTTTATAGATAGCTTCGATTTTCCAACTTTTATTACACCTTGCAAAGTTTTACCTATACCAACTATTAAGGGATAGCAAATTATGTCATATCACCACCTGTACCTATAATGTTGTACATCAATTCTCTGAATTCCAACTTTCTCTTTAACTCCAACAATTTATTACGATCGCTGATACAGAGGAAAAATAAAAATTGAGAATTTTCAACATGAATCCATGTAGAGGGATGAGTGTATATGTTTTCCATGTTCATGACCTATTCTAGTTTTAATTGTTGCAGAAAACTTCATTGGAAACAACAATTATGAACAACTTGGAACAATTAAACTCTCAAATTTAAACTAAACATATAGCAATTCAAAACAACAATAAATCAACTATCAAATATTTGCAAGATAATTTATTTTTGTTTTAAGATCATTTAAGGGATTGTATAAATTACATATGTGGACCAGAAATTAACGACTAAAATTAAGAATTCCAAGGATTAAATTTTCCAGAAATCGTTTGATTTTATAAGAATGGATTGAGGGTTAAGGCTAGTTCATAATTGTTGTTATACATGTGGAACCTGCATATTTTTTTGAATCAGAATCTCATGGAGCATGCTGTAGAATGCACCAATCTCCTCCAGAGCAATGTCTTATAGGAGAGTAAAATATTGAAATTGTACTATTTAGTTGTTCAAAGTTTGGTGACAGAGAATAACAAGGTCGAGGATATCTTTATTGTACTTTATGAGTGTTGTTAATGGATAAATTCTCAACAAATTAATAGACTGACATAAATGTATTATAAAGAATCCATGCAATAGATCTAATGATTTACAACTAAAATGACGATTTAAATTATTCTGTTTATTTTCATTGCAGTCTGTCACACACCACTAGAAAAATTGAAGTATTTTTGTTTTAGTTAAATTTGGAGTGTGGACATTACTCTAACTTTTGTCATCATTTCATAAATCTTTTCCAGGAAATGCGAAGCTCTTTGTTCACAATGATGGTGTAGTAGCCCTAGAAAATGGAACGACATAGAAACTTCATGGTTGTGGGTTGATTGTTGGAACTATAAAATTAACATATGGTTTTATAGAAGATGGAAAATAAGTCAGAGCAGTTGGCACAGGTCTAATCTTGGGTAGAGAATATTTTTGTTCACTGCAAGTGTCAAAACACTCTCATTGTAATGAATGATTCCAACCATTTCGATTGCTCAAGACAAGTTGATTGAGTATTGATTTAGGTGTAGTATTATGGAGGGAGGGCAATTGCTCAAGTAATCATATCCTCGAAACCTTTGGATGTTCATAGTGAGACTCCTTATCAATGCATTCATGTTAGAACTTTACTGGGAATATGTGTCTTCTTGGTTCAGTTGCAATTTTGAAATACCATATAAAACCCCTCCAATGCTAAATAAATTCCCTATCCTCATCATAGTAAGTGGAATATCAATTCATTATTTTAAAAAATTCTAGCTTATTTGTAAAGATCTAAAATTTATGAATTTTACCATGTTCGCTAGGGGAATAGAGTGTGTTGCAATTTATGTACATTAGTTTCTTTTATATTTTAGATGAAGTATAATCTACCTTAATATATTATTACAAAAGCTTACATGGATGGTTCACTTTTTATGGGACATAGAACCCTTGATTCTGCTATCTAGTTTGGTTAGAGGAGAAAACAATGAATATGGTAATATTTCCCCTTCATTTGTTATATATGTCATAATTTTACTTTCTCACCAACAATAATTTTATATGCAAGAAGTATTATGTTCTTAATGTATGGAATATCTCCCGACCTTTGTTAATACAATTATCTGCATAGTAGTATTATTTTCCTTCAAACTTGCCACTTGTATTAAAATATAGGATTGCTTACTTAGAATGTTGCTTCAAATCTGGGTTTGATTGACTGAAATCAATTAAAATATATGGTTCCTTTTGGAAAATTTGCCAGGTCAAATATATTTTGAGTTTAGATGTTAATATTTTTATTTCCAAACTCAACAGATTAATTATAAATAGGTTTGAGGCCAAGACTATTTACTAATTTAGAGAATTTGAACACTTGAAATGATTAATAAATTACTCTATCTCATGATACTTTTTCACCAAATATGTTGAATAATATTTGATGTTGATTTTTTCATCCTCCTTGTTGGTCGAGTTTGATGCTTAAATGATGGAACTGATTTTGATTTTCTTAAATTGTTGACTAGAGAACAAACTTGATATATTTTCATCCAATATACTCTGCCCCAAAATCTCAAGGTCTTCTTTTGAATATGGCATAAATCTCTCAAATTCTAGAAATGATAATATCAAGCTTCTGACTATTGCTCTTTTCCATATGCCATATATGTAAGCAACCAAATGTTGATTATGTGCTTGAAAATATGGATTGATATTTCAGGTGTCCAACTTCCTCCTCTACTGTCAGGTGTTGTACAAATACTCTGCCACTCGAAAAAAAATCTAGGCCTAATTTTGTAATGAGCGAGCAACAATACAATGCAAGTAATATGAGTAGCCTTAAAAGGTGTTATGATTCCCTAAGTCTCTATATAATTCCTTTTATAACACTTTTCGATGCAATAAATCCAATCCATGATCCACAACATGGCTTACTGCCATCTAAAACATCTGTGGAATCATTCATATCCTCAAAATTGCCTGTTAAGGTGCTAATTAACCAAATTGAACAAATACTGCTCTTAGAGCTACTTTATTTAAAATAGTGAACTGTATTGCTTCTCAAGTTGTCTTTCAAGGAATATTTCCACATAGTACACTTAGAAAAGCATTGAGTTATAGAATCCTCACCAACTTTAATCTTCAAGAGTGAGATCAAAACATAGTTTCCAAGTTTGATGTGTGACAATTCCCAAGGGACCAACCAGCATAGAGGTTTAGGATCCACAATGGAAACACAATATCCACTACAAAACTTTGCCAATGACCTCATAATTATTCCTTCTCAAGTTTTCTTTCAAGGAATATTGCAACAAAGTACACTTTGAAAATATTTTATTTACAATACCCTCATGAACTTGAAGAATATAATGTTCAAGAGTGAGATCAAAACACAGTTTCCAAGCTTGATGTGTGACAATTCCCAAGGGACCAACCAACATAGAGGCTTAGGATCAACAATGGAAACACAATCTAAACTACAAAAATTTATCAATAACCTCATAATATAAACCATACAATGGAAGAAGCATATGAAACCATACAAATTACATTTCTTCACTGCCATTATCTCCATTCTTGGTATTGTTGTATTTGCAAAGAAGGCAAGTGGCATTGATGCACAACCACTTTGCAATGCATGGGTAATGAAAATAGTACTTGTAAGGAGGTTCATAAAATTATACTTCATATATATATGCATAAATATAAATATAACACTTTTCATTCTCTGTGAAAATATTAAAAATGGAAAGACGTATTGAACAATAGGAAATCAAAGAACGAGAAGCAGATAAAATTGGGATGTTTATCATTTCATTTCATTTCTAAATACACTATTTGTTGGTTGTTGTGCTCAGACTTATCATCCTCTTAACTTAATTAGATTATCACTAGAAATTCTTTATGAGTGTAGAGAAACTAAATAAACAATCTTCTTCAATTTGGTGTCAAAACATATCACAAATAACTACAATTTCTTCTCAAAGGTCACATATTTGACTCCATTCATTGCATGGTACTCTCATAAAATTTATGATCCAAACTATGACACCTGGGTGCCATTGATGGAACAACTAGTTGTGGGCGTTTTTCCTTTGTCTTTTGGGAACTTGGTAGAGCAATTTATTTTTATGTGCATGTGATATGTCCCACTTGCATAAAGAATACATTTCATATACTCTTTATATTTCCTCTAAACTTGTAAGCACTTTAACGTGTGGTGTATGAGTTTATTCCCCTTGTATTTCTCCTTTTACACTCGTAGCAGACTTGTTGCATTGAAGGCATTACACAATGGAGACGTAGTCTTAGGAGATTCCTCATTGCTCTGTCTAATTGCAAATCGACACATGTGTCATCAATTTGGAGAATGGTAGTTAAACACGTGTCTCACGATTTGTCTAGGGTTTTCTTCCATCAAGGACTCTGCTGCCTTATCTCTTATTGCCTCATGTTGGATTCTTCACTTTCCATATTTCAGTAGAACACCCGATGGGGGGTTGTGTCTCATCGCTTTGACAAATGGTAGTTGGACAAGTGTTACCTGTCTTTCTCGAAGAATCTATAGTCCCACTTCATTTTTAATTAATGCGGGATTTTGTCAGTGTTCATAGGGTTTTGTTAGAGATGCAGTCCCCATTCCATAGGAATCATCAGGAAAATACAAAAACTAGACTAATAATACACCATACAGATCAGAGGATTCTCCTTTCATCATCTCAATTGTCACGAGATTGATGGTTTTTCTGGTGTCTGAAACAAGGGAGTTCCTCTATGAAAAGACCACTTTGATCATTTTTTATCACAATGGAAGGAGACCAGGTGGAGACCAGGCTATCCACAACCTCAGTTTTTCCGCAATTGAGTTTTCACAACTCCATTTCCACAAATTACCCTTTCGCAAGATCCTTTCTACAATCTCCTTTCCCAAAGATCCTTTTCTCTAATATTTTTTCCGTAATATAGATTTACACAAATATCTTTCCGCAGTTTTGGTTCCGCAACTCTGTTTCCGCAAATTTCCCTTCCGAAATTGCTTTTCTGTAGTTTCCTTTTTGCAACAGTCTTTCCACAATTGTGGATTGCAGGTTTGCAATTCTCAGTTTTCAAAAATGGACTTCTGCAAAATTATGGCTGCAACGGTCCTTTCTGCAATCATATTGCATATTACGGATCCTTCTTCCCAAATTTCCAAATATAGAATTCTACATTTTTCCTCCCACAACTTTTCTTTAGTAATTCAACTTTCCATATCTTTAAAAAGCTTCCAACTTTGCATTATGGAACTCATTCTCGATGGTTGATCTCACGACTTTTTCTTTGTCCGTTGGTCTTAGATCAAGTGTGGATATTCACCTTGTCATTGAAGATATATTAATTTCCTTACACCTTTCTATTGTGGATCTATTAATTTTCATGCTAGATGATTTTTGTTGCATAGGAGGGTTGACAAGTGTATTGGGTGTTTTGCTGACAAGTGGCTTGTGTGTTTTGACTAGAATTTTATCTATGGCCCTAAGCATCCAGTCCTGCACATGAATGAATTGATGGGCTTATGTCATGACATATTTTTTCATGCATGTTTAGTGGTCAATTTCACTTTTTGGGAAAATGTCTGGATTGACAGGCCCATCTTTTCTTCCAGTGTCCTTCACTGCAGTGCATTTATTTGAATTAGGCATAGCCTTTGCCAAGATTTGAGGCCAAGGTTTTTGAGAAAGTGAGTCAGCCCAAGGGTTTTTGTAGGCTTAGACTCATAGTTTTCCAGGTCAATCTGATTGAGGTCTTTTGTGGGTTTAGGCTCATATTTTGTGGGGTCAATTTGGTCATGGTTTGGTTTCACAGTCGCTTGAGTCGATGAAGAACACTTCACCAATGTCCCTTAATCAACATGAATTCTCTACATCAATGCTTCATCAATTAATTTTTGCTCCATTAATGCAAGAAATCTTGTCATTTTTTTAGACATGGTCCTATATCTTAATTGCGGCTCAACTTATTAGGATCCCGAAGATCTTGTCACAATTCTCGATTTATCAGGTTTGCTGCTGCACCGCCTTTGATTTGAACATTTATACAAAGATTCAAGTAACCAATATTTGGTACTATTTGGATTTGGTTTGCTTTTATTTCTTTTGTTTCCCTTCGTTTACACCAGAGGTTTTACCTCTTTGTCAAATTTGCAGGTATTCCTTGACTCTGCTTAATTGTTTTCAACATTCATTGTGGTAGCAAAATATTTTCTTGGTATTTATGTTCCTCTGAACTTATCTTGTTTTTGTAATTGGAATTTTAATCTTAAATGATTAAAAATTTAGTATTTACTAACAAGTTGCTTAGCTGTAATTTATACAATATCTGTTATTATTTTACAACAAATATATGTTGTCTTGCATAGATTTGATAGTGGAATTATTGATGGTCTGAATTACTATATATTTATTGTCAAATTGAGGGTTTCATTTTTAAATCTGTTTGTAAATATTATTTTGGAATGGATAAGAGTAGTTTTGAAACATGGTATTTACTCTACCGGGGGAAAGTGTTCTTATATTGCATACAGTTGACAATAGAAGAAAGACGTCTGAGACACTTGCCAATCCTAAATATTTACAGATATCACTAGGCATGTCCATAAGAAACAATTAACATGACCGCTTCCAAAACATGCAATCCACATTGCCAAAGCACATTTTATTTCAATCTAAATAATCGCATATGCCATGTTGACAACATCTTCACCTTGAGGCCACTCCATATATATAGATTAATTGATGGAAAAAAAACTTTATGCAACATCATCTCTAGCAATGCATAAAATGCAAAACAAACACAAAGTAGAGTTCTCCATAAGTATTCAAAATGAAAGCTACGAGTGCAAGTGTTTCCTACACACATGCACAATGCAAATTTAAAATTGCACATATTATTTGTAGTTATTTATTTATATGTATTAAATTTTCTTTCTATTTTTTTATTTCAAATCGAATGACCATTGTTGCTTTTCATATCTATACTTTCATTTCTATATGTCTGAATGAATAAACCTCTTAAGGTTTATATCATTTTGCAAATTTTGTTTTTTTTTCATGCCCTATTTGAGTCCATGGGAAAGAAAAACCAATACCTTATGGAGAATGTGCTAACTGAAGATGCTATTTTTCTCTTCCTACATGGTGATGTCAACCTTTTCCCATCGGTATAGTTTTCCACATTAAACCAAGTGAACTCACTCAACTCATCAACTATTCAGTTTCAAATTTCTATCTCAGATGGCCTTCACAAGAATGAGATATTATTTCCAATTATATATAATAGTCTTGTAGAATATGGTAAACTAAAAGAAGGAACTATAATCAAAGTCACCCATTGTACATGCAACGTTGTACATAATGTAACATATGTTTCATTTCCTCATTTTTTTCCACTTAATAAATTTCACACCGTTGATGCATCACATGTTTTTGTCTCCCATTACTCTCTAACATACTTCTTCTTACCAAGACTATCACTGCTTTCACTTGAGGTTGTCAAAGTGGATGCACCGATTATTGGAGGCCCTTCATCTTACCACTTAGTTGTAGCCTCTCCCTCGCAAAGTAGTCCCTCTATTTTAGAGAACAAATTTCTCCAAACTTGCACCCCTTCACTCGTTAACCCTACCTCAATAAATGAAAACCCTACCTTTCCTACATTGACTATCCCATTCACATCACTTGCCTCTTCTAGCAAAAATTTAGAGCATTCAAGGTTGAGTTATTTCCAAGAGAAACATTCATGAATATGGAAACAAATGAGGGTATAGAAAAGTGTTCATATTTGACCTTTTTAATGCTTCACACGATGAAATACATATCTTCACATTCAAAGAATTGGCACTCTCTTTGTACAAACAAATACAAATAGGACTACTATACATAGTATCAAATGGAACAGTCAAAGCATCCAATCCATTTTTCAACCATTTGAAAAGCCATCATGATATTTTCCTAGGTTCCTCCTCAACCATCCAACCATGCTTAGATAAATACCCCTTAATACCTTTACATTTCTTTAACTTTAAAACTATTCAGGACATCCAAACTGTACCTATCAATTCCATGGTTTACCTTCTTGGACTTGTAATTTTAGATTTTCCTGCATCAAGTATACATAAACATGATGGTTTAGAGACTATATCGGACACAGTGTTGGACTCTACAACATGTTAGGCTATAGAATTTCCATAGCATTTTTGGGAGAGCATTTCCAAATTGAAGGAACCAAGCTTTCTAACCTTTGTAGTTTATATACTCCTCCAGTTTTAGTAATCAAAGGGGTCCCTGTTACATAATTTAATGGAAAAACTATTGGGACTATCTCGAACATGACTCTTTTTACAAATCCAAATATTTAAGAAACAATCCTTCTCCAAATATGGTTTGATGAAAATTTATTTCGTTTAGCATCACTATCTTTGAGCCAAAAATTCAATGCCTCTTATTCTACTCCTCATAAAAGCATTACTGTCAATGAGCTACAAAATATTGAACCATCTAAAAAGGCTATTTAGTACTCTGTTGTCGCAACCATAACAAATGTTAACATGTATGAATTTCATTTCCTTGCATACCCTCTTTTTTTATGGTATACAATGCATGAAAAAAAATTCTCACAAAGTCAGAAACATTTGGCATTGTGGTAAATGTAATGGGGAGTTTGTTGAATGTGACTACCGATACATACTAAAGGTTGACTTAGAAGATATCACTAGACACCTTCATGGTCTCGTAGATTTTGATGATGCTGCAAACCAACTAATGTTTATTTATACAAAATACCTGTGCCTCCTCTCAACTGAAGCAACATCAATTGTTGAAATAGCCCAGAATATTTGCAATAAAAAATTTCTTCTTAATATTTTAGTTAGAATAGAGACATTCTATGGAATTGCATGCATAAAGGTTGTAATTTTGATGGTTGAAAACATTTAATCAGCAACTTAACCTGGACATCCAAATACATAAGTTTTTTCAACTTGATACTTAAGCATTCATTATTTCCTGTAATGAATTGCCTCAATTCTCAAATTTGTCCTTACTTCATGCTTCAACATAGCAGGGTTTTTTTTACTCCATTTATAGTTTTCGCTTTTAGGAGTTATATCTTGTAGTCTCATAGTTCCACTGAACAAGATATCACTTAACATTCTGAACCTAAATTGTTGATGCAACCTATATGTTCGCTTTTTAATACAATACTAATTTGCTATTATGTTTATATATAAAATAAACAACTTTTTTCTATTCTTTCTTACCAAAACTTATCATTCTTATGTACATAACAATTATTACATTTATTGTTTTTTTTTCATATATGCTTTGTCATACTAAACTTTGGTCTTTTATATTGTTGATTTCTTAAAGTTATTAAGCTAAAGCATGAAAAATATATTTACTCCATAAATGTTTTTTTAACATACATGGTTGGTTCCCAATATGCAATCACTTAGCATTTTCTTTATATCGTATGTTTTATATCCGTATACTTTCCACTTAATACATATACAAAATGTGTCCCTGCCACCAATGAAAGCTTCTAAGTCTTTAAAAATTTTAGGCTTTTCTTGTAAGAATAATGCCGAATCATGACAATGAACAAGCCAATGCACAAAGAAGACTTTTATATGCATAGAACATAAATAAAAAAAACAAGAAGGAATGTCTTATTTACAGAGATGCTCATTAAGCTGTGGATATGTCTTTTTCATTTTCTCTTGTCCAACTTTCCAACACACCATCCCTTCCATCCCCCATGTTAAATCCATCCAACACCCTGTAATGTCCCCCATCCCTCCGACCGACGAAGAGGACGCTACCATGGCGTTAACCATCCGAGCAACCAGCCCCATGAACATGTACATTCATAAAATGCTGAAATGCTGAAACAAAATGCTTTGAACTAGAACATGCATACATGATCATTTATCATACAGCAAAAGAAAACATACGTTCATACAAGCATTCAACATGTTCATCACATTCATTAAAGTAAATAGGATTGCAGAAGTAAGATAGACAAGATTACTTATCTTATGAAGAACTCGTTCCTCAACCAGCTACGTCGCTGCAACGTTCCACCCAACCATAGGATAGCATGCTCTTAAATCTCTCAGCAATGCTGCCACCCCCAATTTGGGCATGATTCTCCAAGGAATAAGGAACAAGCAGGCTTACACATAGTCAAGGATACACAAAACACAACCAATCCAACACATTTGGGTTTATCAGGCCATCCAAGAGTTGGGAAAGGATAAATGCTAAGCTGGTGAGCTCATTACAGAGCTAGGAACACCTACACTAGAACTAGCCTGACTTCTAAGACACCCACACACACCCAACACAAGGAATTAGTCCCTTCTCTGCTACACAGTCCCTCAGGCCCTGACTTCCCTTCCAGTGCTATTCAAGGGTTGTGGAGAAGAAATCCAACCCTCTAGCTCTGTCTGTGTGGTTTCCAAACACACCAGGTTTATCAAGCAACCCAAGCCCCCATCCCTGCTCCCAACACAGTCCGAAGACCAACCATTGCATGCATGCAATCAATCAGCTATTACAGCTTAAACAAGGAAAACGACTCCCAAGTGAATTACAATAGTCCCAAAACGTATCAGTAAACACAACTCACAACATGGGGAAACAACAGTCCGTCCTGGGAAACGAAACCACCGAGAAAAATTACACAGACCACATGGGGGAAGGAAATACAGTCTCCCAACCTATGCGTGAGGGAAACTTGTACCAGACCCCAAAATACAGAGGGAAAAACATATGCATGAGCCACAAATCGGTAAGGAAAACTTACACACAGTCCTTGAGCGTAAAAATGGCTCTCCATGGGAAAAACCGTGGGTGATAGTGATCGAACGGCCCCCAGCTTGCTGCATGAGTGACAACAATGCAGAACCCAGTGTGTGAGAGAAGATTTACACCAAATACCAAATACTGATAGAAACACACCAGGTTCCTCTCTGTGGAAAATGTGAATAACAGTGGAGACAGCTCCTCTCTCCTTGCTGCATGAGACCAAACAGGAAAGAAGCCTGTGCGTGAGAATTGAATAGACAACCATCCTTGCGTGAGGATGAACAGACAATGGAGAGTCGCGAGTGGGGAGTGTGGGAGCAATTTTTTCCTTTCAACACTATTGTGGAGAGAGTGGAAATCCTGGAGAGTTCACTTCCTTTGCCCAATGTGAGATTCCATTGCTGGTGGAGTGTGCGGGTGGGAAAGGACTAACAATCCTACCACCCCCACTCCCAAATAATAACTGCCTCAACTACTCAGCAGAACGTTTAAGGTGGTAGTTGGATAAGACAAGGGAAGTTGAGCAATTCAAATAGGGTGGTGACACATTGATTTTTCCCCATAGCCCAAGGTTTGACAATTCCCCCCCCCCCCCCTTATCCTTATGAGAATCATGCCTCTTCTCAATTTAGTTGCCGCAAACATAGCTGGTTGGGGTTCATTTTAATTAAAGACACATATTTACATGATGACAAAAATTAATATATTCTGTATACCACGATAGACCATCAACAACAATTCTGTTTCGCTGAAACATAACACAACTAAATCTATGGTGGGGATTTTTCCTTTAGCTCCACACCATGATTCATTACAATATATACATCATGTACATTTAATGCAATGGGGTCAAAACTGGGGTGTTACATTTCCCTCTCCCTTTAATAGCACTGTCCTTGGTGGTTTACAAAATTGAACAAAATTCTACATTGGTATCGCCTCATTGTTCCGCAGAATTGAACAAAAATGGATGTGACAATTGCATGGCATCCTACAGCTCCCATGTAGCCTCTTCAGGTCCGTAGTGCTCCTATTGCACCTTTACCTACCCTATGGCCCAGTTTCGGAGCATTGTGACCTTCCTGTCGAGGATGTGCGTTGGCTCGATTCGGAACTCTCCCTCGGGTTCCACCTGAATCACATCCCAATTTATCACATGGTTAGGATCATGTACATATCTCTTAAGCAAATAAATATGAAAAACATTATGAGCTCTAGTGCTAGCAGGCAATGCAAGTCTATATGCAATTGGGGCCCTATTCTTTCAAGAACTTCAAATGGCCCACAATATCTTGGTGACAGCTTGGCACAGCTTCCAAGCTTCAAGGAACTCTTCTTTTCCCTCACTCTGAGGTAAACATGATCCCCAACACTGAACTCCCTATTAACCCTATGCTTATCTGCATATATTTTATGTCTATCCTGTGCTGCTTTCAGATTCTGCCTGATCTTTACAACCTCTTGCTCCATTTCCTTGAGCAATTCTGGTCCAAGCAGAATCCTGTTCACTGGGTTATCCCAAGTCATTGGTGTCCTGCACCTTCTTCCATACAAAGCTTCATACGAACTCATCCCCAAGGATGTTTGCTATCCATTGTTATAAGCAAACTCTACCAAGTGCAAGTAATCTTCCCACTTGGTTGGTTTGTCCATCACATACATGCGAAGCATGTCTTCAAGCACCTGATTAACTCTCTCTGTCTGTCCATCTGTCTGAGGATGGTATGCAGTGCTGAAGTTTAGCTTTGTACCCAAGTCTGCAAACAACCTCTTCCAAAAGTTGGAAGTGAACTTGACATCCCTATCAGAGACTATTGATTTTGGCAATCCATGCAATTTGAAAATCTCCTTCATGAAGATCTTTGCAATATCATCAGTCTTATGCGTAGACTTAACCGGTATAAAATGCACTGCCTTAGTCAACCTGTCCACCACAACCATGATGGAATCATGTTGTCTCCAATTCATCGGCAATCCTATAATAAAATCCATGGAAATAAATTCCCATTTCCATTTTGTAACTGGCAAAGGCTGCAACAAACCTGCAGGGTGTTGATGCTCAACCTTTACCTGTTGACATTTCATGCACCTTGAAATGTATTCAGCCATGTCCTTTTTCATTCTTGGCCAAAAGTACTGCTTTCTAGCTGTAGCAATTGTCTTCTGATATCCTGGGTGACCAAAATATGGAGTTTGATGGATTTCATCCTTAACAACTCTCCTCAAATCTACTACATCTCGAATATAAATTCTACCTTTATAAGTGAGAAGTCCATCTTCTTCCAATTTATATCCCTCATACCTCTTCTCAAGACCTTGATGCTGCAATTTGTATTTTACCTGCTCATACAATTCATCTCCAGCAGCATGATTGACAATTTGCTGCCTCAAATCTGATTGGCAAATACTAAGAGATGCCACATGCATTTCTTGCATCTTCCTACTGAGTGCATTAGCTACCTTATTCTCCTTCCCTTTTATGTGCTTTATTTCAAAATGAAATTCACATAAAAATTCCAGCCACCTCGCTTGTCTAGCATTCAGAGTAGGCTGATCAAACAAATACTTTAGTCCACAGTGGTCTGTTCTGAGCTCAAATATTCTACCCATCAAGTAATGCCTCCACATCTTGAGAGCATGCACTATGGTTGCAAGCTCTAGATCATGAGTGGCATAGTTATTCTCATGCTCCTTCATCTTTCTTGACTCAAAATAGATCACGTGGTTGTCCTGCATAAGGACTCCTCCAACCCAATGTCCGCATGCATTGGTACATACAACAAAATCTTTCTCTGGATCTGCAACCTTCAATACTGGTGCACTAGTGAGAAGATTCTTCAATTGTTGGAAGCTTTCTTCACACCTCGATGTCCATTCAAGCATCATCCCCTTCTTTTGCAAAGAAGTGATGCATGTGCAACTCTGGAGAATCCCTCAATGAATCTCCTATAGTATCCTGCAAGTCCCATAAAATATCTTACATCTGTCACATTTCTTGGAGTAGGCCAATTCATAATGGCTTCAATATTTTCAGGGTCCTTAGATATACCTTCCTCTGAGATAATGTGACCCAAATACTGAATTCTATCTCTATAGAAGTCACACTTGCTCAATTTCGCATGCAGCTGATGCTCCCTAAGCAATTGCAATGTCAATCTCAAATGCTCTTCATGCTCTTCCTCATTCTTAGAATAAACAAGAATGTCATCAAGGAAAACAAGAACAAACTTGTCCAAATATATGCTGAAGACACTATTCATAAGGCACAAAAATGTAGTTGGTGCATTCGTGAGACCAAATGGTACCACTACAAACTCATAATGCCCATACCTTTTCCTAAAGGCTATCTTATGAATGTCTTCATCCTTGATTCTCACCTGATGGTAACCAGACCTCAAGTCAATCTTGGAAAATACCTTTGCTCCTCTCATTTGATCGAAGAGGTCATCAATCCTAGGCAAAGGATATTTATTCTTCACAGTAACCTTGTTCAATTGTATGTAATCAATACAAAATCTGAGTCTACCATCGTTCTTCTTTGCAAACAGAACCGGTGCTCCCCAAGGAGACACACTCGGTTGAATATACTTCTTTTCCAGCAACTCTTGCAGTTGCATCTTCAACTCTAGCATCTCCGGTGTAATCATCCTATAGGGTGCCTTGGACACTAGTGTTGCTCCTGGCACAAGTTCAATAGTGAAATCAATGTCCCTCTTTGGAGGAAGCCCTGGAATCTCATTAGGAAACACATCCCTAAATTCCTGTAGCACTTGATAGTCCTCCAACCTAGGAGTTTCATCTCCTGATGTCTCCAAAATATGAGCTGCATACAAATGGAAACCCTTCCTACAGAACCTCTTTAATTGCATTGCTGAAACTTGCCGTACTGAAATCACCTTCGGAATACCTTTCACAACTACTAGGTTCCCTTCTTCATTCATGCATTCGAGATTCTTATTGTAACAGTCAAGCTTTACCTTGTGAGCTTCTAACCAATCCATTCCAATGAGAACATCATAGGAACCAAGTGGTAGAACATTCAGATCTACACAAGTGACCAATCCATCCATTACCAATGGACATTTCTCTACCACTTCACTAACCTTTCTCTTAGTTCCAGTGGCTAGCTGAACTAACCAAGACTTCCAAAAATTTACTTTCTTAAAAGCACAAATCTCCACTACTCTAGTAGTAATGTAACTGTGAGTAGAACCAGGGTCAATCAAAATAGAAACAAATTGCTCAACAATCTTACCTGCTACTTCAACCATAGTTGACTGGTGATCTACTTGGTAGTCCTCTAGTGTTGCATAAATCCTAGGGACTGCCCTTGCTACTTGACCTACTATTTCTGCTTCTTGAATTTTATAAGCCGGTCTTGCACTCTCATTCTCGAGTGGACAATTCCTGCACATGTGGGGTCCTCCACATTTTCAGCATTGAAGTGGTCCTTTATTCTGTTGTGGATCCTTAGGATTTTCTCTTGCTACTTCGACTGGCTTACTCATAGCTTGGGATGGCTACTTCTATTGATTCCTGAAGTTACAAGGTTTGAAACCTTTCTTTCTTTGGTCAAACTTCTCATTCTTCTTGTCCTTCCATGCCTTATGGTAATCCGGATTACCTTTTCTTTGCTCATAACAATACTTAGCCTTCCTTATTGTTTCTTCAAGAGTTATAGGTTCGTAAAACTCATCTCTATCTTTGTAAGACTGAGGTAATCCACTCAGAAAATGTTGGACCTTCACTTTTTCATCTCTGATGTACCAGACATACCTCAACAGCTCCAAAAACTTATTTGCATATTCTTCCATGGTCCGTTGTCCCAATCTCAGCTCATGGAACTCCTTAATCTTGTCATCATAATATCTGTCAGAGAGGTATTTATGCTTGAAATACTTCTTGAACTAGTTCCACTTAAGGCTCCTTTCACTGATCCTCTTTACTTGCTTGAAGTGTTCCCACCAAATGGATGCTCTTCTATTCAAATTGAATATGGCAACTCTTGCCTTCATGTTTCCGAAATAATCATGCACTTGAAAGTACTTATTTAATCCAAGAAGCCAAGCTTCAGCCTCTTGTCTAGTCTTTACCTCACCATCAAATGTAGGAGGTTTAGCTTTCTTAAATTCATCCTGAGAGCGATCCCTATGGTGTCTCTTTCTTTTTCTTTTATGAGAAGAAGAACTGGAATCCCTGTTGTATTCTTTCAAGTCAGATGACCCACTAGAAGTCCTTCTCCTTCTCCTAGTACTACTCTTTCTTCCTTCTAGTCTTGTTGTACCTCGTCCAGAATCTATCTTTCTTTGCAAGTCTATCAAACTCTGCAACATTGCAGCATTCAACTGATGCTACTCTTCTTGGTCTTTGATCAAGCTTCTCATGGTGGCTGCAACCTCGAACAGTGTCCCCTGGAATCTCCTTCCATTAGACTCTATGTCATCCTTTCCATTATGGACATTTTCTCCCATGGCATCTTCTGCTCGCTCGTAAGAATATCGAGCATCATACCCATCATGGGTTCTCATGACTAAACCACCTCTGGCTTTTACCACACTATTCTCTCTGGAGTACTGCTCTTGGAAGTTATCTAAAGTTCTACAAATGTGTTTGTAGCAACTATTAGATGCATAATATTAATATAAATCAAAATTACTTACCTTTTCTTCTGGAAATTCATAAAACAACAATTATGCTAAACATAGAATTTTCTCTATTTCATATTCAGCTCTGTAATCCACTGACAGTCCACTGAAATCTGCTAAAATAGTTAGAATTTGTTGAGAAAAATTCCACTTCGAAAACTTAAAGTTTCCTCCTCTTCATCGGGTCTCTTCCGCACAAATTTTTCAGCATTTCAGCGGGCAGATCGCCAAACTTCCGATCTGTATCAACGACACGGAGGACTGTTCACCTATTTCCCTCCGCTGTATTGGATTGACATCCAATTCTCTGAACCTAATCGGAGATGAAACCAACCTATGCGTTGCATCGACAGTCGAGCGTCTTATGCATCGGGTGGTTAGTCATCTCGGCTTTCACAGTGATGGCGCATAAACCTTCTATGTCATCTGTGGCCACAAGCCTATCTCGGAAGACTAACCCTCTACACATCGGTGATCCAAGTCACTGTACTTCCTGTCATTGCGGTGATCCAAATGAAAAATTGCCTCCTCTGTGTCAATCGGCTACGTTATTGCGTCGGATGATTAGTCTTCTAGGAAACCACAATGGCAGACGTTCAATCCACTAACTTCCATCAATCCAAACAGCTAACCATCGTCGATCACTATTGGCCTCAACACTTAGACAATTTTTTTGAATATTCTTCTTCTGTCGGCGAAAACTGCTTTATATTCCATTGACTCTATCAGCTCCAAGCCTTAAAATATTTTTGAATTTATCCCTTTAGCCTTCCTCTTCACCGCTTGATCTTCTTTTCGTTGGTGAAATAGTTCCATCCGTAGCCGCAATGGCAGCCCACCATCCTTGATCTTCTTCTGATCGGTGAACTAATTTTTGACCGGCATCGACAGTTGGAGATTCTCCCTGTCGAAATACTAGTGCTCTAGGCTTTCGGAACGGCAGCTGCACGAAATAATATCTTCTTCATGTAGCCGACGATTTCGGGCCTTAGAAAAATTTTTAAACTTTCTTTCTTTACGGTGTCGGTGGTCGGAGGCCTTACCCGTCTGACGCGTAGTTGTCTAGCCATCCACAACAGTGGGTGCTCGTTCAACTATTCTTCACCGATGGATATCGAACACTTAGAAAATTTTCCGCAGGTTTCCCTACTATCCTCCATCAGGTGTGCTTCCGCCTAGCTCTCCGCTACATCAGAAGTCCCTTCCCACTAAGTGTTCCGATGAACGAACAGTTCAAACACTTAGATAAATTTTTTAATTTTCCAGTCATTCACTAATTTCTTCTGGGAAGAAAGAAATTCTGCCTCTGTCACTGCATCTCTTCATGGCTCATTCAGGCCCATGCTACAACATGAGCTCTGATACCACAATGTAACGTCCCCCATCCCTCCGACTGGTGAAGAGGATGCTACCATGGCATTAACTATCTGGGCAACCAGCCCCATGAACATGTGCATTCATAAAATGTTGAAATGCTGAAACAAAATGCTTTGAACTAGAACATGCATACATGATCATTTATCTTACAGCGGAAGAAAACATACGTTCATACAATCCTTCAACATGTTCATCACATTCATTAAAGTAAATAGGATTGCAGAAGTAAGATAGACAAGATTACTTATATTATGAAGAACTCATTCTACAACCAGCTACATCGCTGCAACGTTCCACCCAACCATAGGCTAGCATGCTCCTAAATCTCTCAGTAATGCTGCCACCCCCGAGCTGGGCATGATTCTCCATGGAATAAGGAACAAGCAGGCTTACACATAGCCAAGGATACACAAAACAAATCCAATCCAACACAGTTGGGTTTATCAGGCCATCCAGGAGTTGGGAAAGGATAAATGCTAAGCTAGTGAGCTCATTACAGAGCTAGGAACACCTACACTAGAACTAGCCTGACTTCTAAGACACCCACACACACCCAACACAAGGAATCAGTCCCTTCTCTGCTACATAGTCCCTAGCCCCTGACTTTCCTTCCAGTTATATTTAGGGGTTGTGGAGAAGAAATCCAACCCTCTAGCTCTGTCTATGTGGTTTCCAAACACACCAAGTTTATCAAGCAACCCAAGCCCCCATCCTTGCTCCCAACATAGTCCGAAGACCAACCATTGCACGCATGCAATCAATCAGTTGTTACAGCTTAAACAGGGAAAATGACTCCTGAGTCGTTCTTTTCCCTATCGTGGCAAAAATGACTCCCAAGCGAATTACAACAGTCCCAAAATGTATCAGTAAACACAACTCACAACATGGGGAAACAACAGTCCGTCCTGGGCAATGAAACCACCGAGAAAACTTACACGGACCACACGGGGGAAGGAAATATAGTCTCCCAACCTGTGCATGAGGGAAACTTGTACCAAACCCCAAAATACAAAGGGAAAAACATATGCACAAGCCACAAATCGGTAAGGAAAACTTACACACAGTCCCTGAGCGTAAAAATGGCTCTCTACAGGAAAACCGTGGGTGATAGTGACCGAATAGCCCCCAGCTTGCTGTGTGAGTGACAACAATGCAGAACCCAGTGCATGAGAGAATATTTACACCAAATCCAAAATATGGATCGAAACACACAAGCTTCCTCTTTGTGGAAAATGTGAATAACAGTGGAGACGACTCCTCTCTCTTGGCTACGTGAGACCAAACAGGAAAGAAGCCTGTGCGTGAGAAATGAACAGACAACCGTCCCTGCGTGAGGATGAACAGACAATGGAGAGTCGCGAGTGGGGAGTGCGGGAGCATTTTTTTCCTTTCAGCACCGTCGTGGAGAGAGTGGAAATCCTGGAGAGTTCACTTCCTTTGCCCAACGTGAGGTTCCATTGCTGGTGGAGTGTGTAGGTGGGAAAGGACTGACAATCCTTCCACCCCTACTCCCAAACAATAACTGCCTCAACTACTTAGTAGAACGTTTAATGTGGTATTTGGATAAGACAACGAAATTTGATCAATTCAAACAGGGTGGTGACACATGGATTTTTCCCCCATAGCCCAAGGTTTGACAATTTCCCCCCCTTATCCTTGTGAGAATCATGCCCCTTCTCAATTTAGTTGCCGCGAACATAGCTAGTTGGGGTTCATTTTAATTAAATATGCATATTTACATGATGATAAAACTTAATATATGCCGTATACCATGATAGACCATCGACAACGATTTCGTTCGTCAAAACATAACACAACTAAATCGATGGTGGGGCTTTTGCCTTTAGCTCCACACCGCGATTCATTACAATATATACATCATGTATGTTTAATGCAATGGGGTCAAAAATAGGGTGTTACACACCCCCCTTGATGATGCACATCAACGATTTCATAAAAAAATGGGCCAACTAGCTGACATGAATGTCTGCTTGATTTGCAATGAATGTTACCCTGGCATTGCAACGAAAAAGTTTCATGGTGTATACAGATAATCTCATTGTATTTTGTAAAGAAAATGACATCGCATTTCATTAGAAAACAATATAAACCTGAGAATCCAACCACCTATCCTTGCAGTACTTATGCAAGTTGAAGAAATGCTAATTAGTCGTGCTGACCCAATCCTGCAAGTCACACATTCTCGTTGTGGTCAATATAAATATTCTAGCCATAATATTTGCTTCCCCCAAGAAATTTCCAATATTGCCACATCCCTACCCCATTTAATATCAGACCTTGACATCCTTGTTGTTCGTAAATAAAACCCTACAAACAATCCATATGAACTCTTTGTTAGTCGAACACGTGTTCTTGCTACTATTGAATACAAAATGGCCAATGATCCATACTACAAGGATGTACAATTCAACCCAAGTACATTAGATTCTTTTCATCTTGTTTCAACAGGCATTTCACCTTTGATTCTCCATGTTAATAGTAATGATACATTATCTCATCAGCAAAGCTCGTCCTCTACAGTGCAACCACCAAATTCATTTGAACCCTATGAATTAGAATCCTCCTAATTTATTTCAACACAAATAAATGTTAGAAGTGAGGCTGAATAAATTAGACACTTCTAATGCATACTAGATATCCCACTACCAGATTCCATTGAATGGACCCCTCTCAATGAGTACAACACAAAATGCCTTCTTTACATGGGATTTCCAACCTTGTTCCCCATAGGTGCAGCAATGATTAAACAACCACACATTCATCAAGTGGATATACACGAATATGCACTTGACCTCATTCATTATCATGACAACATATTTGGGCAAGACCCTCACTTCTAGTAATACATATACAATCTAATCATGCGTCATCAAAGTCATGCTACTGCTTCTGTTTTTGTCAAAATTAACCTTGAAGATACACTCCCTCCCACAATACTTGATCTTGTTAACCAATTGCAAAGCATGCCTAATGACAAAATTGGAAAAAGGGTCATATGATTTGGGTATTCATTGTGTGGAACACACTCATATTGAAACAGAATAATATATGAACTCACAAATATGATCAATCAACAAGGTACACCAACATTCTTCTTCACCCATACTACAGCTGACACAAAATGGTTGGATTTGCATGCTCTAATGCTTGGTGAGTGCTCTATCGGTTTAGATAAACACCATCAATGGAATATTCACAACATAATATCAAATCCACATATTACATCACAATACATACACAATAGATTCAAAATATTCCTTGAAGAGGTGCTTCAAAAAGTCCTTCATATAACTGATTCTTGGTGCAGGTGTTTTACTATCTATTCCTTCTTATCCTTCTCTTCATTTTTGTCACTTCATAATATTGATTTCTAATATATTCCTTTTCCTCCCATGTAGGTATGAATGGAAATATAGGGGGTCCACACAAATTCATGGTTTTATTTGGTTAGCAGATGCACCAAATATGGACACCTTAAATTGGGAAGATGTTCTTGGAGTTGCAACTGCAAAAAACCTTTTTGACACATATGTTACAGCTTGGAATCCTTATAATTACCACTTATCCACTTTTGGGTTACATCATTCTACTACAATGATCCATGCAGTCTTGCATCACCATCCATATTTGCATCAAAACTACTCAGTTGACTATGAAGAACTTGTAAATTGTGTTCAAAGGCACACCAGATTTTCAGAATCATCTTGCCTTCACAAAAAAAGAACATATGTTCAATGTTGCTATGGTTTTACCTATTACCTATAATTTACTTCTTCCTTATTCATTGAAGAAAATGGACGTAAAACCTACAATCCTACAAGAAATGATTCCATTCTAATAATTCACAACCCAACCATGGTTTCAATATGGAGGGATAATGTTGATTTCCAACCTGTTCTTTCTAGACATGTTGTCCTCATACACATTTCAAAGTATGCATCAAAAATAGATCCAAAATAAAAAAGCTACCATGCTATTCTCTCTCGCCTTGAACATGAAACACCAAGTGACAACCCTGTTCCTCTGCCAATCAAGCTATTCCTTGCACAAAAAGCTACAGAACGAGACATCGGTGCACACAAGATGTGTCATATGCTCCAAAAACTCCCTCTTGTGCTTTGCAGGTGTCACTTTTTTTTCCTAAATGTGAGATAAAGTGTCTTCCGCCATGTTTGTAATGACACTACTAACATCCCTCTATATTTGCATACATGGAAACACCCATTGCTCTTGAACATATAACAATGCTTGAAGCTGCTCATTCTTGGTCTTTCTCACCTAATAGGAAAAAAAATCCATGGAAACCAAACTTCCTTCACAACATTGTTAGAGTCTTTCCAAAATTCACTTCCATTTCCCCGTTTGATTCTTCAAATTTTGAACCATTTTGTTGGAGTGGACTTCTTCTATACAAACTTTTTCATGCCCTCCCTAAGGATATTGGAACAACAAGTTCTAAAATTATTTCTCATTGGCATCACATTAAAGACACATATGTTGTGTGTCATGTTGAAGGCATATAAGAAGAACCCCAGACACCTCCATCTGATGATTCAAACTCTGATCCAATTCCCTTTCCCTTACCCTATACCATGGATGAACAGAAACTTCTCTCTCAAATACGACTAGGAAACAACATCCATATTGATGACCTTAAAATGCTTGGACATCGTGATTTTAACAAAACTCACAATTGGACACATAACAATACACCCACCCATTTGCATGAAACAACCATATCATTCATTGACCTCAATCACTTGTCCACCCAACTACATGAAGACACCACCTCGTTGTCCAATTAACTTGATTCCTTGTCTCCCACACAATGCATAGCCTTTGATCTTGTCATTTCCTATTTTAGAAACACTACACCTACTCAACCCCTCAAAATGGTTATTCATGGTACTGCAAGCACTGGGAAATCTTACATCATATCTTGCTTGAAATATGCACTCCAAATTGCATCTAGACAAACGGCCTCACTACTTCTTCTCCTCGCTCCAACTAGTGTTGTTTCCTTTAACATACATGTACTTACAATACATTCTACTCTTCGAATACCCATTGTTGAAATGCACCCTCTTGAATTCCAATCCCTTTCAAACCTTCAAGAAGAACTCTTCCATATTCACTATATTCTCATCAATAAAATTAGCTTTATTGACAAAAAAATGTTAACTCAAATTGATGCACACTTACATCAAGCTTTCCCCTCACCTTGTACAATCCTATTTGGTGGCTGTTAAATGATCTTTCTTAGTGACTTTGGGAAATTGCCTCCAGTAAAGGAAATCCCCATGTATGCAGGCTCATCCCTTGGAGCTTCACTCGGGCATACATTTGCTACTTTTGTCATGCTCAAAACCATTTTCTGACAACAGGGAGATTTCCCTTCTCAAATTACCTTTCTCCAAATCTTACTAAACCTTCGAAATGCAACACTAAATCTTGAATACTGGGCACTCCTAATGACAAGAACAACCTCATCCCTTTCACATGCAGAAAACTATTCATTTGAACAATATACCCACTTGTATGCCACTAATAGCTCTGTTGCACTGCATAACACACACATACTCAAACACCTTAATATTCCAATTGCACATTGCTTTGCAAAACAAAGGAACAAACATGTCCTCCAATCCATAGATGATGAATAGTTATCATTAAAGGTCCTTCTTGTTATTGGTAAAAAAGTCATGTTAATTGCTAATTTATGGGTTGGAGCAGGCCTTGTTAATGACTCACTTGGAAAATTCATTGACATTGTCTACAACTCCAATGAACAACCTCCTAGATTACCATCATTTTTTGTTGTTGAATTCCTCCACTACAAAGGACCCTTATGGGATGCTTCTAATACTACTTATGTTCCCATGTGACAAATTCCAAATTTAAATATTAAGATAGGTTAATTTTAGTAAATTAATGTAATTAAACTAAGAGGTGACTTGAAAAGTCACCTCTCTTACCCACTTAGGGTATAAATTACCAGGGGCACTTAGTATGTAAATCATATTCTACATTATAAAATATACATTTCTACATTACATTCGTTGCTTTCATCTTCCTTTATTCTTCCATTCGTATCAGAGCCTCTCGGCTCTCGACACCACACCACCACCTTCCTTTCATCCCTTCATTGATTTTTCTTCCATTGCTCCCAACACACCTCACTCTCACCATCCAACCATATTTTCTACACTCCCCTCTCTTTTGTGTTGCACGGCCCTTCCTCCCCCATCTATGTGCCCCCTCCCTCATGCCACCATTCTGCTCTACCCACATGCTCCCCATCACTCCACACCTCTGCCACACCACACCACTGCAACCACATCCTCTCCCATTTTCCATTCCACCTCTCCCAATATGCTCCCTTCATCATCGTCGTGTACCATCTCGCCATGCCCCAATCATCTCCCTTTAAACGATGGCATTCATCCTCCCCAATGCATCCTCTTTATCCTCCATCATCCTCTCCACTCAACACTTCCTCTTGCTGCTACTCCATCCACGTCTCCTCTCATCCACACTTCCGTCATGTGCCATTCTCCACCATTCTCCCACCTTCCACCCCTCTCTGCCATCTCCTTCTCCCACCTTACTCCCTCTCCTCCATCCCTCTTGTTCCACTCCCCAACCTGCATCACCTTTGTTGCTCCATTATCGTCATCGTTCTACCTCCCTATCGTCGCCTCCATCATCCACGTTCATCCACGGTCGGCTGTTACTAATAAACATTATTTAATCTACTTTGTTTATTAGTAATATTTATTATTTAATATACTTTAATATTAATAATATTTATTAATATTATTATTATTTTAAAAAACAAAAACTATATTATAATTATTATTATTATTACTATTATTATTTGAAAAAAAGAAAGAATCGTGGTGAGCTGACATCATACAACAAATAAAAATAAATCCATGTTTAGCACCAGGAAGATTCCAGAAATCACTAGATCAATGGATGCTCGGTTTGATCGAATCAATGAGAAGATTAACAAGAACTACGAGGAACTCCATGCAAAGATCAAACAAACCAGTGACAATTTGACATCAAAATGGACACAATTTACGTCACAAATAGAGAATAACTTCCTCACTCTATAGGAAGACCAAAAGAAAAATCAGGCATTTTTAACCGCCATCTTGTACAGATTACAAATATCAAATGACTTGCAACCAAAGTCTCCTAGAACAACGGAGCAGTTGGATCCTCTGTTCAACATGCCGTCCTCAGCCTCATATACACAAGGACGTCAAATACAGGTGAAATTCTATAGAAATAGGTCTCAGAAAGTGAGAGGGGGGGGGGTGAATCAGTGTCTGTTTAAACTTAAAATCTCTTGCCAAAGCACTATTATGAACCAATCATGATATTTCCAATTGTGTATATATATATATGAAATATACAAACACATATGAAGAACAAAACATATATGAATATGTCAAATATCTTTTTATTAAATAGTATTTTACATTACATAGAATTAATGATCTAGACCCAGCTAGATTGAGAGACCTAGCTCTCGTACAAGACCTAGCTTGTCTACATGACCTAGCATGTAGAGAGGAATCCAATCCTCATTCAGGCTCCAACCTGATTACAAACACCAGTCTGTTCGAATGAACACAAGGTTCATGTCAAATGTAGAATATCTACCAAAATATTATATTTTGTCCACCAAGATAGATTTCTTCATATGATGTCTTCATACTTATACTTCATCTTTCACACCTCTTCATGAAACATTATGTATTTCCATGTATTCACACCTTTTCATAAACTTTTAACTATCTCTTGTAATCATGTGTTTCTTTAATATACAAAAATTATTAATAAAAATAAAACAACGTTAACTAGTTTTGGCTTTTAACTTCTATTTTCCCTTTTTGTTTTTAAAAACTTTGTTGAAACATTATAACACCAAAAACCCTTTCTTTTTTACCAAATTTATGTTTATTCTTCTAAATACATTCATGTAGCTTCTCTTTTATCATTTCTCTATTTATGAATAATATGTTTATGATTTTACTTCATAAATAATAAACTTTATTTTAAATGAATGATAAACTATTTATTATGTTTTTGTTTAATAATAAACAATTTATTTCTCGGATATTAACTAATCCAACATTCCCCAAACCATAACATAGAGTCTTCTTCGTATATGCAGGAGTATATTAATTATTTATTTCATGATATCTTAATCATCCCGTATTTTTTTAAATTGACTTAGCTGGGCAATTTAAATAAAAACTTGTTTCAACATATACTTAATTTAGGCATATTCAGATTTCTGTGTAAAACATAATTTTTCTTCCACTTGGGAATTCACTTTTTCACATGCGTGACTACTAGATGGAGAACTGAACTTATGGCTAGATAGACAAGTTTTCAAATACCATAGCCATACCATTAGATGAATTTATTGATGCCACCACAGCCTCTGGCGTGTATTTCAAAACTTCCTTTTAATTTCCCGTGTCTAATTTTTCTCACTGTGCAGGCATAATTCTTCTTTAAGAAAAACATAGTTTTTCTAAATCTTCGGAAGATTTATTTTTCATATATGTGACTACAAGAGGAAATATAAGACCATGAATGGATAGATATATAACCAAATAACATCCCCATGTATTCATATTAATTTAATCCTTCACATACAAGAAATGGCAGGCATTTGAAAATGGTCTTTTCAAACTGCTAATTCAACACTTGGACAATATCATTTTTCTTCTATTTGGAAGGTTTATATTTTCCTTATCTGATCAGCATAAGGAAAAACAAGAGCATGGCGAGATAACCATTTCAACAATGAACAAGACCGTATCACAAGATAAATCTATTGACACACACACAACTTATGGCAAGTATTTGAAAATGGTCTTTCAAACTGGTTTTATGACACTTAAACAAATTTCCTCAATCCCTAGGTCACCAAGGTGATTTTCTTTTTCCTTCAAATTTGGAAAGTGAGGTATCCAACAGGTATAGGAAAACTAGATGAATCCATCAAGACCTATTTCATCCTCTGAAACTACTTTCTCTCTCCAGGGATAATTTTAGGGACGAATTTTAGCCTAGTGGGCTATTTTTCCATGTTTTTCTCCCAAAAAAGATTTGCCATTCTGCATTTTTTGAAGCCCTGTTTTGCCCAATTTTGATGGGGTAAAATTTTTTCACCCTAAAAATCGCCAAATTATTATATAAACGATATTAAATCCTTGGAAATTAAATTTTTTTTTTTAAATATCGCCAATCATTTTATAGTTGGCGTTTTAAGAATTGGTAATATTCGCCAACATTTATACACTTTTAAATAAGTATGGTTCTTTAAAATCATCCCTGTCTCTCTCTCTCTCCTTGGCGGGCATTTTACTGAGACAATGCAAATATGCTTGGGAGGCACTTTCGACAAGTTCATATCTTTCTCCTCAAGGACCCTTTGGACAATATAGAACCATGGATCAATGCTCCAGAAAACCCTATTTAGGACCACACTCTCATAATATTTTTCACATCACCCCATGAGATAGGGCGTGCATTACCCTAAGGCCAATTTCTTGATTTGGTCCCCTTTGACTAAAACCCTGTTTTGGCAAATCTTTATTTTTTTTATCAAACATATTTTTTAAGAACTCAGACCATGGTGAGATAGCCTATTCAAACAGCACTATGATGATATATTCAGATCATTTTTATCATACACCTATAAGGTATGGTGGCCATTTTCCCAAGGTCACCTGAGCTAGTTTTTCCAACACTAAGACAGATTTTCTTAGTCTAGTCCTAATATGCCTAAAACACTGTTTTGGCAGGTCAATAACTTTTTATCTAGACATGATCAAGGATAACTAAGGCCTTGGTTAGATAGACAATCCAACATAATACAAGATGACCATAGGGAGTGGGCATTTTCATTCTTCTACAAATTATGGCGAGTATTTCCATAAGGCAGTTTTTACTAAATTTTCTATACTTAGTCATTTTCCTGTTTTTCACAAAATTGTCATAGCTTTCCAGAATTATGTCAATTTGTAATCCTAAATTCCTGATAGAACCAAGACACCATCAAGTTTATTTCAATCTTCATCACACATGCCACATAATATATGCCATGTCATCACTTCCTTTGACATTCCTTTGTCTTTTATTGAGTTTTCCCTGCCATCATGTCTTGGTTATTCTTTTGACATTCCTTTGTTGGAATTCCTTTGTCTTTTACTGATTTTTCCCCACCATCATGTCTTGGTTAGTCCCTTTTCATCATTGAACTCCTCTTGATATCAATGACAACTACTGCCAACTTATATTGTCATATTTTCCAACAAAGTTGAGTTACCCAAATATGAAGCGGGATGAATGAAAGTGCATAGCATGGATTGACAAGGCCGAGGAATACCTAGGCATCCACAACATCCATTACGATAACAAAAAAAATAAAATATGCCTCCATTCATATAGAAGGAAACTGTTACAATCGGTACTTATGGTGGAAGAATACTGCAAGAATATGTTCTCACAACTGGTTTAGCTTCAGGAACAACCTCATCAAAAGATTCCAGGGCATTGAAGAAAAAGACTTCTTTGCCAAAATCACAAGGTTACAGCAAAAAAATAGTGTCGATGAGTACACCTGTGAATGGGAATCACTGTCAACTCAAGTTCTAGAGTTAACTTATGACCAACGACTATGGACCTACATACATGGTCTAAAACAGCACATCCGTGATGAACTATAGATACACAACATCTCTACCATGGAGGAAGCACGACATAAAGCAAGGATTATTGAAATAAAATACGTTCATAATAATGTCGACTAGTATTTTCCAAGTAATCCAATACTTATTTGTATAGCATCTCTCAACCGAGATCCGTTCAGCCCCGCTTTAGAGCCTAACACCTTCTGGGTGCTCAATAACAGCTCTAGCTTAAGGGCCCAATACCCCCTCCAAGTGCTTTCCAATGCTCAGGTACTTCCCTTCCAGACATTATAATACCTAGGGGTTATTCTCTTCATGGAGCTCCCACTCTTGTGACAATCCCCTTACAGCGTGAATGTGTGTGGAGAGAATCCTAACCAGATGTCTTACACCTTGGGCATCCCCAGTGATACATACCAGTGCCTATCTGGCAAGGGGGAGAAGCTATGTACCCAATTAAATCCTTCCAGAGGATCCATGTTCTCCATGTACATGTTTTCATCGCCTCACCTGCGTTACATATAGACATGCAGTTTACATCAGATTTCATCATGAATTGTAGTTATGAATTGTAGTTATAGGTTTCCAAACCTATTCCAAATGCATCCCTTCAAGAAGCTATGTACATCCTATACATCCCTCCGAGGAACCATGTACATCCAGTACATATTTTCATTATCTCACTTGTGTTACATACAAGGATGCAGTTTATATGAGATGTCATCATAAAAATAATTGCAATTATAGGTTTCCAAACCTATTCCAAACACATCCCTTCAAGAAGCTATGTACACCTCGTACATCCCTCCGAGGAACCATGTACATCCAGTGCATATTTTCATCATCTAACCTATGTTACATGCAATCATGCAGTTTATATGAGATGTCATCATAAAAATAATTGCAATTATAGGTTTCCAAACCTATTCCAAACACATCCCTTCGAGAACCTATGTACACCTCGTACATCCCTCCGAGGAACCATGTACATCCGGTACATATTTTCATCATCTCACCTACGTTACATGCAAGCATGCAGTTTACATGAGATGTCATTATAAAAATTATTGTAATTATAGGTTTCCAAACCTATTCCAAACACATCCCTTCAAGAAGCTATGTACACCTTGCACATCCCTCCGAGAAACCATGTACATAGGGTACATATTCTCATCATCTCACCTGCGTTACATGAAAGCATGCAACGTATATGAGATGTCATCATAAAAATTTAATCATATATTTCCAAATCTATTTCATGCATACATGATTTCCGAAATATCAAATGATAAATAACGTTGATAGTCAAATAAAAATCTGAATCCACAATTCTGCTTCCTGCAAAAAATCAGATTTTTGCAACCATGAGGTCGTCCTGATATTGTTTGGATTTTGCAAGTGGGGGTACTTATACCTTACTTACACATGCTTCCCATAACCTGGAAATCCATGTGCAACATGTCATCCTAACACCAGTTTTAAATAAGCCAAACAGTCATAATTAGCAACAGGAAACCTCAAACATTAAGCAATGCAAGACAAGCCTATTCATGGTTAGCATGATTCAAAATCATCACATGAGATTGTAGTTTCCTATAATCAATAGAAAAACTTGCAATCTGAAGTTTCAAAACTTGTTTACATTCATGAGACCCTTCTCATGGCACCTAGCAGCTTCCTGCCCTAGGTTTCATCAAGCAAAACCATGTTTCTCTGCTCAGGTCATTCTACCTGAGTCTTCAGGAAGTCCTCATATGTATGCCCATACACACAAGTTCCATTTCTCCATGGAACTATAAGTTCACTTGTAGGCCTCTACATCCTATACCTCGGCTCCACTTTACCTGCAGAATATCCTTCAGTGAACTTCTTGCAATGTCCTGTAAGTCCCACAAAAGATCTTACATCTGTTAGCTTTCTTAAAGCAAGCCCACCCATCATGGCCTAAATATTTTCAGGGTCTCCAAATATTCCTCTATCTAAGATAATGTGACCCAAATAATGAGTTATATCTTCATAGAAGTCACATTTGCTCAAACCTGCATACAACTTATGCTTCCTGAGCAATTCCAAGGTCAACCTCAAATGTTTTACATGTTCTTCCTCATTCTCAAAATAAATAAGAATACTATCAAGGAAAATAAGAATAAGCCTATCCATATACTTACTGAAACCATTATTTGTGAGGCATATGAATGTAGCTAGTATACTTGTGAAACCAAATGGTACCACTACAATTCCTAAAAACCATACCTTTCTCTTGAATTTTTCTTGTGAACATTTCCATCCTTACCTTTCTCTGGAAGTTTTCTTGTGAACATTTCCATCCTTGACTCTTACCTGATGGTCACCAAACCCCAAGTCAAGCTCGAAAAACACCTTTGATCCTCTCACTTGGTCAAAGAGTTCATTGATCCTTGGAAAATGATACTTGTTCTTCACAATGACTACCCTGTTCAGCTTCATGAACGATTACACACTCAGAGTGTATCACCATTCTCTTTATCGAACAAAACTGGTGCTCCCAATTGGAACACACTTGGCCTGAAATACTTTGTTTTCCTTAGCTCTTGCAGTTGCATCATCATCTCTAGCAAGTCTGGTGTACTCACCCTGTAGGGTGTCTTGGACACTGGTGCTTTACTTAGCACAAGTTCAATCGTGGGATCAACACCCTTCTTTGGAGGAATCCTTGGAAATTCTTCAGGAAAACATTCATGAATTCTTGCAACATATGAAATCCCTCCAATTTAGGAGTATCATTCTATGCTTCCTCCAAAACATGAGCTTCACATACTTTGCAACATTTCCCACATAAATTCTTTGGATGCATTGTTGCACTCTTCCTACTAGAGATCACTTTTAGAATGCCTTTCACAACCCTTAGGTTTCCTTCTTCATCCAAGCACGCAAAAGGTCTTGTTGTAACAATCAAGCCTTTTTCTCTATGTGCTTCTAACCAATCCATTCTCATTAGAATGTCATAAGAACCAGATGGGAGAACATTCAGATCTTCATAAGTGACCTAACTATTCATAAGCAATGGACATTCCCTTACCACCTCGCTGACCTTTCCCTTGGTTCTAGTGGCTAGTTGAATTAACCATGACCTCCTATGCTTTGACTTCTTCAAAGTGCACATATCAACAAATCCAGGGGTGATATAGCTGGGAATCGATCTAAGATCAACCAAAAAAGAAATATTATGTTCAGCAATACTATTATCAATATGCAAGTGTCATCCCCTATCTATCTCCATGAGACTATGTCATCTCGTCTTTGAATTCAGAATAACTTCTAGCTTTAGTCCATTCCAAGGATACATGGATACCCTTCTGCTTCTTTATTTATCTATGGCGCAACCTTACAAGGTCCAACATGAGTTACACCAATAGATATACGCAATCCATCAATGTTAAAGCATTGAATTTATTATCTCCCATTGACACTCTTAACAACACATTCTTCTGCTGGTCTGAACCCTTCCAATATTTCATGAGGCATTCAACTATTCCTTCATAAGTACCATCCTTTCTAAGATGAGTTTATGTTCTTCTCACGACAATGAACATATTCCCCTATCAGTGGTCCAACTATGCCTTTTCTCAAGGCACCCATCCTATGCTTCACAAACTGCATAGATACACCATCTAAGTGTGCTTCAATACCATTTTCATATGGTGTCCCTTCATTCATAATAGACTGATGATTTTCTTGCATAATTTCTTTTTCCAAGGTGACTCCCTTGGTTCTGCTCTATATAAATATCCTTGCACATTTATTTTTCTTCCTTCAACTTCTTATCATCTTCAACTGATTGTCTTAGGGGGGTCAAGGGGGTCAAGGGGGCTCTCCCCCTTGTGGCTTCCTTGTGCCACTGTAGGGCAGGTCGAGGGCAGTGCCTTCATTTTTTTTGTAATTATTTGATTTTTTTGCAATCTAGTGCATAAGATCCTGCCATTTTTCTCCCTTTTTCAGCCCTGTAAATCCACTCAAAAACTGCTGAAAATCTGTTTTCCCACTGAAAAAACTCAGTTTTTTTTTCATTTGATCAGATCCCTTCCCAACTAGCCATCCGATTTATCGGGTCAATAGTTGACAACTCTTCCGACACCTCATTAGACTGATATTCATTTGTCTTTCAATGCACAACAGATCAATCTTCATCTGTCATCCAACGCATCGGTTGACCAATATTCTATTCTTTTTCGATGCCCTGAGTCATTCTTCCTCTATCATTCGATGCACATCGGCTCGATCTTCCTCTCTCTTTCGATGCATTAGCTCGATCTTCCTCTATCTTCTAACGCATCGGCTGACTGATCTTCTATTTTTTTTCGAGATCTCCTCTACTTAGAAAAATTCAGGAATTTTTCTTCTCTTCTCCTCTTCTTCTTCTTTCTGCCACCATTTCAGATCCCTTCTGGCAATTCTTGCTGACACCTTGGCTCTGCTTCAACGAACATCTTTTGATAGTTTTAACACTTCGAAAAATTATCAAAATTTTTCTCTCTGGTTTCCTTGTCGGTTGTGTGTTAGCTCACTCCAGCCGAGACCATCAGCTTCACCTAGCTGATATCTTCAGCTACTCCTAGCTGATACCTTCAATTCCCTTAATATTTTCTCCTCCGAATTCATTGGCAGCCTATCGGCTAACTGAGTCGACGTATCGGCTGGCTTCAGCAAACGTCTTCCGACGATTTTGACACTTAGAAATTTTTTTGAAATTTCCTCCTTGCTGGGGTTCTTTATCCGATGGACTCATCTCTAGTCATCCGATGTATCGGATGGGCATCAACCTAAGTCATCTGATGTATCAGATGGACTTCAACCTAAGTCATTCGACATTTTCCATACTTAGAAAAATGTTTGAAATTTTTCTGTCTTTCTCATTTTCCTCAGCTGGGCAGAGGGTAACCTTGCCTCTGTCACTATTTCTTCATGGCCCATTGAGGTCCATGCTGCAACATGTTCTCTGATACCACACTGTCACGTCCCCACCCCTCATATCGATGATGGAGAGGACACAACCAATGCAATGCTACTATCAATAAGGAGAAATAGCCCCATGAACATTAAAACATAATAATTAAAATGCGTTGATCATAAATACATACATAGATGTGTAAACCATGCAATATACAATGGAAGCATACACTTCATTCAACACATACATGTTGTTCATACTCATTAAAACAAGCAATGTTCATTCTATTCAAGCATTTAACGTGTTCATGATCATCTACAATGGAAATACATTTACAGAGTTAAATACAAGAGAATACTTATCTGGAAAAAATATTCACCCGTAACTAGCTACGTCGCTACAACGTTCCACCCAACCATAGGCCAACATGCTCATCAAACTCTCAGAATCATTGCCACCCCTGAGCTGGGCATGATTCCACAAGGCACTAAGGAGATAATAGGCTCACACATAGCCCAAAACCAAATCATCCACAGTCAAGCCAACACATTGTTGGGTTTCACACATTGCCCAACCAAGCCAATAAGAAATTGGGTTTTACAGGCTGCTAAGGAAACTAGCCAACAATACATGGGTTCCTTGGACCTTTCCAGCCAAGCCACGTTTGCATCAAACACACAATCAACCCATTTAATCAAACATAGTCATACACAACTGTTGGGTATGAACAGAACGTTCCAAGGAACCAGAACGAAAAAGGAAATAAGGGTAAAATGACCCCCTAACAGTAATTTCGATTTCCAGGGACGTTTTGGCCCTAACGTGGCCAAAATGGACTCAACAACACCTAAGAAAATGTGGGTCTCTTCTTCCACTCACCGGGCCTTACTACAAATTTTTTTCCAGCTTGGAAACAACGGGGAAATGCATCCAAATCATGGGGGAGGGAACCCACCCATCGATATTTACAAAAATGAATTCCCAGTCTGGGGAAATTGAAAGAAACGGCTGCCCATGTGAGGGAAAACGCAAAACAAACCAAAAACGGTTTTGCAACCATGAAAAAACTGGTAAAAAAATGGGGAAAACACCCTATGAGTAAAATCCAGTCTCACAAACATTTTTAGGCATTGTAGAGGCTGATACGACCTCCATCCATGCCCAAATTGTGGGTCTTCTTTTCCCATTCGCTGCACAACTCCACAAGCAAAAATCTAGGTATGCAAAAATAAAGAACCAATAGAAAAATGTGGAGGTAATTACTCAGCAAGATCCTACTATGTGAGGAGGACAAAACGACCCTTAGAAACCCCTGAATCATCCATCATTGTTGCACATTCACTCGGCAAAACCCCAAACCAATTTTTGGGCATGCCAAAATGGAGAAATGACATCCAAACATGAGGGAGAGAGCTTCATCCTCCTCCTGCTGCTTGAGAGAGCTTCCACATGAATGGAATGGGTGAGGAAATGAAAGGCCTGGGTGCATAATGGCTTGGGCATGCCTTCCCAAGCATTTACTTTCCCCACAAGTCAAAAACACACTTTGCAAAAATGGGTGACTTCCCAAATTCAAATTTTGACCTCCATACCTTCCCCATCTCAAGGAAATAACTTTCTCCACCAACCTAGAGGTGAGTAGACACAAAAAACAAAAAGGGGTAGTTGACCACCCTATGGGTTTTACCTTAGACATATGGATTTTCCCCAATGGCTCAAGGTTGAATAATTCCCCCTCCCTATTCCTTGTGAAATCATGCCACTGTCTCTTTAACATTGCGATGCATAGCTAGTTGTGGTATTTTATTAATTTGCATTTTACATGATGTCTCAAAACACATTGTGCCTGGCTAGCACATAAACCATCGGCATCAATTTTTATCATCGAAAACATCAAACATGAAACCCATGGTGGGGCCTTTGCCTTGAGCTCCACACCATGATTTAATACAATATTCACATCATATGCAATTAAATACCACGGGGTCAAAACCGGGGTGTTACAGAAGTAAATGTAACAAATTCCAAATTTAAATATTAAGATAGGTTAACTTTAGTGAATTAATGTAATTAAACTAATAGGTGACTTGAAAAGTCACCTCTCTTCCCCACTTAGTGTATAAATTACCTAGGGCACTTAGTATGTAAATCATCTTCTACATTATAAAATATGCGTTTCTACATTACATTCAAGGCTTTCATCTTCCTTTATTCTTCCATCCCATCTCTCCCATAACAAGAGAAACACGTAGGAAACTACCACTTTGTATCGCATGGGGTTTAACAATTCATAAAGCACAAGGTATGACCCTACAAAATGCAACAATAGATATTGGCAACATTGATAGACAAGGGCTTGCATTCACTGCAATATCAAGAGTTAAATCTCTTTTAGGCCTTCACATTTCTCCATCTTTCTCTTTTTCTTGATACTCTCAAATGCAAGACAATCCATATGTCCAATGTAGGAAAAAAGAGGAAAGCTTACTTGCTTCAAAGGCTTTAAAATCAAATTCTGCTTGAATATTTTCATTGTTTTCTCTATAGATGTACTCTTTTTCCTCTAAACATATATTTGCGATAATACCACTTCTTCTATTGGTTACACTTAAGTTGTTCCCATTATTTAATGTATTGTTACAATTGAAAAGTAAATAGAATATGCTTCTTCTTGAGACGTATCATTTACTTATATGTTTCCCCATTTATTGGTTCAATTTAACAAATCAATTAACCACTTTATCACATGTTCATTTGTTAGCATCAAATTCAATTTTGTTTTCATATACTTTAATGTGTTACTGTGTACTGTTTCAATATGTCCATGTTGTATTACATATATATGTTTTATTACTCGAAATATATGTTTTATTATCTTAACCTTAGTTTTATCTTAATAATTTCCTTTTATAAAAGGTGTCTACCATTGCATTATGCCCTTTATCGGGAGGTGCAAAGCAAAGCCGAGAGGTTAAAATATTGAATTTGAAAACTAAGGTTAAGATAATAAAAAAAGTTTAATTTTAATATTAACAAAAATATATTTCATGCAAAGAATATTATATTGCAAAAGAGAAAAATGCATTAACTAATAAGAATAAATATTACTGAAAATGTTAGCATATAGCTAATGTGGCTTTTCATAAGATAGGTATTACAATTGATGTTTGGAATATTTTGAATTTAGCAGTAAGAGTTATATCATTGTCTAGTGAAAGTGCAACAATCCTTTACCTTTGACTAATTCCCAAGTTTTTTTGAATATTCTGTTGACGAAATTTGTTCCAGTTGACATGTAGAAGCTGCAAAAAAAAGAGTAATAAAACAATTTTGACAAAATAGATAGGAAATGCAAGCTGAAAATAAAATATGCAAATGTTTATTGATGTCAATGTTAATTTTTGTATGCAAGGTCAATGACAAATAGGAAAACCAATTGTTTTGTTGAGAATGGGAAAAACATCAAGCAAAATTTGCATCTTTTCTTTGTCATGGGACAATGTAATGATACAAATTCTGATATGCACATCAGATCACTAACTATTTCTGCAAATTAAATTAAATTTCTGATATGACACTTGCAAACACTTAGTAAAATTTCAAACTAGAAAAATGAGGTGTTTTGTTGAGAAATTCATAAGTATGGAAACGGGAAGAGGGAAGCAACCAAAGTAATTTTTAGGACATTTAATTCATCCTCCCTAACCCTATTATATCAGGGACCATTTAGGTTTCATAGTCCTCTATGCGGAAACTTAATCCCCCACTCCTGGGCCACCCAACCGTGAAAGTAGGAATATTTATTCAGTCCTTTCGACTAGGGGCTTGGGGAAAGGCACAGTGATGTTGTATGAAATTTATACAGAAACATATTATGTTTTGGATATTTTGGTACAGTTCTGGATAATTTGGGAGAGTTTAGGAGTGAATTGGTAATTCTTGGCAATTTTGGACTAGAGGAGTCCTACGCAATGGAGGATACCAAAAAACTATACAGACTCAAAAAAATTTCAATATGTAAGTATGTATGGATATATGTGTCTATCACTAACCCACAACAACCTTAATAAACTAAAATGAGTGGGTGGAACTCTTTTAGTTGCAAAAAATGTAAAACTAGTTAATTATAACTAGTGATCTAGCTAGGGTGCAGAATTCAGTAGGAATTTCATAGAAGAATGGATTAAGTACAAAACATGAGATCTCCTAGACATATTCAATTAAGATATAACACCTTTCAAACTCATTCCCATGGCCCTTGTTCACTCATTGTCACACTAAAGTGATCAAATTCCCCATTTTAATGACAATTTAAGATTATACATAGGAAAACTTAATATGTAGCTTTAATGGACATAATTATTGCGGCATGAAAGAGATAAATAAAAGTATTTATAATTTTATACACATTAAATAAGGGTAATTATTGACCACAGCATGAGAATATTCAAAACAACAGGCAGGAGGCCCAAAGTCAGACAGGAGACTAGCTAGGACCGTAGGTGAAGCTTGCGATTCACTAGAGCTTGAAATTTCTGAATATGATGGATGAAATAGGACTGATACTAATATTATATTCAGATTCTCCAATTCCTGCAAAGAAAATGAATGGGAGGAAGAACCATGGGGAAGGAAGGAATTGAGGCACATCACCCAATGTTTGATGCACAACACTCAACTGAAGCAATGCTTCACATAAACATGAATCAATAATAATACAAGTTGAGTAACTAATATCTAATTCTTATTTAATAGATATTTGGGTGACTTTATTACCAAGTAAAGACAATAAGTCACCTGTGAGAGCAATTCATCCACCTAGAAGCCCTAACCCTAGCCACATATGTGCCATCCTTGAGAAAATTGGAATGTAGGACCATGTGGAGATGTTTCCCTGTCCAAGTCATCCATTTGACTTAGAAACTGCGCCCTCCTTATTCAAAGAGTTGTTTCTTTTATCCCTAAAAACTTTATGGTTTTCCCTTCTTTTGAGACTGAGTCTCCAAAAGGAATCTGTTCCCTCTTTTGCCAAAATTTCCTTTCTTTTGTTGTGACATCTTTTATGAGTCTCCAAAGGGAGACTGATCCCTCCTTAGTCAATTGTTTCCTGCTTTTACTATGACAGCTCTTGTCATAGCTTTTGGGCACTTTCCTTTTTCTCTCCGACTGTCTTTGTCATAGAGTTTCCAATTTCTTAATCTCCTCCCTTGGGAAGTTGGCTTGCCAATTCTGCCCGACATGGAAAGCTCAATTCCACATGTTATTTGCACAATAATTAATTTATAGTAATAAAAATTAAACTAAGTATAAGCTTCATAAATAATATTTAGACAAAATTCCCTAGGTGAGGTAATTAATCCATCTTTGACCCCCCCAAGGTGTTGGGCATGGACAACACTTTTATGTCCAAAAATATGGGGACATGACAGTCCTCCCCTCCCAAATCTGATTGTACTCAAGAAGAAGCACTCCAGAGTGCTGCAAATTTTTCCACTGTGTAGGAGAACTAGAGTATGAATTCATGTTCAAAAAATGTTGACTTGCTCCATCAATCCAACATGTAAATTTTCTCCAAAAACAAGCAATTCTAGGGTCCCATTGTTTGCATTGCACCCCCTTCAGTGAGAATTCCTTCCAACACAACTTATCAGACAAAAATATGTTAGGATCCCATTTCCTCAACAGTAAGTATCCAAACATTAGTATCCACCATAAAAATTTATCATCACAGAAAATGAGATTCATGATGTGGAAATCATTCCATTGCACTGATAATTGGAAATATGTGAGATTTCCCCACCCAACATAAAGTTCTTTATGTTCTTGATGCACATCAGCATTGAATCTCACAATGATGTTGTTGCAATGACATAGATGTGAGTCCCATGTCCCAAGACAATTTTGGGAATCCCCCCACAACCATAGATTCCCAAATTGTTCACAATGAGATGATGTATCACCATTTTCTCCAAGAATGCAACAAGAAATAGAGATAAGTGTCTCCTCATCCAACCTGAGAAGGTACTGACACTCCTACAAAAAGGTCCATGTGAACACTTCCATTGGCTCAAATCTCTGCCACTGGTCAAAGGATGCAAGCATCTATCCAACTATGTGGATTTCTCCACAAAGAACACCTTATGAAATATATTTTCCTCAACAACTTCTCTTGGCATATTTCTTGTTTATCTTCCTTCCAATGATCATGTGCATAAATGTTTATACAAGAAGAATCCATGTGTGACATGTAATATTTCACCCAATCCATATGTGGATGAATGGCATCAAGTGATATCAATATTTTCCTATGTGGAAGCTAGGAGGGTGATGGTGCATTCAACAAGTCATCATGAACACCTAGGAAAGCCTCCTGCTCTTCTTGTTTCACCAACAAGGAAAAATCCTTTTCCCAATTTTCATTCTCACTTGATGAGGGTGAAATAGAAGTGTGTGTAGAACTATGAATTGGATCTCTGTAATACTTATCCACCCAACTTATGGATTCCTCTTCTTCCTCAATGGCTGATCCAACTGAGGTGAGCTCATCTGTCTCTTCGACGGAGAAGAGACTCTCTCCGAAAAATAGCTCCAGTTTTCTCTGGGAAAGGTCAAGTTCTTGGTTCTGATCATGCATGTTTGCACGATTCTCAACCAGATGAAAAACCAAGTGCATATCATGATCCACCATTTCATGAGATTCCTCCATATGTTCAAGACTACAATCAACCTTGTGAAGATGGTTGAATGGTGTGTAGGAGGGTAGGTGAGATCTTTGTAACTTCTCAGTGAAGTTGCTCTATCTCCATCTTGGATTCTTGGAGTGCACCTTGAGTGCTCTTCAATAAATATTGGGTGGTCAATCATTATTGTGTGAGATTTCAGATCTCTTCTTCATCCTTCAAGGATGCTCCATAAAATAACTCCACAAGCTCAAGCAAACTATCTCTATTAGAAATCAACTGCAGAAAATGACCTTTGGTGCTTGTCATGGCCTTCTGAAACTTCTCTATGTCTTCAATGGAATATTTCTCCTCCAACTTCCAATATATATTTTTCATAAATTTAGAGGTTCTATGGAGAGTGTGTAGGGCCTCTTTGATTTTTCACTCACTCATCTTTAGTGACCCTGCAAGAAAATGAGGTTTTTGCATATGAACCTCTTCTTTTTCCCTCTCTCTAGGATCAACTTCATGGGATTCTAGAGGTGAAGTGGAAGTTGATATTGGAATATTTTCTTCAATTAAAATATCTATGTCACCAACATAGAGATATGGAAATCCCTCCATAGATGTCTTGGTGAAATTTGAGCACCTTTCAGTAGGCACTCTTTCAACCATGTCCAGAGTGTTTCTCATCCCTCTGGATTGTTTTTCTACATCACTAGTGGTAGGGTCAAGTGAATGAAAACTCTATTCCTTTCTTGCACAATCCTCATTGTAAGGATTTAAGTTTTATCTTTCATGGCTGCAACATATTTATCTTTGTTCCCATGAAACACTTATCCTTCTCCTTCACTGCAAATACCTTGCAGTAACTTGTGCTTCTCTTCATGAATGCTTATTTCAGGATTCCTAGTTGGAATACTAGGTGGTTCTTGGACCTCCTCACTAATAATAGGGGAATGTGAATTCTTACCATTGTAAAGCCTCACTTTTGATGTGGATTAAACTTCATATGGCTGCAAGAGATTGCAACAATATTAATTGTGTTCATCTTTTTGCGTCATATTTTTCTCCTTTAATTTTCCTCGTTCACACCCAGCTGGTGGGGGCTTGTCTTCCACTTCATTGGGAAATTCAGATGATGACTTCATATCTGATATTTTTCCTTATTTTTGATCTTATACAAAATATCCCTTATCATCATTGACAGTATCACCCTCCTTTGCATTGATTTTCGGTTCACTAACAGAAAAACTAGGAGCAAATTCATCTCCCTCACAATTGTCCTTCATCTTGCAGTCCTCATATGCAAGTGAAGTATTTTTATCTTTACATGGATATGATGGTTCCATGTGTACATGGATGATACAAAAATAATAACTTTTATTACCCATGTTATTCACCTTATCCTCTTCCTCTACATATACTTTGGTGGCCTACTCTTCCACCAAAATGTCTAGTTCACACCCAAGCGATGTGGCCCTACTTTCTTATTATTTAGGTGGCTCCAAAGGTGACTATAATTCTTATTTTAAATATCCTTTTGGATATGATCCAAAAGGTATCTTTCCACCCATACATGATCCAACATCTCTAGCAGTGATCTGGAGATCACCCACAAAGAAATTGGAAATGCATTCATTCTCCACACTACCTACAACCAGATTTTTTACTATTGGGTCTTCATATGCACATGGATTCTATTCATATTCTTTCAAGGAACTTGAGGCTTCTTCATCTTGAGTGGTCCTCAAATCACAGCTCTTGGAAACTCTGTTAGAAGAAAAAACAAACATTATCCTAATGCTTGGGAAAGCAAATGGCTTTGATGAATCTTTCTTTCTGACTCCTCTCTTGGCTCCAGGTGGAAACCATCTAGTCTCCACTTTCTTGCACACTTCATCAACCATGTGTGCAATATTTCTCATTTTTTCCCCATAGTATGGATCTATGAATAGATTTTTTATTTACAGAATACAAAAATACCGAAAAGATGATACCTCCTTTATCTCTTCTTTCAAGGAATAGTATTCCATGAAATATTGGGAAGATTTCTTAGAGTTCATCCCATTAAACACTTGACCATCAACATTAGTATATTCCTGCCAAATAGATTCATAACAAGATGGAGGAAATAAATCCTCAACATCATCCCTACATAATATATACCAAGTACTGCATTTGGTATCTTCATAATATTCTTCTTCGTATCTTCTGTGGTATTCTTCATACTGCTCATCGAAGTCTTCTTCAATCATTGGTAGGAGCCTCATGGTTGCAACTTGACTTAATGATCTACATTGTTAGTCAACAGATAGCCTTATTTCCATAGGAGAGGAGGAAAGTGCTTTGATACCACTGTAATGATCCGAATTCTGATATATAAATAAGATCACTAACTATTGCTGCAAATTAAATTTAATTTCTGATATGACACTTGCAAAGATTTAGTAAAATTTCAAACTAGGAAAATGAGGTATTTTGCTGAGAAATTCATAAGTATGGAAACAAGAAGGAGGAATCAACCAAATTAATTTTTAGAATGATGAATTCATCCTCCCTAACACATTTATATTATGGACCATTCAGGTTTCATAGTTCTCTATGCCGAAACTTAACCCCCTGCTTCTGGATCACCCAACCATGAAACTAGGAATATTTATTCAGTCCTTTCAACTAGGGTATTGGGGAAGGAATAGTGATGTTGTATGACATTTATAAAATATAAAATGAGGTTCAATATAGTTTGAGACAGTTCTAGAGAAGTTGGGAGAGTTTAGGAGTGAATTGAGAATTTTTGGCAATTTTGAACTAGAGAAGTCCTGCGCAATGGAGGCTACCAAAACACTGTATGACCTAAACAAATTTGCAAAATGGAAGTATTTATGGATAGACGGTTCTGTTAGTGACCCACAACAACTTGAAGGATATAAGTGGGTGGAACTCTTTTAATTGAAAAAAACTGTAAAACTAATTAATTATAACTAGTGATCTAGCTAGGGTGCTGAATTAAGCATGAATTTCATAGCGGAATGGCTCAAGTACACAAAATTAAATCTGAAAGAGAATAATACAGATTCTATTGACATATAACACCTTTCAAAATCATTCCTATGGCCCTTGTCTACTCATCATTACATTAAATTGATCAAATTCCCCATTTTAATGACAATTTAATCTTATACATGGGAAAACTTAATATGTAGCTTTAATTGAAATCATGATTCGACCTGAAAGAGATAAATAAAAGTATTTAGAATATTATACACATTAAATAACATGTAATGAGTTACCACACCATGATAATATTCAAAACAACGAGAAGGAAGCCCAAAATCAGACATTAGACTAGTTGGGAGCGTAGGTGAAGCTTGGGTTTCACTAGATCTCGAATTTTCTGAATATGATGGCTGCAATAGGACTGATATTAATATGATATAATGGGTTGATAATCATTGTCTCCAATACCTGCAAAGAAAATGAACGGAAGGAAGAAGAATGGGGGATGAAGGAATTGGGGCACATCACCCAACGTCCGAGGCACAACACTCAGCTAAAGCAATGATTCACATAAACATGAATCAATCATAATCCAAACTAAGGAAATGAGCTATAATTATTCTTTAATATATCTTTGGGTTGCTTTCTTAGAAAGTAAAGTAAATAGGTGATCTGTGAGAGCAAGTCATCCACCTAGAAGCCCTAACCCTCGCCACATGCATGCCCTCCTTGAGCAATTTGGAATGTAGGACCATGTGGATATGTTTCCCTATCCAAGTAATCCATTTGAATTAGAAACTTCTCCCTCCTTAGTCAAATAGTTGTTCCTTTTATCCATGACATCTTTATTCGTTTCCCTGCTTTTAAGACTAAGTCTCCAAAAGGAAACTGTGCCCTCCTTTGCTAAACATTTCTTGCTTTGTTTTGACAACTTTTTTAGTTTCCAAAAGGAAACTCTTCCATCCTTAGTAAATTGTTTCCTACTTTTATTATGACAGCTTTTGTCATAGATTTTGGGCACTTTCCCTTTTCTCTCTTACTTCTTTTGTCATAGAGGTTCCACTTTCTTAATCTCCTCCCTTGGCAATTTCACTTGCCAATTGTGCCTAACATGGCAAGCTCAATTCCACATGTTATTTGCATAATAATTAATTTATATAAATAAAAATTAAACTAAGTATAAGCCCCATAAATAATATTTAGACAAAATTCCTTGGGTGAGTTAATTAGTGCATCTTTGACTCCCGCAAGATTTTGGGCATGATCAACACTTATATGTGCAAAAATATGGGGACATGACAGACAATGTATAGGATAAATGTTGATTAAAAAGTTGAACTCTACCATGAATGGAAGATGGGCTAATACTTTGAAGGTATGCCGAACTTAGCTATGCAGAAATATGTTGAACTTGTGAGCATGATAAAATGTGCAATTTGGAAATTGAAATGTTAAGCAACCAAGTCCTGGATATAGCATAAAAGGAGCAGAAATAGACAATAAGAGAGTAATCCATGCCTCAAATATGAATAACATAGATAAATATCAATCATCTTCGAGGGAGGAACCTCCTTCCACAATGTATTGAGTACACAAGACAGGATAAGATATTATGATGACTACAATGAGAATATATCCTTCCTATATATAGGAGATAAAGGTGTACAATAACAACTAATAAACCCACTATTAGACCCAAGCCTACATAAATAATATGTAATGCACCACAATATAGGGAGTAATGTGCCACACTATATGGTGTAATGTGTCATCATTAAGGGCTTAGCATGCCCCTCCCCTTCAAAAAGTGTTGTCCTCAATGCTAAAGTAGTTCTGGATGCTGCTATATAAAGGACTCATCTTCCCATGTTGAATCTTTTGTGGGTATGTACTTCCATTTAATGAGATACTCTGAAATTGATCGATTCTGAAGCTATCTAGTTCGTATTTCAGTAATTTATTCAGGATCCAAGATGATTTTTCCTTCCTCATCAAGTTCTGTTAACATCGTTTGAACTAGTAGATTGTCATCGATTACCTTCTTTAAATAGGAAACATGGAAAACTAGATGGACTCGTGAAGATGCAGGTAGTTCCAATTTGTACGCCATACTACCAATCTTTTGTAACACCTTGTAGGGACCGTAGTATTTAGGTGATAATTTATTATCCTTCTCGTTGTTCTTCAGGGACATATGTTTGTATGGTTGTATTCTTAAAAACACCCAATCCTCAACATTAAATCTATGTTCACGATGGTGTTGATATGCTTGTTATTTCATTTCCTTTTGTGCTAGATTCAGGTTGTCCTTTAAGAGTCGAAGAACTTGTTGTTGATGTTCCATGTGTTCTTCCACTGCTTGAACCTTAGAGTTTCTTAGTGAAGATATGATGGATGGTGGATGGTAGCCATACAGTGCCATAAATGAGGTCATTTTTTATGATGTATGAAAGGAAGTATTATACCACCATTCTTCCAAGGGTAACCACTTAACCCATTCTGTTTGTTTATCAGCTGCAAAACATCGAAGATACCCTTCCAAAAATTTTCTTACTATATCTGTTTGTCCATCATATTGAGGGAGATAAGATGAGCTATGAGCCAATTGAGTATGGAAACAAGAAAATAATTCAGTCCAAAAATTTCCAGTGAACATGGGATCCTTGTCACTTACTATAATATTTGGAGTACCATGTAGTTTTTTTATTGTCTCCATAAAATAATTTGCAAATGTAATTGCTTTGAAGGGGTGAGATAGTGCACATAAGTGTGCATATTTAGTAATTCTATCAACAACCACCATGATGACACTCTTTCCTTTAAACTTTGGTAAACCAGTGATAAAATCCATCGAGACCTCTGTACACCTTTGGGTTGGAATGGAAAGTGGTTGTAGGAGACCAAGGGTATTAATTGTTTCCATTTTATTCGATTGGAAAACCAAACATTCCACCACAAATGTTTGAATGTCAGTTTTAAGACCATCCTAAAAAAATCCTTCTTTACCCTGTGGTATGTTTTTAAGAAACCTGAGTGCCCTCCTATTGATGAATAGTACGATTCAGAAAGTACATTTTTATTGAGTTGGAACTATTACCAAGATATAAGCGATACTTGTACCATAGAAAGTCATATTTCCACCTAAATGTATTAGAGGCACTAGGATCCTGTTGCAGCCTTTGAATAAATGTCCATATTTTTTGTCAGTTTTCCATTCGTCCATTGCTTCGGCTATCCAATCTGGTTGGATGATCGAAATAGCATAGAGTAATTCTTTAACATCCTCATCCTTCCTAGAGAGTGCATTTGCGAAAACAATTTGCTTCCCCTTTTGTAGATGATTTCAAAGTCATATCCCAACATATTTGTTACCCATTTTTGTTGCTCTTCTAAATATAGCCTTTGTTCCAAGAAGTATTTAAGGCTATCATGAGCTGTTTTAACCTTGAAATGTCTCCCTATAAGGTATGGGCTCCATTGCATCAAGGCATGTAGTATTTCCAACATTTCCTTCTCACAAATGGGATTTTTTAAGTTATTTCCCTTCATTGGATGACTTGTGAAGGAAATAGGGTGTCCTTCTTGCATTAGTACATCTCCAATTCCATTTCCTAAAGAGTCACATTCCACAATAAAGGTTTTTGTGAAGTCTGGTGTCGCTAAAATAGGAGCTTTACACATGGCCTCTTTGAGTTGTTAAAAGGCTTGATTTTCCTTTGGAGTCCAAGAAAATGCATCTTTCTTTAGTAATGATGTTAGAGGAGCTACTATTCTTCCATAGTTCCGAACAAACTCGCACTAGTACCCTATCAGACCTAAGAATCCTTGAAGATTCTTCAAGGTTTTGGGAATCATCCAATCCATCATGGATTTAATTTTTTTAGGGTCTACCTTGAAACCTTCATGAGATACATTATGACCCAAATACTCTACCTCCTTTATTCCAAAGAAATATTTTGAGGGTTTTGCATACAGTTTTTTATCCTTTAGTAGTTGTAGTACCCTTTCAACATGTTGAACATGTTCTTCCCAAGACTTTCTATATATTAGTATATCATCAAAGAATACCAACACAGGTTAAATTTTCATATGCTTAGCTAAGACATCAGTATTTCATTTCATTTTCATGACAAAAGCATATAAACAGGATCACTAAAAGATAGACAAGCACAACCATACAAAAGGAACACAAATATTTATCCTGGGAAAACCCTAAAGGGAAAAACCCAGCAAAAGATTCCTCAATATAGATGCCCCAAAAAGATAAAAGATAAAACCAGCAAGGATATCAAAGCCTAATCCTCCTCCTTCTCCAGCTACTTCTCTTCTCCACTAATGCGCTACACAAGTGAGAGTGTGTGTGTCACAAATGAGGAGCACTACACCTCTATTTATATTCATCCATTCACTTAAGTTAACTCATTTGACATGTAGGCTCGAGTTAAATCATGTAGGCTCGAGTTACACATGTAGGCTCAAGTAACCACATTGGGGTACTAATGACCCACCTTTACAATTAGAGGGGACTACCTCATGAGTCTTATTAGTTCTTCCGATTAGGAGCATCGAGGTACAATTTAATACAAGTGGTTCTCCCGGTAGGACCATCGGGGACCACAAAAAGATACATATAGAATATTCTTTGAAGTTACAATATTTCAACACTCCCCTTTAACGAGAAGGGTGTTCTACAGCAACATCAACAACAACAAAAGTAGAGATAGGGGACATCATCAACATCAGCAGGGTAACACATCTATAAATCATTGGAATCTTTTCAACATCATGTAGTCTTCATATTCAATATTCAGTCTTCATCATCAGCAACATCTTCAGTCTTTGATCAGCAACATCTTTAGCATTTTGATCTTTCAATTAGCAATGACATCTTCAGCACTTGGACATTTCGATCAGAAAAATCTTCAGCACTTTGACTATTCGATCAGCAATAATATCTTCAGCATTTTGACCTTTTGATCAGCAACATCTTCAGCACTTTGACTATTCGATCAGCAATAACATCTTCAGCATTTTGACCTTTCGATCAGCAACATCTTCAGCACTTTGAATTTTCAATCACCAGCAACATCATCATATTCTGATCTGTCGATCATAATCATCATCACATTCTGATCTTTCGATCAGAAACATCATCATCATACTCTGATCTTTCGATCAGAAACATCATCATCATACTCTGATCTTTCGATCAGAAACATCATCAACATACTCTGATCTTTCGATCAGTACATCATCATCATCATCATACTCTAATCTTTTGTTCAGTACGGCATCATCATCATCAGCAACAACCTACAATCCACAACTCAAAGACAAAAAAAATCTTTGGATCACTTTTGGACTTAAAGTCTAGGGATGATACAATCCCACCACATTCTCGACAACTAAAGTTACCAGATTGATTATGGGAGAATCAGTCCCTATCACTTTAGGACTAAGTCCAAGGATGATGCAATCCTACCACATTCTCGAGGACCGAAGCCACCAGATTGATTACGGGAGAATCAGTCCCTATCAATTTAGGACTATGTCCAAGGATGATGCAATCCTACCACATTCTCAAGGACCGAAGCCACTGGATTGATTACGGGAGAATCACTCCCTATCACTTTAGGACTATGTCCAAGAATGATGCAATCCTACCACATTCTCGACGACCGAAGCCACCGGATTGATTACGGGAGAATCAGTCTCTATCACTTTAGGACTATGTCCAAGGATGATGCAATCCTACCACATTCTCGAGGACCGAAGTCACTGGATTGATTACGGGAGAATCAGTCCCTATCACTTTAGGACTATGTCCAAGGATGATGCAATCCTACCACATTCTCGAGGACCGAAGTCACTGGATTGATTACGGGAGAATCAGTCCCTATCACTTTAGGATTATGTCCAAGGATGATGCAATCCTACCACATTCTTGAGGACTGAAGCCACCGGATTGATTACGGGAGAATCAGTCCCTATCAATTTAGGACGATGTCCAAGGATGATGCAATCCTACCACATTCTCGAGGACCGAAGCCACCGGATTGATTACGGGAGAATCAGTCCCTATCAATTTAGGACGATGTCCAAGGATGATGCAATCCTACCACATTCTCGAGGACTGAGGTCACCAGATCTATTATGGATAGATGTCCCGGGATGATACAATCCCACTTCATTCTCGAATATCGAGGTCTCTGGATCACTTTAGGGCAAGTTCCCAGGGATGATACAATCTTGCCACGTTCTCGAGGACCGAGGTCACTGGATCTATTATGGATAGATGTCCCAGGATGATACAATCCCTCTTCCTTCTCGAAGACCGAGGTCTCTGGATCACTTTAGGGAAAGTTCCCAGAGATGATACAATCCCACTGCAACATCACTACTCCCCCTTTCGGGGAAGATCTTTTCAAACCACACCAAGCTTGTCTCGAAAGTGTTCGAACTTCACTCGGGACAGAGGCTTTGTCAACACATCAGCAACTTGTTCATCAGTACTCACATACTGGAGCTTTATGGCTCCCTTCTGCATCATATCTCAAATGTAGAAATATCTAATTTCTATGTGCTTTGATCTGTCATGAAACACAAGGTTCTCTGTCATATTTATACAACTTTGGTTATCACATAGAATCATGGTAGTGTCCAACTCTAGGTTGAATAATCCTGACATTAGCTTTCAAAACCATATGGCTTCACAACTAGTAGAGCAAGCTGCTATATATTCTGCTTCGGCTGTGCTTAATGCAACACTGGATTGCTTTCTGCTAAACCATGAGATCATAGCAGATCCTAGACTATAACATCCACCTAATGTGCTTTTTCTATCTGAGATACTTTCGGCCCAATCTGCATCTGTATAGCCATACAATCTATACTCATGGCTATTATCATAATATAGACCAAAGTCTATAGTTCCTTTCAAATATCTCATCACATGTTTTGCAGCTACCAAGTGAACCCATCTAGGTTGAACTAGATATTGACTTAAGGTGTTCACAGCAAAACAAATGTCTAGTCTGGTATTTGACAAATACATCAATGACCCAATGATCTGTGTGTAATAAGTAACATCCACTAACTCTGATGAGTCATCAGTTAACAACTTCAGGTTGGAATCCATGGGTGTGAACAAGGCTTTGCATTCCAACATGTTGAATCTTTTCAATATCTCTACTACATACTTTCCCTGATTGAGAAAGATTCCTTATGAACTTTTCCATACTTCCAGACCTAGGAAATAATGCATTAACCCAAGGTATTTCATCTCAAATTCTTTTGCTAGTCTCTTCTTGCTTTTCATAATCTGTTTCTCATTTCCTGTCAAGAATAAATCATCCACATATAGTAGTAGGATGATAGGTTCATCTTCTACAACCTTGAGGTAAAGGTTAGGATCAGCTTTACTCTTGGTAAATCCCATGCTTGACAGGAAACTATCTATCCTCTCATACCAAGCTCTAGGAGCTTGTTTAAGACCATACAAGGCCTTCTTCAACTTGCATACATGAGTATGTCTGTCTTCAACTTCAAATCCTTGAGGTTGTTCTATGTAAACTTCTTCTTTGATAACACCATTCAGAAAAGCTGTTTTCACATCCATCTAGTGTAAGTCTAACTTCATTATGGATGCAAGTGCCATGATAGTTCTAATCGAAGTATATCGTGCTACAGGAGAAAATGTCTCTTCATAATCAATTCCCTCTTTCTGAGAGAAACCTCTGGCCACAAATCTTTCTTTATACTTCTCGATACTTCTGTCAGCTGCATGCTTTATTTTGAATATCCATTTGGAGGATACTATACTCTTTCCTTCTGGTTTGGGAACTATATCCCATACATCATTCTTCATTATTGACTGGTATTCTTCAATCATTGCTTCTACCCATTATTTCTTCTGTACCGCTTCTTCATAGTTTGTAGGTTCTTGTTCTACCAGATCACACATCAAGGCTACATAGTTGGAAAAAGTATTAGGTTTCTTTATTTCCCTTGTAGAGCCTTGAGGAGCTCCATATCTTTCTGCCTCTCGTAAAATTTCTCTTGTCCAAGCAGGCTTTCTTTTTCTTGATATCTCCATCATGAGAGGTTCTTGTGGTTCTACCATGTCATGTTCTTCAGGAGCTTCATCTTCAAGGAGACATGTAGTTTCTTTATTTCTGGGTGGTGTCTCTTCTTCATACACTTCTTCAAGTTGGAACTTCCTGGATCTCTTGAGAACTGCCTCTTTATCAAATGTCACATCTCAACTGATTTCCATGTGGTGGAATCCAGGAATGTAGATTCTGAATGCTTTGGATACTTCACAATATCCAACAAATATCCCCTTCTTTTTGGAAGGTTCTAATTTGGTTCTTTTCTCTTTTGGTATATGAATATATACTGGACAACCAAATATCTTGAGGTGACTTACCTCAGGCTTCTTTCCCATGAATATCTCTTCTAGAGTTTTGAACCCAAGAGAACTGTGAGATATTCTATTTTGTACATACACAACAGTTCTTGCCGCTTCTGCCCATAGGTGCATTGGAAGATCTTGATCATATATCATTGTCTTCACTACCTCCATGATGGTTTTGTTCTTTCTTTCTGCTACCCCATTCTGTTGGGGATTATAGGGAGTAGTTAGTTCCCTCTTTATTCCTGCATCTTTGCAAAAGGCATCAAACTCTTTTGAGGTGTACTCCCCTCCATTGTCTGATCGAAGAATCTTAATTTTCTTGTCAGAAATATTCTCTATCAAGGCTTTGAACTCCTTGAATTTTTCAAACACTTCACTCTTTTCCTTCAAGAAGTATATCCAAGTCTTTCTTGAAAAATCATCAATAAATGTGATATAATATTCAAATCCACTTAAGGATGTGGAAGACATTGGACCACATACATCTGAATGAATCAATTCCAACATACCTTTTGTTTTTGTTTCACTCTTCGGGAATGGATTCTTGATGTTCTTTCCCTTCGCACACCCTTTGCAAATGCCTTCATGCTTGATCTTCATGTCTGGTTATCCCGTCACTACTTTGTTCACATGAGGTAGAGCCTTGTAATTGAGATGGGAAAGCCTTCTATTCCATAGTTCACTAGGGTCAGTGGAATCATGCACAAAGGCTGTTTCTGAGTGCCCCTTGAATTTATACAAGCCCCCTTCTTCTTCACCAATGATGATTGCATCTTCAATATTCTTTCCTTTGGGCCACATAAGTACTTGACCATCTATGAAAGCAACTCTGAATCCTTTCTTATCTAAAGCTGAGATAGAAAGTAAATTTTTCTTTAAACTAGGTACATATAATACATCTTTCATTTTTAAGGGATTACCTGACTCAAGGTATCTTGCTTCACGAACTCCTTTGATCAGATATTGATAGTCATCTCCTAGGGATACTTTCTGAGGAGAGATCTTTTCTTCAAGTTTGGACAGAGTTTTCTTTTGTCCCGTCATGTGATTTGAAGCACCACTATCAATAATCCAAGTGTCTTCTCCAGGAGTCACAGACCCAAAGAGAGCAGAAAACAGTACATATTCTTCCACATCTTCTTCTCTTGCTTGCTTTCTCGAAGGTCCTTCATCTTCTTCTTCTTCATCCTCATCTTCAGCTAGATGAGCATGATATATTTTGTTGTTGATGATCCTCTGCTTATATTCTTTCTTCTTTATAGGACAGTTTCTGGCAATGTGTCCTATATTGTCACAGTGGAAGCATTGAAAACCAGAGTAGTCCTTACTTGATAGACTTTATTTCGATCTTTGGAATCTTCTTGGAGGTTGATGCTCTTTGTGACTTCCCTTCTTGAAGATGGGTTGATTCCTTCTTCCTTTTCTGGTATGAGTGGCTAGGGCTTGATCATCCTCTTTTAGTAAGGCTTCTCTATTTGCCACTCTAGTCTCCTCTTGAGTGCACTCTTCCCATACCACATCAAACTGCATGCTTTCCTTCCTGGCACACATCATTTGAATGAATGATTCCCATGGTCTAGTGAGACCATTGAGAGCAGTCATAACCATTTCATCTTCATCAAGCTTATCTCCAATAGCTTCCAGTTTCTCTTTGATCTAGGAAACCCTTGACAAGTAGTCTTCGATGGATTCTCCATGACTCATCTTGATGCTCTTCAGTTGAGCTCTTAGATTCATCTTCCTATTGATGTTTCTTCCCTCAAACATTCTGGAAAGGGCATCATACATTTATTTTGGAGTCTTCTTGGATGACACTTGAGGAATAAAGTGATCCTTAATGGAGTCAGCAATAATTTTTTGTGCCCTAATCATATCTTTTTTGTGCTTCTCCTTGGCTTTAGCTTCTTCAGGTTCTGACACTTCTTCTTTGACATACTTATCAAGATCATTCTCTTGGAGAATGAGACCAATCCTGTATTTCCATGCTCGAAAATTATCTATGCCTTCTAGCTTGTCTTCAAGCTTAGTGCTTGAAGTCATCTTGCTAGAGAATTACAAAAAATTGAAATTTTGTGGAATGAGAAATTGACCTTACCAGGATATGTGATTGAATGATGTGAGTTGACTGATGTACTTGGATTCTAGAAATCTCGATTCTTCACCTTTCAAATCAGACGATTTAGCTTCTGCAGAAATGTCTGTCACTATTTCTGTGATATCTCCGCAATTTATACCCCTCTATGTTTGAAATTTCGCACTAAGGTAAAATTTTATGTCCCTGATCCAATTCCATAGATTTCATCAAAATTGGTTTCACCAATTTGGATTTATGATCATTTTCCCAAGGTGACCTGTTACAAGACTGTTCAGAACAGCGAAGTTGTACAGCATGCCATGTGTCACTGTTTCATATTCTGGGTCTAAAATTTGGACCATAGAAATTAAAGTCTATGCCCTTTGTGGAACATCTTCAGGAATTCTATTTGGACCTCTGTATCCCAATCTATATCAATTTTCCCCAGGTGTCTTGTTTATTGATGAATTCTGGAAGAGGATGGAACCCTAACTTGGAGGGATCATATCTCCCAGAATATAGTGAATCTAATTTTGAATTTTGGATACAGTGTACAGAACGATTTTATCGTCGGCCTCTGCAATTTTCAGCTCCTGAACCTTCGCCAATATTAGGATATAGCGAATGTACCAAAAACTTCGCAGTTTTAGTATTTAGGGTTTTTTCTAGCTCGGGGTCAAACTAGGGTTTGACTTTCCTAGAGTTTCACCCAACCAAAAAACTTGATCCAGGTCTCTAGACTTCAATTTTGATGAGGAGAGAAATACTATGCTGGGCTCACTCAAAAATTCTTCTTCTTCAAGAAGCCCTAATTTCTGTTGCCAAATTTCTGTGGTGATAGGTTATTGGAGATGTAATTGGAGAAACCACAGTATCGAAATGACCAAGTCGACGTTTCGAATCCATATCAGGATCCATCATCAGGACAACTCGAATGTGGAGAGAGTGAGAACCAAAGTTAAATACTGGAGCTGGTTAGAAGGTCTAAGGTCGGCCACGGAGACTAGGGTTTGCTAGGTCGGAAAATATTTATTAATTTTGTTATGTGCGCGGAAAAATTATTCCCAACACCTATTTTTCCGGAAAAAATTGTTTGTATTATTAAGTTTTTATTTTTAAAATTTTCCATGGCTGAATTAAGACAAAGAAAGGTTGATTTTAACTATTATTAACCCTAAAGTTTTTGAAATGATTTTTTCTAAAAACACCCACCTAATGCCAAAAGGTTTTAAAACCCTAAATATAAATTTATTATCATTAATAACACTTTTAAAAACTTTTAAAAAAACCTAAAACCTAAAGTTTATAAATATATTGTTATTAAAAACAAATTTAACACCTAAAAAAAATTAAAATTAAAAACCCTATAGTTATTAAATTTGTTATTATTAATGAATTTTAATTATAATTAAATTTTAATGAAAGGTGACTTAATTTTGGATTTTAATGTTTGAAAAGTTAGAGTTTGAAACCCTTTAAAACCCTAAAGTTATAAATTTTATTATTATTACTGATAATTTTAATAATAAATTTAAAGACCTTAAAGTTTTTAAATTTATTATTATTAATGACCATTTTAAAAACTTTCATAATAAATTTCTTTGAGTTATTAAAATATTAATGTATTTTAATTATACTTAAGTTTTCCAACCTTAAAGTTTATTAAGTTTATTATTATTAATAACATATTTAAAAACCCTCATAATAGATTTTAAATCCTAAAGTCATTAATTTTATTCCTATTATTACTTTGGTTCTCACTCTCTCCACATTCGACTTGTCCTGATGATGGATCCTGATATGGATTCGAAACATCGACTTGGTCATTTCGATACTGTGGTTTCTCCGATTACATCTCCAATAACCTATCACCACAGAAATTTGGCAACAGAGATTACATCCCTGCACGGAAGGGATATCTGGCAAAAATTTCGTCTTCTGGAGAGTTTGAGGATTAAGATAAAACTGAGGGCCGCGGACTTAAACTTTTTGAAACAATGTAGGGATAAGAAACTCATCCCTGAATTCACCACCATCAAACACAGAATGTGCAGCAGCTAGAATAAGAAAGCTTTTGACAGACTCAACGAGTCGCTGGTGAGAGCCGAAATAAAGAAGACACGATGGGAGTTGGATGATCTGTCCAAAAAAGCACTCAACCTGCACTTATATCTAGAAAATTCCACACGCAGGGATCTCTGGAAAGTGGCAGATGCTAGCGCAGCCCTGAAAGCCTTGAACCGGGAACATAAGGCACAACTGAGACAAGAAAAGAAAATCATGAAACTGGAATCGCGCCTGAACCCGAGCAATACACCTGCGCAGACCACAATGGAAGAGAGAATAGCGATCAAGGGGAAGATAGCACTCGATGGTTTGACAGCGATCAAGGATCTGGTGGCAAACAATTGCAAGATAAATGAACCGAGCCCAAACCACAAAAGCAATATCAATACACCGGCAGATGAACCAGCTACACCAGCGTTAGCACAGAAGGAAAACGTGGGACATACACCAGCGAATGGGACACAAGTCCATACACCAGCATCAACGTGCAGTGCAAGCAAGGGACATACACTACCAGCACTTAGCAATACACTAGTACGGATTGTAGATCAAGCCAATAGCGATATACACCAGTAATTTAACACCAGCAATACACCCATGTCAACGCTAAGAGCATACTTCGGACATACACCAGCGAGTGGGGTGCTAGACTATACACCAGCGTGTGAGACATATCATGCCAATGACAACATACCAGCGTTCGGTGGGACTGCGGCAAAAGACAGGTCAGTTCTTAATGTTTCAGCAGCAAAGAATTGTTTTACAAATGATAGCTCTGAGTCACATCTGAAACTCGACCTTACATTAATGAATGAAGCAAATGATACCTTAGCGCATAGTGAAAACATGGATAATAGTCTTAGATCGTGGTTAAACCCTAGCGTGGGATTAATTACCTCTACGCAGAACAATAATTCAATGCATAGGACAAATCTTGGTAAGGATCCGGAATCGAGCCTTATCCCTAGCGCAGGTAAGAATACACCTGTGGAGAATACATACTGCGGCAAGAAAGCAGATGATGGGAGGAAATTAGTGAATCTCTCCAGCCACACATTAGATAGTGCGGAGTCCACTATTTTGAAAAAAGGTCTCAATTTTTCCGTAGCCCCTAGAACCATTCCCATTGAACCCATTATCTGCAACATAGAGGATAGCATCCAAAATTTGAACACTGTTCATCAAGAAACAATAAGACAGGAGTGTGCCTTAGTTTTGAGAAAAGCCAAGCCACCCAAGCACAATATTACAAGAGAAGAAGAACGGGCCTTAAGAAACTTGAGGGCTAATGAAGACATAGTCATTCTTAAAGCAGACAAAGGTGGTGCCACTTGATTTTAGATAGGGTAGACTACAATGCTAAAATGCTTGACCACCTCACCAATAGTGGAAGCTATAGGAAACTGAGTAGCAATCCCATATCTAGAGTAACTAAAGAAGTCAAAAGAGTGATTCAGAACTCTAATTTGGATGATCATTTGAAAAAACGCCTCATCCCCACCAGAGACATCACCCTCAGGATTTACGGCCTACCCAAAATCCACAAAGAAGGGGTCCCGCTCCGTCCTATCGACAACACTATAGGATCCCCCACCTATGAGCTTTCCAAACACCTAGCCAAAGTTTTAGGTCCCTTGGTCGGCAATACTAATTCCTTCATTAAGGACTCAAGCCATTTTGTTGAACTAATCAAGGACGAGAAATTAGAACCTAAGGACATGATTGTAAGCTTTGACGTGGTCTCACTCTTCACAAAGATACCTTTAGAGGAAGCAATCCAGGTTATCAAGGATGCCACCGACCCCCACACAGCCAAGCTTACAGAAATCTGCTTAAGATCAACCTTCTTCAGCTTCCAAGGTGAATTTTATGAGAAAACCACAGGTGTAGCTATGGGATCCCCCCTCTCACCCATTATTGCAAACCTCTTTATGGAAAAATTTGAGAGAGAAGCCTTGGACGCCTATCCTCTAAAACCTTCAAGGTGGAAAAGGTACGTGGATGACACGAATGTGGTGTGGCCACATGGTGAAGATGAACTCAGAAAGTTCCTAACACACCTGAACGGCATCTCCCCCAACATCAAATTCACAATGGAACTTGAGGTAAACAGGAGCATCCCATTTCTAGATGTCCTCCTTACGAGAAAGGAAGATGGCACTCTAGGACATGAGGTGTTCCGTAAAAAGACACACACGGATAGCTACCTCCACGCGGACTCCCACCACCATCCTTCCCAAAAGATAGGTGTTCTCAACACTCTGGCAGTGAGAGCCTCGAGGATTGCAGATTCGAAACATATTGAAAAAGAGAAAGACCACCTCAAAGAAGTCTTCACAAACATAGGTTACAAACCCAAGGTCATCACGAAGACCCTCGGCAAAACCCACAACAAGAACCGTACTGGTGTGAAAACCTCTGATAAAAAGACCATCACCAACCCACAAGCTTACTTACCGTATATACAAGGGGTGACTGATAAGATCGCTAGAATTCTCAACAAGAACAACATCACGACTTCGTTTAAACCCCTAGAGACCATTAAGAAAAGAATGAGATCTGTTAAAGATCCAGTTGATCATACACAGTTCAGAGGGGTTTATAAGATCCCTTGCTCATGCAAGGTCAGCTATATAGGTGAGACGGGACGTTCTTTCCACACGCGGCTAAAAGAACATGGGGCAGACATTAGAAAAGAACGTATCCTTCCTCAGCCCTTGCGGAACATGTAGCCAAAACCAAACATCACATTTTCCTAGAAGACACCATTATCCTCGCGAAAGAGGACCACTATTTTAAAAGGAAATTTAGAGAGGCCTTAGAGATTACCAAACTCCCACACAACCTAAACAGGGATGGTGGCCTCGAGGTGAGCACTAGTTGGCTTCCATCTATTCTCAATCGGAAAGGCCACTCTGTCCCTTAACCGTTTTCCCTCTGCCCCTTTTCATCGTCCAAGCCCTTCCCCTTTTTCTTCCCTTTGTCCTCCTTCCTTTCCCTTAAGTAAAAACCTTAATTTAAAATTAATATTAAATTGAAAGACCAGTTTAGATTCAGTGTTAAAAAACATTAGGGTTTTAAATTATTTTAAATCAACCTTTAACCTTAAAACTCCGTTTCATATCTTTAAGAACTTTAATGAATTTGAAATCAACCTTTGAACGTTTTAGACCCCTCCTCATTCCAAACTTTAATCTAAAACCCTAAGTTTAGACATTAATAGGCATTAAGATTAAAATAAAATTTTTGTTAAGAATAGGAATAATTTAATGACTTTAGGATTTAAAATCTTTGATTTTGTTATTAATAATAATAAACTTAATAAACTTTAAGGTTTTAAATTTTATTATTAAGGAACACCTTTGAAAACTTAAGTATAATTAAGATTCATTAATATATTTAATAACTCTAGGTTTTTAAATTTATTATGAAGGTTTTTAAAATTGTTATTAATAATAATAAATTTAAAAACTTTAAGGTCTTTAAAATTTTTCATTAAAATTATTACTAATGATTATAAAAAGAAAATTTAGAACTTTAGGTTTTAAAGGGTTTACATTGCAACTTTTAAACCTAAAATTAAGTCACCTTTCCATGAAATTTAATTATGATTAATATTGAAATTCATAACTTTAGGTTTTTAATTTATTAGGTTTTAAAATTCGTTATTAATAACATTAAATTTAAAAACTTTAAGTTTTTAGGTTTATTATTAAAAGCCTTTAAAAGTGTTATTAATGATAATAAATTTATGGTTTTAGGGTTTAAACGTTTGGAGCATTAGGTGGTTTTTTTGAGAAAATCATTTCAAGAAATTTTAGGGTTAACAATAATTAAAATCAACATCTCTTTGTCTTAATTCAGCCATTGTAAGAATTAAAAATAAAAAAAATTAATAATATAAACAATTTTTTGAAATCTAACCTCTTTAGACCCCACCCCTCCTCATCCTAAAATTAATCTAAAACCCTAAGTTTAGACATTAATATGCATTAAGATTAAAATAAAATAAAATTTGGTAATAATAGGAATAAAATTAATGACTTTAGGATTTAAAATCTATTATGAGGGTTTTTAAATATGTTATTAATAATAATAAACTTAATAAACTTTAAGGTTGGAAAACTTAAGTATAATTAAAATACATTAATATTTTAATAACTCTGAGAAATTTATTATGAAAGTTTTTAAAATCTTTAAGGTCTTTAAATTTATTATTAAAATTATTAGTAATAATAATAAAATTTATAACTTTAGGGTTTTAAAGGGTTTCAAACTCTAACTTTTCAAACGTTAAAATCCAAAATTAAGTCACCTTTCATTAAAATTTAATTATAATTAAAATTCATTAATAATAACAAATTTAATAACTATAGGGTTTTTAATTTTTTTTTAGGTGTTAAATTTGTTTTTAATAACAATATATTTATAAACTTTAGGTTTTAGGTTTTTTTAAAAGTTTTTAAAAGTGTTATTAATGATAATAAATTTATATTTAGGGTTTTAAAACCTTTTGGCATTAGGTGGGTGTTTTTAGAAAAAATCATTTCAAAAACTTTAGGGTTAATAATAGTTAAAATCAACATTTCTTTGTCTTAATTCAGCCATGGAAAAATTTTAAAAATAAAAACTTAATAATACAAACAAATTTTTCCGGAAAAATAGGTGTAGGGAATAATTTTTCCGCGCACATAACAAAATTAATAAATATTTTCCGACCTAGCAAACCCTAGTCTCCGCGGCCGACCTTAGACCTTCTTACCAGCTCCAGTATTTAACTTTGGTTCTCACTCTCTCCACATTCGACTTGTCCTGATGATGGATCCTGATATGGATTCGAAACGTCGACTTGGTCATTTCGATACTGTGGTTTCTCCGATTACATCTCCAATAAGCCCTAATTTCCCGCACCGAAAACTGAAAATGCTTAGAATCGAATTCTTCTTCGACAGAAAGATGCACCCTTCAATGGAGAGTTAGCCAAGCCTTATTTTGCTGATCAATTGTGGAGAGAGAACCAAAAATTAAGAAGCCCTATATTCTGTAGCTGCACAATGTCTTGTTTTCAGGGTGGCTCTGATACCATGTTAAATTTTCATATGCTTAGCTAAGACATCAGTATTTCATTTCATTTTCATGACAAAAGCATATAAATAGGATCATTGAAAGATAGACAAGCACACCCATAAAAAAGGAACACAAAGATTTATCTTGGGAAAACCCTAAAGCGAAAAACCCAGCAAAAGCTTCCTCAATATAGATGCCCCAAAAAGATAAAAGATAAAACCAGCAAGGAGATCAAAGCCTAATCCTCCTACTTCTGCAGCTACTTCTCTTCTCCACTAATGCGCTACACAAGTGAGAGTGTGTGTGTCACAAATGAGGAGCACTACACCTCTATTTATATTCATTCGTTCACTTAAGTTAACTCATTTGACATGTAGGCTCGAGTTAAATCATGTATGCTCGAGTTACACATGTAGGCTCAAGTAACCACACTGGGGTGCTAATGACCCACCTTTACAATTAAAGGGGACTACCTCATGACTCTTATTAGTTCTTCTGATTAGGAGCATCGGGGTACAATGTAATACAAGTGGTTCTCCCGATAGGACCATCGAGGACCACAAAAAGATACATATAGAATATTGTTCGAAGTTACAATATTTCAACACTATATATTAGTATATCATCAAAGAATACCAGCACAAATTTTCTAAGGAAAGGATTGAAAATAGAATTCATCAAACCTTGAAATGTGGAAGGTACATTTGTTAGTCCAAATGGCATGACCAAAAAATCATAGTGACCTTCATGAGTTCTAAATGTTGTTTTGGGGATGTCTTCATCCTTCATTCGAATCTGATGATACCCAAAATGAAGATCAAACTTTGTGAAGACAACTGCTCCATGTAATTCGTCTAACAATTCATCAATGACAGGAATGGGAAACTTATCTTTAATTGTGATCTTGTTGAGATCTCTATAGTTAGGGGATCCATCTAGATCGGGTACCATTACCACTGGTTCAGAGTAATAAATTTGGCTAGGCCTAATTATGCTAGAATCTAACATGCCATCCACCATACACTCAATTTCTCTCTTTTGTCTATAGGGATATCAATAAGGTATCATGTTAGGAGGAACACTTCCTAGAATTAAGTGGGTAGCATGATCAAAGTCATGAATAGGTGGAAGAAATTTGGGAATATCTTCAAATACCTTGGAGTGCTTATTAATGACCCTTTGGAGATCTAGGGAGATAGGGAACTTTGAGGTTGGAACATCTAAAGAGAATAATTGGGCAACTCTACCTTGATGTCCCTTTTTTAACAACTTTTTCATACCATTAGAGATTATCACCTTGCTTGGTTTTCATGTGATACCATTTAACTCATATTGTTTACCTTCCCATGAAAATTTCATGAAATTTTTTTGAAAATTAAAATCCTTTGTTCCCAATGATTTTAACCATTGTACACCCAAGACAACATCCACACCACCCATTGGGATAGAAATCATTGGACTATTCAATACATATTCCCCCATATCCATATTTATATTATGGAATTTCCCTAAGCAATTTATAGTTCCTCCATCTACAATCATTACCTGAAATTCCGGTGCTGGATAAACAAATCAATAAGAACTTTGGCTAATTTACAGTGAATGAAAATTATGAGTACTACCATAATCAATCAACATTGTTACCTTATACTTTTTGATGTATCCTTATACCTTGAGAGTTTGAGGAGTGCAAATTCCAACCAATGCATGACAAGATATGGTGGGAGTAATTTCTTATGAAGTAGCCTCTTCTATTTATTCTAAAGTCACCTCTTCTTAAGATGCTTCCTCTTCTTTTGGTTCTTCCTCTTCACAATCTATGTAGAATAATTTCTTTTCGTTGCACTTATGTCCCTTAATATACTTGTTGTTAAAATTAAAGCATAATACTTTTTCTCTTATTTCATCTAGTTATTGTGGTGTCAACCTTTGTGAAGGTTTATAAGAATCAACATTATTGTCTCCATATGTGTTGGAGAAGGCCTTTCTAGTAGTCATTGCCATATTTTTATTTTCAACCTTGCTTTCCATCATGAAATCCTTCTCTAATGATGATGATTCAAAGAGACGCACCTCATGTTGAATGTTATCTTTCAAGGTTCCAATAGATATATCTAACAAATTATCTTCTGAAATATTCTTTACTCTGAGACTTAGCTGTTGAAATTGCTTGATGTGATCTGTAATTGAACCTTTTTGCATGAGATTTACCAACTCACTAAAGAAGGTGTTGCTATTTGTATCCCCATAATGTGCAATCAAATATTCTATGAATATAGACCAAGATATAATAGACTCCTTTTTATGGTCACAAATCCATTGGTACCATACAAACTGATCAGGTTCTAAATACAAGGATGCAATAGTTACCTTTTGCATATTGGGCACCTGGTGTAAATCAAAGAAATGGTCCATCTGAAAAATCCACGTGATTGGATTCTTTCCATAAAACTTTCTCATGCCAATATTGGGAATAAATTAGTTTCTTGGACTTAAATTGAACCCATGATGTTGTAGTGAATCATCAACTTTTGAGTACTCCAACTTCCTACTCTCCAATTTTTTTTCAATTTTCTCCAGATGTGTCTGGAATAAGTCATCTTTTTCCTCCTTATCGTCCTCTTGAGTAGATATTTGAGGAATAAATTTTTGCTTGATATCCTTGATAAAATCCTTCAAGTCTTGAAGATATTCTTTACTAGCCATCCCTTTGAGATCCTCTTTAGTAGCCATCTTCTTTTCCAATTTAGTAAAGTCGTCAATTTTCACATTTCCTTTAATCATATCTTCCAACTTGGACACTCTAAAAGAAATGTCTTCCATTTCCTCATATGTAGGGGATGAATCCTCTAGGGGTTTGAGTGGAGTGTGATTCTTTCCACTTCCTTTTGGTGGAATTTTCAACAATGTTAAACCCTAGGGTTTACCACAAATATATCCTTCTACTAAAAGCTATTCAAATGGAAAATGGCATACCTTTTTCAAACCTTAATTGGAAGACTATTTTAGGGTCAAATTGTAAATGAGGTAAGATTTGAATTGTGACTCCTCTGATTTGAAATCTTTGGCATGTAGTACCTTGATATGTCCTCTTTATAATTCCATAGGTATGACCTAATTTGGATGATAAAACAAAAATTTATTGCAAATATACCAAATCTTCTTATTTTTGTCCTATCCAAAAGAGCACACTTGTATTGTATGCCACGTGTCCATTGTTTTTATGTATCTGAAAATTCTACCATAGATTCCCTGGTATGTATTATTTCATATTCAACTAGTATCACTCCATTTAGATCTCATATTCCTCAGATATGACCTTTTTCCCAAGAACACATGTTTTAGACTAGCTATAGGACTAGTTAAAAACCATATCTTCCTCCGCAATTATATTTGAAACTGTAATGGATCAGGATCTGAATTGTTCATTGGAGATATTTCAGCTTATTTTGGAAGTTGTTTTTTAACCTCAATCTCTCATTGCCTTGCACAAAAAAGTTGCAGTGAAATTTCCAAGATGACTCGTTTTGCAAAATCCAGTCCTGAGGAAAGAGCTCTGATACCAAATGTTATGTAACCAAGTCCCAGATATAACATAGAAATAGCAGAAATAGACAATAAGAGAGTAATATACGCCTAAAATATGAATAGAAGAGATAAATATCAATCCTCTTTGAGGAAGGAACCTCCTTACACAATGTACTGAGTACACAAGACAATATAAGATACTATGATGACTAAAATGAGAATATTTCCTTCCTATATATAGGAGATAAAGGTATACAATAACAACTAATAAACCCACTAATAGACCCAAGACTACATAAATAATATGTAATGCACCACAATATAGGAAGTAATGCACCATACTATATGGTGTAATGTGTCATCATTAAGGGCTTAACATGAAATCACTTTTTCTATTCACTTGACACCGGTAATGAAAAAAAAATTAAAAACATTACATGCGGTTGAGAGTTGTTTGGAAATAATTGAGAAGAGAAAATGCATGGTGGTAAGAAACATAATTGAAATTGAAATCACTTGACATAAGTAATGTAAAAAAAAATTAAAAATAATTACCTACAATTGAGAGTTAAGTTATTGTAATTCACTAATGACTATGAACATCGTAACCAATCCTTGAACCTATCAAATAAAGTAAGCAAGCCTTTATGTTTGCATCAAAATTTGTCTAGAAAATAAAATGATACATGAGAAGAGAAGACCAAAAATGTACCATATTTATTCATTTACTTTTCCTCAATCACCTCTCTGCAATTACCTTTCCACAATTACTTTTTTGCAAATACCTTTCCTGTCATGTGCCCTCAATTTGATCATTAAAAGTGTTTCCCGTGCTGAAACTCCTGGGGGTTCAAATTGACATTAATTATTATTCCTAGGGAAATTCTATTAATAATTATATATTGAGGAATGTATTTAATTTTTATTCATCATTATTATTAATTATGAAATTTAATGATGTGGAAATGAACTTTCCATGTCAGGGGGGCACATTGGGCAAGTCAACTTTCCAAGGTAAAGAAAAAGAGGAAACTCTATGAAAAAAGCAGTCAGAGAGGAAAAGGGGAAAGTGCCTAAAATCACCAGAAAATAATCCAAAGACAAAAGCAGGAAAGTTTTGGAAAAGGACGGCGCAGTTTCCTTAGGGAGACTCAGTCTCAAAAGAAGGGAAAAGTAGAAATTTGTCATGAAAAAAAGAAAATAATATTTGAGTAAGGAGGGCACAGTTAATAAATCAGAGGGATGAGTTGGACATGGCAACATTTCCACATTGTCCTACATTCCAAATTTCCCAAGGAGGGATCTTATGTGGCTAGGGTTAGGGATTCTAGGTGGTTGAATTGATCTCACGGGTCACCATTGGCCTCCACTTGATAAACTGGTCACCCAGGATGATATTAAAGTAAAATTCAACCCCATTGAATCAATTTTGTTGATGTTTTTATAAATATATGCTTATGTGATCATTCCTTTCTGAGTGATGTGCCTCAGACACTTGGGAGATGAGCCCCAAACCTTCCCTTACCCACTCTTTCATTCCTATTATATTCTATTTGCAGGTATGGAGCACTTTAGGTTCAGCCATTGAAGTCCTCTCAGATATATTTTTTATCCTCCATCACATTCAGGTCGAGATCCGGTGAATCCCATTCTTCACCTATGCTCTCATCCCTTCTTTAGTCATGTTTTGGGCATTATGTCCACCATTTTGAAGTCTCCTTATGTAATGTTTGATATATCTAATGATATTTGATGTATAGAAGCTGATAAATCTGTCATTTATATTTATCATGTTGAAATAATTATGTCCCTGAATTTTACCTTCTCAGTTTCACGTAAAAATCTTGATTTGTCCATGTAATAGGGGAAATTGATCATTCTAGTGCAATAACGAATAAGAAAAGGTTGTGGGAATGATTTCAGTGGTTTTATATGTTCATTGAAGTGGTATTAGTCTCATTTATACTTCATCTACAGTACAGAAGTCAATTTATTATGAATTATCTGCTTTATTTTGCACCCTAGCTAGAATGCTAGTTATAGATGACTAGTTTTACCATTTCTTCTATAAAATCAGTTCAATCCACTAAAATCTAGTTCTGTAGGTTTCTATGGATCACTAAAAGATCCAAATTCCAATGCATAACTCCATATAATTTTTTATTTTGGTTCGTACTATTATTTGGGATCCTCCGTTACGGAGGGTCTCACTAGGCCAAAATTGCTTAAAATTGCCAATTCTTCCCTAAAACCTCTAGAAAACTCTAGATCTATCGTAAAATTCCCCAAATCATATTGTATGCTGTATGAATGCCTGATAACACCTCTACACTTTTCCCTAATCCCCTGGTCAGAAGAACGGAAGGAATTTCCCTAGTTTCATGGTTAGGTGACCCAGAAGCGTGGGAGTAGGTTTCCACATAGCAGTCTCTGAAACCTAAATGGTCCCCAATAAAAATGTGTTAGGGGAAAATAATCAAGTGTTATAAAATTAATATTTTTTTCTTACCACTTCCTACTCCCTTGTCTGCAAATTTTCCCAACAAGAAACCTTTATTTTCCTAGTCTGAAGGTGCTCTGAGTAGTTTAATTCAAATATCAGAAATTTAATTTTATATTGCAGAATTATTTATTGTTCAGGTATGCATATTAGACTTGGGAAATTACAGTGGCATCAGAGCATGGTCCTCCATACCTTCTCTTGATATTCAACAATGGGTCCAAAATACAATTCTGATACCAAAAGAAAGATCCCTCAAGAGGAGGAAGCAGATTCTGTGGATGGAAGATTCCATGAAGAAAGGGATGATAAAGATGAATTCAGGAACTTTGTTAAGAACATGTTGAAATGTATTCAATACATTCAAACTAACATTATACAGTCTGGTCAAGAGACCAGAGAATTCCTAGCTAAACAACTGGGAGTGAAAGATGGAGAAGGGAGCAGCATTAGTTCGTAAAGTGAAGAAAGAAAGGTCATGGATGGCTCTATTTTCTCTAATTAGATTGGGCCTTAGAATAGGCCTCTAGAGTATAGATATGAACCAAAGTTTCAACCCTGACCTCCTATGCCCAAATTTGTAGAGACCCCAAAGGAAGACCATGAAGCACACAATGAAACTATTACTACATGGGAGGAGAAATTTTCTGTGTATCAATCATTGAGTGAAGAATGCAGAAAGGCTTTGGTATTAAAATATTTTTGTGAGAATCAATTTAGTGGGAAGCCAAGAGGAGATGAAAGGAATCCATATCAGAATTATGAATTAAAGAATGCCATTGGGAAACTCACTTTGCCATATTTTGATGGTACTTCCAATTGCTCAGTGAGCTCTTGGATTCAGAAAATGGATACATATTTTCAGCTTAATCCTGTGGCAAAAAGGGATGCCATCAAGTTGGAATCCCTGTATATTGATGGGGAGGACATTGGCTGGTGGTTTCGTGGGATGAAAAAATTAGGCCATGATCAAATAGTCACCTATGAGGAGTTCACGAGAAAATTAACAGAAAGATTTCACTGGAGAGATCCTGATATCTGTTTCCAAAATTTGGCACACATAAGACAAGTTGGAAATATAGAAGCATACATCTCAGAGTTCCAAAAGGTGGTTGTAATGGTCACTGAAATATCAGAAACAAGGTTAATCCTTTTGTTTACAGAAGGACTGGTTGAACCATTGAAGGGGTTAGTGAAGTCTCAGCGACCCACCACTTTGCAGGAAGCAGTGAGTAGGACTAGTGACATACATGATGCAATTTTGAGGATCAAGTATCCTCCCAAACCTCCCATGCCTCATAAATTTCAGAATCAAAGACCTCCTATGAGAAACTTTCCTACCCCTGGAAAGAGAGATTACTCCTATAAGGATCAGGATGAATTGAGGAGGAAGAAGCTGTGTTTTTCCTGCCAAGAACAATGGGCTCCCGGTCACAAATGTGTGAAGAGAAAATCACACTATATTGAATTATTTTCTGAAAGTGATGAAGAGGTGGTAGACGAAAATGAGATGGCTGATGGAGAGTATGAAACAATTGAATAAGAGGAGAACCCCCATCAAACCAGTAACAAAATTGCATTACTCAATGGAGTACCCACGCTCCATACTTTAAGGATGAATGGAGTACTGCAAGGGCATAAAATCAAAGTCATTGTTGATGGGGGTGCCACCCATAATTTTATTGATTCATCCTTGATGGAGAGGATAAAACTACCTACTAATTCTTTTGAAGGATTCATTGTGGTCATTCCTGGTAACCATACCATGGAATGCAACCGATGGATTCCAAATATACAAGTAAACATCGGTGACTATACTGTGAAAGACAAGTTTTATGTTGTCAATGTGGCAGACACCAAAATGGTGTTGGGATTACAATGGATGTAGTATATTGGAGAGCACTCTGTGAAATACCAAATACCACAAATAAGTTTCAAGGATTATGAAGGAAAACTAGTGGTATTGAAAGGCATGAATACTTATCCCAACCAAGTAATCTTTTCCAAAAGTATGAGATCTATTATGAGGCATGGGGACATTGAATGGGTTTTTGAATGCCAAATCACCACTTAGGTAACTACTTCCAAAGTTTCCTCCTGTCCTAAAGATATAAAAAAATTGATGCACAAGCATACGAGGTTTCTTGAAGACCTTCCACATGGCAGACCACCTGACCATGGCATTAAACACTGGATTGAGTTGGAAGCCGGTACACTTCCAATAAAAATCCATCCCTATAAGCATCCAAAGAGATTCAAGGATGAAATTGAGAAGGAAATCAAGGAGCTCCTTGAGTTGGGCCTCATTAGACCAAGCTCTAGTCCTTTTTCTTCTTTAGTGGTTCTAGTGAAGAAGAAGGATGGGACACTCATGATGTGCATAAATTAGCAGGATTTGAGGAAGAATACCATAAAGAACAAGTACCCAATTCCCCAAATTGTTTAGCTAATGGATGAGATTTATTGAGCCAAATTTTTCTCCAAAATAGATCTTCGGTCAGGGTACCATCAAATCAGAATGAGGGAGGAATACATACAAAATACATCCTTCCATTGTCATTTTGGCCACTTTGAGTTTCTGGTCATGCCATTTGGCTTGACTAATGCACAAGAAACCTTCCAATCATGCACGAACACGGTATTCAACAAACAGCTTCGTAAGTATGTCCTTATGTTTGTTTATGATATTATGATATATAGTATGACATGGGAGGAGCACTTGCACCACTTGGAGGAGGTACTCACTATGCATGTAGATCTGTCATTTTTTGCCAAGATGTCTAAGTGTGAGTTTGGCATGAAAAAATTGCTGTATCTTGGCTATGTAATCTTCCAAGAAGGGGTCAAGGTAGATCCAAAAAAATAAAGGCCATATTGGAATGGACCACCCCAAGGAACCTCACTAAACTAGGAGGCTTCATTGGCCTTTGTAACTACTATCACAGATTTGTCAAAGGATACTCCTAGTAAACTGCGCCCTCAATGATAGATTTGACTAAGAAGGGCACATTTAGTTGGGGTGAGGAGGCTAAAATTTCTTTCTAGAAAATGAAATAAATAAATAGAAGTTGTCCAGTACTTGCCTTTCCTGATTTTTCCAAACCTTTTGTGCTGGAATGTGATCCTTCTAGTGTAGGCATTGGAGCTGTTCTAATGCAAGACAGGCACCCTATTGCATTTGAGTGCAGAAAATTGCAGCCACATGAAAGGTTGTATTCCATATATGATAATGAGATGCTGGACATCATGCATTCCTTGGCCAAATTTCGAGAGTATTTGGTGGGAGTTAAATTCATTGTGAATATTGATCACAATAGTCTTATACACTTCCTTACCCAAAAGGAACTCAATGACACACAACAAAAATGGGTGAGTAAATTTTAGTCTTATGATTTTGACATTGAGTATAAAAAGGGAAAAATTAATGGTGTGGCTGATACTCTCCTATAATCCCACATTCTCTTTGCGGCAAATGTTTAATGAATGGAAGATTAATTTGGCCACTAAATATTCTAAAGATTATTTTGCTTGTGAAGTTTTGGATGGGGTAATCTAGAATGAAGAGTACAAAGTTCATGATGACCTCATCTACTACAAAATAGAATTTTCTTAGTGCCCGGATCTGCACTAAAGAGGAAGATTTTAGAAGCTGCACATGATGCACTAGTGGTTGGTTACCCTGGTTTTTTGAAGACTTACCGGAAGGTAAGGGAGAGATTTACTTGTAAGGGTCTTACAGATGGTGTTCTCATGTATGTGAAGGAATGTTCTGCATGTCAATAGAATAAAGTGGAGCACACACACCCTATTGGACTTCTCCAACCTCTTCCTATTCCAGATCAAAAATGGGAAAGTGTATGCATGGAATTTATCATCGGGCTTCTAAAGTCACAAGGGAAAGGAAGTATTTATGTGGTGATGGATAGGTTGAAAAGCTATGAACACTTTTTTGCATTAACATCCACTATTTCTACTAGTGAGGTTGCAACCCCGTTCTTCAAGGAAATTTTTGTTGGGTAAAATATTTGCTATCTAATTCAACACTTAATTTGTCAACCCGGGAAGGTAGCTTGTGCAATGCAAACACTATATGTGCAAGATTAAAGCTTATTCTAATCTAAGCTAATTAGATATGCAAATGCACTGATCATACAACTACATGATATTAAACTACATGCATAACTATCATGAGTTAAATGCATGAATCCAATCTATTCTTATGAAAGTAGGGAAACTATTTAACAACTGGAATTCAAATATAATCTACGGTTATGCTAATCTATTCTGTGAAATGAAATTGCAACAACTAATCTAGGAAAGCGGTCACTTGGTTCGAAAGCAATCTAATCTACTGAAAGTAAATCTAACTATTCAAAATAGGGAACAATTCAACTAAACTATTTCATGAATGCATGAACTATATGCTTATGCAGGGATGAGAATCTACTTAACCATGCAATTAACTACAGAAAGAAACACTAAAATTAATTATGAAAGCAAATCTTAAACTAATTACTGTAAAAAAAGAAATTATGCTACAAGTGAAAAGAGCAATTAACTTATCTATTCTATGAGTGAAACTACTCTATATTTTCGAAAGAGCAAACTAACCAACTATCCTACTCTAGTTATCGAACTCTATGCAATCGTATAAAGTAATTTGAAACACTAATCTAAGGACCAAGTGTAAACAAATACTTTGCGATGAATCATAAACTAATGTAAGCAAACTAGTTTAACAAATCTAACCTAATTAACAACTGATCTCTGAACTTGAAATGTTTAATACTAAGAAACCAAAAGAAACCAAAATACAAAACATATTAAGTTAAAAGGAGATGAAAGATAGGAACAAAACTTAATAAATTCTTTAAGCAATCTAACCTATGGTCCTAAACACAAACATAACCATTATCTAACTACCACAGTCGAAACATAATCAAAGAGCTAAAGAAACAGGTTTAAATTAGATTAAAAATGCTAAGAGCCGAATGAAAGGCTAGATAACAGACTGTAACACAAGTCTGAATGACAGTCTACACATAGTAAACACTAAAATTTCAAAAAAGAGTTGATCTAAATGATTTTGAGATCAACTGATTCATGCACATGATAACAAAATGTAAAGGAACAAGAATTAAACCTACTTTAGTGATCAAATTCAACAGTAAAGTAACTTAAACTAATTCATAACTTAAAAAGAAATCAGTATTCATTGCATCATTAAATAGACTAAAACACAACTAAATGAATTTATGACAAAACAGAAGTAAATGAAACTTAAACCTACTATAACTTGATCCTGCAATGTCAAAGAAATCTATTCTATCGATCATAAGACTAAACAATAAACTAGAAAGACTTGGAAATGAAATTGAAACAGACTTATGCACAACCGGTCACTTGACTCATAAAAAGAAACTACATTAACAGCATAACATTGAAATATAATCTATGCTACAAGAAACAAATTACATGAACACCTGCAATATCTAAATTGGATAAACAAATTGAAATTAAAACTATGCTAATTACAAAGAAGGAAATCACGAAAATACACAAGAATGAAATCAAATGCAAATGGGAAAAACGCAGAGGCCTATTTGGCAACATTTTTCTCCCTATCTATCAAGAATTTTTAGAAAATTCCCATGGTCAAGGGTAAATTGGTCCATTTTGGAAGTGGGTTTCAAATCGTTTCCCAAAATTCCTTACGGTTTGCTCAAACGTTGCCCCCGAACTTTATCTCATGTAATGATGATGGGAATGTGATTGTAAATGCAACAAATAATCAATGTGAAAAGAAAGATGCATAGGCAGAGTATGAATATCATATTTGCAAGGGAAATGAAAAACTAGGAAAAGCTCTGCAACTAAAGAAAACTTCCTGATCTACCAATCTAAAATGAATTTAATGGAAAGCACACACACAACTGAACATCTACTAAACTGAAATTAATAAAATTAAAATACAGAAACAAAATTACTTAGTTTAAAAACACAAACACCGTTGAACGAGATCGATCCTGCACACACAGAAATGCACACTTATCGTTGAGGGGCCCTCTTAGGTGACAATGACTTCACATTCACGAACTAATCAGTCACCAAATCATAAAAACAAATTTGAACCAGAAGCAACAATTCAATAATATCAAAAATAGATTCGTACAATAGCAACCCATCTCCAGACCTCTAGGGTCTAATTTATACTTCAACAACCCAGTGGAGAAGGATAAAGTCAAATCCACCAATTCCCTATGCTATTACAACCAATTTCTAAATTTAAACAATGACCAACCACAATTTTTGGAAAAAATGTTTTAGAGAACCACGATTTTCTCCCAAATGGCTTTGAATTTTGTGAAAATTCCTTGCTATGACTGAAATGGGCATATTCTGCACAAAACCCATGTGCCAGAATTTCTGATTTTTCCTTTGTTTTCCCAAAAAGATAGCCAAAAAATATGCTATCTGTTAGAAACACGTGGTTAGAATGGGCGTATGAATGAGCGTCCGAATGACCTGTAACTGAAATTTGTTCATAAATCTAGATTCTAAGTGAATTTTTTGCCGAGTTGTTTGAAAAGAAAATACATTAACAGCATAACATTGAAATATAATCTATGCTACAGGAAACAAATGACATGAACACCTATAGTACCTGAATTGCATAAACAAATTGCAAATAAAACTATGCTAATTACAAAGAAGAAAATCACGAAAATACACAAGAATGAAATCAAATGCAAATGGGAAAACACAGAGGTCTGTTCGGAAACAGTTTTCTCCTTATCTATTAATAATTTTTAGAAACTGCCCATGAATAGGGGTAAATTGGTCCATTTGGGAAGTGGGTTTCGAATAGTTTCCCAACATTCCTTACGGTTTTCGCAAACATTGCCCCCGAAATTGATCTCTTGTAGTGATGACGGGGATGTGATTGTAAATGCAACAAATAATAAACGTGAAAAGAAAGATGCATAGGCAGAGTATGTTGAAAGGGAAATGAACAACTAGGCAGAGCTCTGCAACTAAATAAAACTTCCTGATCTACCAATCTAAAATGAATTTAATGGAAAGCACACACACAACTGAACATCTACTAAACTAAAATTAATAAAATTAAAATACATAAGCAAAATTACTTAGCTGACAAACACAAACACAGTTGAATGAGATCGATCTTGCACACACATAAATGCACACTTGTCGCCGAGGGGCCCTCTTAGGTGACAATGGCTTCACATTCACGAACTAATCAGTCACCAACGCATAAAAACGAATTTGTACAATAGCAACCCATCTCCAAACCTCTAGGGTCTAATTTATACATGAACAACCTAGTGGAGAAGGATAAAGTCAAATCCCCCAATTCCCTGGGCTGTTACAACCAATTTCTAAATTTAGAAAACGACCAACCACAATTTCTAAAAAAAATAGTTTCAGAGAACCATGATTTTCTCCCAAATGGCTTTGAATTTTGCGAAAATTCCTGTTTGTGACTAAAAGGGACCTATTCTGCACAAAACCCATGTGCCAGAATTTTCAATTTCTCCTCTGTTTGCCCAAAAATATAGCCCAAAAATCTGTTGTTTGTTAAAAACACGTGGTCAGAATGGGCATCTGGATGAGCATCCGAATGACCTGTAACTGAAATTTGTTAATAAATACAGATTCTGAGCAGATTTTTTGCTGAGTTGTTTTCCAAATTGAATGTTGGGTACTTGAGTTCTATTAGCTGAATCATCATCCATTTATGTTGCTTATATTGATCCATTATTTGTTAAACATTCTCTCCTTCAATCTGTATGCAATCTACCTTACATGATATCACCATGTGGTCCATTTTAAAATAAGGCACCTCCATACAATTAAAACATTCCTATATATTAAAACTTAACATGTGAGGGCTTTCCACCATATGGTTTGTGAATGTTAAAAGACTTATATTTATATAAAATGGTAATTTATTTAAGAATTAAGAATCCATTTTTATTCAATATGTTTGTATAAAAGTTTTGATTAAAAATATTGTTTTATGATTTAACTTTTATTTATAAATAATAATTGCAATAATAATACTTTTAGTTATAATTATTCAAATGCAAAAGCTTATTATCAATCTTATGATTTTAATTTGTGTATGCATGTATGAAAGGTTTTAGTGAGGACAAAGATAGATCAATTTGCTAACAAAGTAAGTCGATCCATTTAAACCAATAAGAAACATATTATAAAACTCAATGCAGAACTCAGGACTGTATGGAATGTCAAACATCTATCATTTGCACAATATTGTGTTTAATACATTAAAAATAACAGACTTAGGCTCACTTTACATTTACGAGATTTAATTAATAAAACAATGTAAAATATAGACTTATTGAACATAGATGTGTTAAATTATGGTAGATAGGATGAGAAATTAATGTAAATAATATCATTATAAAAGACAATTCTGGAGCCCAACAATTTTCAGGCTGCATGGACTACCCAGAATTATAATCAATGATAGAGATAGTAAGTTCACTAGTACTTTTTAGCAGGCATTGTTTTATCTAGTTGGAGCAAATCTGAACATGAGGACAAGCTATCACCCCCAGACAGATGGAGAAACTGAAAGGGTGAATCAATGTCTTGACAGAAAGGAGCTTGGGATATTTGGCTCCACCTGGGTGAGTTCTGTTACAACACCACATTTCATCATTCTATCAAAATGACACCTTCTTTGGCCTTGGATGGGTAGGAAGCTCTGAATTTCGTAGGCTTAATGTTTTTATATTGTAGGGCACAAAAAGCTAAATATTGGTTGCAGGAAAACCAATACATTTTAAGGGCACTGAAAGACAATATGCAGATGGCATAGAACCAAAAAAAGATGTATTCTCATAAGCATAGAATAGACAGAGTTTTCCAAGTGGAAGACTTAGTGTACCTAAGGATGCAACCTTACAAACAATCTTCCTTAAAGAAGAAAGGGGCTGAAAAACTTCAGCCAAGGTTTTATGGACCCTACAAGATTATTAGAAAGGTAGGTGAAGTGGCGTATGAATTGGATTTTCCAATAAACAACAAAATCCATAATGTCTTTCTTGTGTCTTGTCTGAATAAAGTAGTTGGACAACAGATAGTAGCTTCTGAAGAACTACCACCTCCGAATGATGAGGGACATTTGGTCTTAGTACCAAAGAAAGTGTTGATGGGTAGAGAAAGGGAATTAAGGAACATAAAAATCAAGGAATATTTGATACAGTGGAAATGTTTACCCAGTGAAGATGCTACTTGGGAAGGTGAGTAGATCTTGCAACACCCTGCTTTTCTTCTGCTTGAGGACAGGCAGATTTGGGAGGGGACGGCTATCATGTTCCCTCAATTTGATCATTAAAAGTGTTGACCATGATGAAACTCCTAGGGGTTCAAATTGACATTAATTATTCTTCCTAGGGAAATTTTGTTAATAATTATATATTGAGGCATGTATTTAATTTTTATTCATCATTATTATTAATTATGCAATTTAATGATGTGGAAATGAGCTTTCCATGTCAAGGGGGTGCATTGGGAAAGTCAACTTGACAAGGTAAAAAAAAGAGGTGTTGGAGCAATAATACATCCTTAGCACATATTTTTTTTGTTGGAAAAGTGGTGGAACCCCCCTGACTAGCAGGTTTTCCATTGGCTGAGTAGCCACGAACTAGGGGCATCTAAGCCGTCAAAATCACATGGGGATCACACTCGGCCTGGACCGCACCAACCCTTAACATGGTTGGATTTTTGGTATCCGACGGGATTAGAACCGGTGACGTTCCAGCTTAGGGGGCATCTTAACCATACCCCACCACCAACTATTCTACATCTCGCGGATATCCTTAACACATATTTGAGACCTTAGGCTAACTTCATTTTCCTTCATGTAATGATATCCTATGGTTTAGACTTAGGAGAGTTGATTCTACAACATATATGGTTATTTTGGCATGTTCACACGTACAAAAACGCCCTATTTTGGTCAACCTAGCCCATGTGCACCCACGTCAATGCATTGGGGTACTACCTCCTTGATTTGGGGGATCCAGGTTTGACTGAGTGTGCTAGTGGTGTATTTTTCCTATTTTGGCTCTCCTAGGAGCATTTATTGCAACCTAGAGCCTCCCACTCACCTATATCTTTTCACCCATGCTTTTTTAGGACTCATTAATGACCCATCACACTTCACCAATGTTCACACCTTGGTTCGTGACTTTTTGGGATGAGTTGTGGCTCCATTGGCCCACCTAGGGGGGATTGAGGTCAAATCTCACCAGGACACATGTACCACTCCAATTGGCTTACAGAGCCTCTCAAATTTATCCAATGTACTACAAATATGTATCATACACATCTTCAAGGTGTGCTGTAATATAACGGTTTGATATTAGCACCTTTCACACGTGTTATTCCAGCTATTTTCTGTCTCTTTGTTTTCTCTTCCATATTTTGTCAAACACTTTGATGGTGAAATTGTTATAGCTCCTAGATCTAATTTGAGATGCAATTATCACATGGTATTAGATTTATATAGAGATGTAACAAATGTTGTGAAGTTGAGTTGTTGTTTAGGACATTTCTTGTTTATGTGAGTGTTTTTCATTGCAGGTTTTTACAACAACTTCATGGATTAGAAAGTTGTTCCTCTCCTTTCTCCATTCAACTATTCTAAATGGAATTCAAATATGTATGCATATCTCAAGAGGCAATGTCTCTATGATGTTTCCATTGGTGTTGTGAAAGAGCTAGAGTCATGTCAAGAGAAGTATGATTGGCTTAATGACAATGATAGAGCCTATGGAGCTATATGTCTAGCTATACCTCCTACAATGCGCTACCTCCTTGATTATGCTGATTTACCATTCTAGATTTGTAGAAATCTAGATGAAGCTCTTGGAATGCAGCAAAAAGATGTGAGATATATAGAGAGCAAGAAAATGGGAACCTCCTTATGTGTTCTTCCTCCTATGATCTCGGCCTCATACATTTCTCAAGAAGCCATTCGAAATGAAGAAGAAGAAGTAGCCAAAGATTCAACAAATGATCCAACTCAATTTTCTTCCTCTATGGCTTCCTCCCCTTGTTAAGAAGCTATGTTTCATGAATATAGCATATGAGTCACTGCTATCACTACTATTGAATATTTATCTATCCATTCCACACCCTTCTCCTCTATTTCTTCTGTTACGAATGGGGAAAATGTATTGCTAGTTGATGTTCATAGTGAGCCTTCTCTAGAAGATGGGTTTTAGTCACATGAGATTATTGGTTCGAAATATGGAGAGGTTTGGATGTCAAGTGAATATCTCTCATTGCTTCACACTATTTTTCCCATATATCCCTCCACCATCACTAGTAGAGTTCCTTCAAGTTCATATGAAGATGGGGAAGCCTTTTCCATCACAATGGCATATATGGGACTCTTGTTCCACCTTCCTGTAGATGATTACAACCTTCATTCAAATTTGATGCTTAAATATCCTTATGACTCACTTGGGGTCACATATTCTCAAGCATTTTCAGTGTCTTTCAATAATGACATCCCATTTGGTTCAAGGTTCAAGTCTAAAGAGCACCATTTGCTCTCCTATCAGTGCATTTTAGTTGTTCTACATGGTTCAAGGATTCATCATGCAGTTGTTCCTGAGTTGGTTGAGAACATTCCACTTCTTCCCAAGAAGAAGATTCCTCTAGAAATTTTTATTTTGGAGTGTATGCAACATTTCTTCTATGTCATAATCCATTTTTTTAGGGGAGGTAATGTCCCATGAGGTTTTCCTCCTTATCTCTGTTACACGGATCAATAAAATTTGTAAAAGGTGACTTCTTCCTTAGTTTCCAAGGCCTTAATAAATAATGTTATGTACTAAGTCTGGATTAAGGGAGGGTGTTGGAGCAGTAATACATCCTTAGCACATAGTTTAGACCTTAGGCTAACTTCATTTGCCTTCATGCAATGAGACTTAAGAGAATTGATTCAACAACATATTTGGTTATTTTGTCTTGTTCACAAATACAACAATGCCCTAGTTTTTTCAACCTAGCCCATGTGCACCCTCATTAATGCATTGGGGCGCTACCTCCTTGATTTGGGGGATCCAGGTTTGACTAAGTGCGCTAGTGGTGTATTTGGCCTATTTTGGCTCTCCTAGGAGCATTTATTGCCACCTAGAAACTCCAACTCACCTCTATATTCTCACCCACATTTTTCTAGGACTCATTAATGACCCAACACACTTCACCAATGTTCACACCCTAGTTCGTGACTGCTTGGGCTAAGTTGTGGCTCTATTGGTCCACCTAGGGGGGATTGAGGTCAAATATCACCATGACACATGTACCACTCCAATTGGATTTTAGACCCTCTCGAATTTGTCCAATGTACTACAAATATGTATCATACACATATTCAATCCGTGCTGTAATATAATGGTTTGATATTAGAACCTTTCGCATGTGTTATTCCAACTATATTTTGTCTCTTTGTTTTTTGTTGCATATTTTTTCAAACACTTTGATGGAGAAATTGTTCTAGCTCCTAGATCTAATTTGAGATGCAATTCTCATAAGAGGAAACACTATGACAAAAGAATTCAGAGATGAAAAGGGGAAAGTGCCTAAAAGAAGCATAAAAGCAGCCAGAGACAAAAGCAGGAAAGTTTTGGAAAGGAGGGCGTAGTTTCCTCTTGGAGAAATTAGAAAAGCTGTAAGGAAAAGAGGATGAAAGTTTTGGAAAAGGAGGGTGCGGTTTCCTTATGGAGGCTCAGTCTCAAAAGCAGGGAAAAGAAGAAATTTGTCATGAACAAAAGCATCAACTATTTGACTAAGGAGGGAATTGTTACTAAATCAGAGGGATGAGTTGGAAATTGAAAATTTTCCACATGGTCCTACATTCCAAATTTCCCAAGGAGGGTGCTTATGTGGCTAGGGTTAAGGCTTCTAGGTGGTTGACTTGCTCTCATAGGTCACCATTGGCCTCCACTTGCTAAATAGGTCACCCATGATGCTATTAAAGGACAATTCAACCCCATTGAATCAATTTGGTTGATGTGTTTATTGATTTATTCTTATGTGAGCATGCCTTTCTGAGTGATGTGCCTTAGACACTTGGGAGATGAGCCCCAAACCTTCCCTTCCCCACTCCTTCATTCCTATTCTCTTCTATTTGAAGGTATGGAGCACTTGAGTTTTAGCCATTGAATCTATTAGAAAAATGTTTCATCTATATCACATTCAAGTTGAGCTCCAGTGAAGCCCATGCTTCAACTACGCTCTCAGCCCTTCTCTGGTCATGTTTTGGGCCTCCTGCCCACTATTTTGGAGTCTCCTTATGTAATGGTAAGTCTATCCAATTATATCTGATATATATTAGATTATAACTCTACCATTTATATTTATCAGGTCTAAATAATTATGTCCCTAAATTTTACCTTCTCAGTTTCACATAAAAATCTTGATTTGTCAATGTAATGGGGGGAAATTTATCAATCTAGTGTAATAAGGGATAAGAAAACGTTGTGGGAATGATTTGAAGGGTTTTATATGTTCATTGAAGTGGTATTAGTATATTTTATACTTAATACACATTACATAATTCAATTTGTTACAAATTATCTTCTTTATTTTGCACCCTAGCTAGAATGCAAGTTTTAAATGACTAGTTTTACCATTTATGCTATAAAATGTGTTCTTTCCACTCAAATACAGTTCTATAAGTTCATGCGGTTCTATTATAGACCCAAATTCCCATACATAACTCCATATAATTTTTTAGTTGGGTTCGTACTTTCATTTGGGATCCTTCATTACGCAGGGTCTCACTAGGCCAAACGTGCTTGAAATTGCCAATTCTTCCCTAAAACCTCTATACAACTCCATATATTTCAGAAAATTGCCCAAATAATATTTTATGCTATATGAAGGCCTGATAACACCTCTGCACTTCTCCCCAATCCCCTAGTCGGAAGAACAAAAGGAATTTCCCTAGTTTCACGGTTGGGTGACCCAGAAGAGTGGGAGTAGGTTTCCGCGTAGAGGCCTCTGATCATTGAATGGTACCAAATATGATTTTTTTAGGGTAAAGGAATTCAATTTTATGAACTTAATCTTATTTTATTCCCACTGCCTACTCCCTTGTCTGCAAATTTTCCCAGCAAGAAACCTTTTTTTGCCTAGTATAAAGGTGCTCTGAGTGGTTTAATTCAAATATCATAAATTTAATTTAATTTGTAGAATTAGTTAGTGTTCAGGTATACATATTAGACTTGGGACATTACATTTCCACAATTACTTTTCCACAAGTAGCTTTCCACAATAACATTTTCGTAGTTAGCTTTCTGCAATTACCTTTCCACAATTACCTTTCCATATATACCTTTCTGCAATTAATTTTCTACAATTGCAGATTGCGGATTAAGGGTATGCATTTCGATTTTTCTCGAAACTGCTTCCGCAATTCCCTTTCCACAAAACCAAGTCAAGTGAATTTGAGGATTGCGGATTGAGGATGTGCGATCCAAATTTTCTGAAATGTTATTCGAAATTCATCTTCCACAACTCTTGTGAGACATCGATCTCTTTCATCTTTGATCTCATCCATTGATATGTTATCAGTGACAAACTTTGTGGATATCTTATCTCTTGTGTAGATTTAATTCTTCAATTCTTTCCCCATTGTCAATCTCTTGCGGCTTTGATACCATTTGTCGATATACTGCCAGTGCTGAATTACACTTTAAATTTGTGGATCTCTTATCTCCCATGCAGGTTCACTTCATGAACTCTTTCACCATCATCGATCTCTTGTGGATTTTATCTCATCCTTCGGTCTACTATCAATGTGGAACTACACTTTAACTTTGTGTATCTCTTATCTCCTATGCATATTCACTTCGTGAATTCTTTCCCCATCATCAATTCATCTTTCTCCTTTAATCTGGATCGTGTAATATTTGTCAAAGGAATGAATGCAACCTCTCTAGAGAATCGATCTATCTAGAATTTATCTCTTTATCTAGATCTGTCTATAACCTCTATAGCTTCATATTCTATGCATATCAATCAATCAACTTGATATATCTTCACCCGAACTTGATCTCCCTATCTAGATCTGTCTATAACATCTATAGCTTCATCATCCATGTAATTTTGCAAATTTGTTCATTTAGGGTATCGATCCAAGGACTTGATCCCCTCGTTCAATCTACACATTATCTTTGTGGATTCATTTACCTTACATTGATTTTGCAATGCTATCATGTTTATTGGTTATTCCTTTGTCATTACTGAACTCTTCTGACATCAATGACAACTATTTTCAACATTCTCCTACTTTGGCATTGATAGAAACATCTAATCATTCTCCCCCTTTGACAACAATGACAAATGATAACTTGTTATGCCTTTCCAGTCTCCCTTTTTTTTAACTTGACTTGGTACTAACTATTGTGTTATGATCTGGTTAACATTTTCTTTCTTGCATTAAGTTCTTTGAATGATAACCTAGATGATAAATTCATAGACTCCCCCTATCACAGTGCTTCCTTCTGTCCCATTGATGAGTTTTTTCATTACTTCAAACCAATGTGATGACTCTCTAGAGATAAATTTCTATGTGTGAGTAGTGTTGGAATTCTATGCATTGTTTTGCACATCAACTTACAAGAGTTGTCACAATGTCATTTTTGTCACTCATCAAAACATTTTCCTGTATGTATAGCAAGGTAGTTTATGAGGATGTTTGGAAGACATTTGTCATGGATGGAGACTTTAAAGGAAACCACTATTCATGGTTATAACTAGTGGGTTACACTTTCCACTTTTCAACAAAATGCTTTCCAATACACTTTCAACAACATCCTTTGCTAAAATTTCATATAGCACTACTATGAGAACTCCATCAATTGATATGTGCCTGAATCCCAATTGTTTCCTTCAAAAGTCTTCCAAACTTGTGTCTTCAATATTCTCATAGTGACTCTTCATATTTGTATTAAGTACATGATTATTCATGCTTCCCATAAAACATGGACCGATAGTATCTTAGTTTTCTTACTAAGTGATCATATCTAATAGGTAACTCGATCAGTTCCAGCATATGCTCTACAACTGTGATTTTTTAAATCATACAGTTTTTTGAGTTCATTCACCTAACCTATATCTTCTTTGGGAATTTCATCGATATGTTCTTAAGACTCTTTCAATATCCTTGTTCAGCCATGAAGATGTCATCATGTTGTCAATGTCTATAATAGGAGTGTGTTGATTTCCTATAGATTATCCAACAACCTACAGAGTCATTTGAAGTTTATGAGTTGGTTTATACAGAGATAACTGATTCTCCCAATGTGTCACCATTTTTTGTTGGCAGCAACAGATCCCATTTTACTAGCTAAAATGGGAGCCCCATCTATTTAATAAGTTAAAAATTAAGGTAATATTTTTCCCATGGGGTCGAATTCATGCCTATTGTAAGTATTATGTTTCAATTTTTAATAAATCTTGATCAAAGCCTTGTTTTTTGTTAGGGTTTTGTGGATTGCAGAAGCAATTTTTTACATTTCTGTTTATTTTTTCTTTTCTGCAACCTGCATTCCGCAATCCACAATGTGGAAACCGGAAGTCCTTTTTTTTGGAGGTTTGAAAAAGTGTTTTTCCGCAACCCGCAATTGCAGATTGCAGAGGTTTTTTTGTTAATAAAATTTCATTTTCAGTTCTGCATTTCTGGTATTGAAATTCAGTTTGTTTTATTATTTTTTCCTTTCCTTTCTGCAACCCGCAAATACAATTGCAGATTGCAGAGGTTTTTTTGTTAATAAAATTTCATTTTTGGTTCCGCATTTTTGCAAATCGCAATGTGGATTGCAGAAAGAGGAAAGTATTTCCATTAATAATTCTTTTATTTTCAATTCTGCAGTACTGTAACCCACAATGTGGATTGTGGAAAGCGTAAACTTAATAAAAATAATTTGCAAGTTTGTCTGTCCGCAACCCGCAATTCACAAATAATTTGCAGATTACAGATTGTGGAATCTAACAAATTTATTCATGATTTCAAATATTATCCTGCATCCCGCAGCCTGCATTGAGTATTGTAGAAATCAAAAATAAAAAAGTTTGTTACAACTCATCTTCGCATTTCATTTTCCTGCTCAAATTTCACCCATTGATTTTCTTGAAATATATGGTGCAAATTTATTCTGTCGTTAAGGCTTGAAGTATTTAAATCACTTGAAGTTATGAATTCTTCACCAATTTTACTTGTGATTTTTACTATTCTCGATATTTTTACTGTAATTTTCTCGTTGAGCTCACCAGTCCTCCGGTTCTCAAGCTGTCCACGGGTAAGTTTTAAACTCTCGACGGTTAAATTCTATTTTTTACCATGGGTAAATTTTAATCATGGTTGCTAAATTTGTATCAGAATTTACCTCTAAATCTGCAAACATGTTCAGAAACAAAAGATCCAATACCTCTCTCAATGAGCAAAAGATCAAAAACCCAAACACTAACATCTTATCTGACACTAGTGGATGAGTGTCGAAAACCATCCATCTGGAATGGTCCATACTTTACGTAATATTTGATAATGATGACTTCTTTGTTGTCACCCATCACCAACAAGCCTTCGCCAATATCAACAAATCACAACTCCATTGCATTGTAGCTAGGCCTCCATTCATGCCTTATACAGACCAAGTCAAGTGGGAACTTGAATATGCGAGCCCTAAGGAATGATCATTTGATGACCATGCTCACACCCAAGTTGCCTCTTTCCACCCAATTGTCTTTGCAAGAGCATATTCTCTCAAACTGCCCCAACAACTTCTAACTACCCAATTCCTTGACGCAATCGTAACTTAGTTTGATTTTGAGGAATTGATAAAATCCTAGATGGACAAACCCATGGAGTTCATCCCTAAAATAGACAATTCCTATCCTATTTCCTGGTTTAGGCATCCTTTTTCGCTATTAGCGTCCATGCTTTGCAGGTTGTACAAGTTTCCCAACTTCACAGTGTTCAAAGTCGAATGGGATCCTATATCCCACCATATATTGGAAACTGATGAATCATTCAATTGAGCACATATCATGTTAGTTGTTTTAAAAGAAGCAATTGAGAAGTACCAAAAGACCCCAGCATCCAGGAAGTCTGGATTCTAATTTTTTGGGTATGTGATGGATGTTTTCAGTGCGACGTCTTCATTCTCGACAATGGAATGGAATTGGACCAAGAATTCACCTCTGGTCCATATTTACTACTCATCTTTGTGGGAGGATAACTTCGTCCCTCACATTTATGAAATATGCAACCACTTCATAGGGTTGATGTACCAATTGATTTTGAAAGGGGATTCCCCCACTTTCTTAGAGAGGGCCAAGGCATTGATTTCACTGATGGGTGATTGGTATGTAGGGTAATATTTCTCCTATATCTGGGTTTGGGGAAGCAACATAGTGCATTTGCTGCCAAGGATAGTACTAGACAGAATGGTTCTTTAGGAAACTTCATTCCAGACTTTAATTGATGGAGTATTCCTAAAACTTGCAGCATCCAAACGGAATTGTTGGCCCAATTTTCCACTAAATTTGGGATTTTTGACCCTTCAAAATTCCACACATGTTGCTTTGCTTGGAAAAGAAAATGCTGAAATGAACTTGAAGGAAGCATTGAATAGGTGACATGATCCTTAATTCTTTGGTGGACAACCATTTTGTTCAAGAGCATATGAGGGTCACATATGTCCATCAGAAACAACCAGATGATTCAATTTATAGGGGAGTAATTAATTTCTCAGAGGTAGTTAGCAGGATTCCCACACATGAGGAGAAAATTTGTATCTTCCAATTCCAAAAAGACCTGAAGACCAAGGTGTTACACTTTAGACAACTCTAACTTACTGTGGAGGAAAATTTGCACAAGCAAGCTGTAGAAAAGGAAGTGAAAGAGTCATTGGATAGCTCTTCTTATGCTCCTGATGAAAAATAAAAGGGTAAAGGTAAATATAATGTTGATGGACCCATAAGAACACAACCTTCCTCAACACTTGAGGCCTTACAGAGATCAACTGAGTTCAGAAATGGTTTCGAAAAGATCACTGCTGAAATGAAGGCACACGCACCAGTGATTGAGCCGCATCCCAAGAGGCAAAAAGTTCAAGAGGGCCCTCCATAGGAAAAAACACAAGAGGAAGCAGTTTCTGACCCACACCATCTTCCACAACAAGTTCAAAGTGTAGAATGACCAGTTCCACTAGAACATCTTGTTCCACAGGAGCATCAAGTTGTGCAGGATCATCCAATCCAACAAATTAATCCTCTGCCCCAAGAAAAACACTGAAATACAATATATTGAGGGTGACCTTGAACAGGAGATATTTCCTTTCACATTTACATGCCCTATCACTATGCCTACCAGTTTTCCATCATCTATTACCACCACTCAGCCAATAGGGGGACTTTCTCAGACTGATTTTCCCAAACATACATTTTCTCAAATTTATTTATCCCAGATTATTTCTACTACAAATGATACGGATTTAGTATCATCGGTACTAATTCCTATTTCTACCCCTTTTCTTACTTTACCTATTATTTTAGCACCATTTGAGTCGACTTCCATCTCCCCCCAAATTCATTCTTTAGTTTCACAACCTGATAGCTTTTTCGTTCCCTCAACTTCCTCTCCTCAACCCATTACATCTATCCCTATGTCCATTTATTTAACCCATGCCTCTATTATTTCAACATCATCCAATACCATCCCTTCCATCAGTATGCATATCCCTATACCTAAAACCCCCCAGCCTGCACCAATAGTCACTATCCCTGAGAGAACCCTCTCCATAACTGAAGATATGGATGACTTTGGGGAAGATGTTGTTGTCTCCTTGAGACAATATTTTTGGAGTAGGAAAGGAAAGGCTATGATGAGGAAAGGATCCAAGAGGTTAAGGGAAGGAACCTTTAATCAGGGGTCAGTTCCAAATCAGATCATTTGGAAAAGGGAATCCTCAGATGTCAAATGGGATGCCCTAGAAATTGCAGCTAGTATGGGATCTTTCGTTGGGAAATTTTTCATTCAGTTTCCCAACTGAATAAAGAGGTGGAAGAAAAGGGACAAGAATTGCAGAGGTCCAAACATGACCAAGAACAAGCTGCTGGACAGCATCAACAGGAGATGCAAGCCTTGAAGGATGAATATGAGGAGAAGCTCAAGAAAATCAAAGAGTAGAATGACCTTCCCAAGAAACAAATTCAAGAGGAAAAAAGTTGGAGTGATAAACATGACCAAAAGATAGCCACCCTTGAGAAGCAGTTGAAGGATTTCCAACTTGCATCTGCCACTTCTTCATTTTCCAAGTTTACCAGAGAAGAATTTAAACAACTAGCCTACAAGATCCATGATGATTTTTACCAAGAAATGGTCAGTCTGTTTGAAGGGTTTAATGAAATGCATGAATTATATAATGCATTTGAGCACCAATCCGACATTCTTCACAATCACAATAGAAGAAGACATGAAGCGACAAGGGATTTTCATAACTTGGTCGTCTGGAAAATGTATATCAAAGAAAAACCTGAGGATTTTCCAATTTTGTACAAGCTTAAGCTCAAGAGGATCCAAGTGTCAATTGAGACATGGGAGAATTTTTGTGACCTAGTTGAGTCCATTATCAAGGATGGACAGGTGGCTTGTAAGAGGAAATGGTTTGCTTTAGTAAACCTGCTTTGTTTTCTGGATCTTACATTGTTGGATCCAAACATCAGCCAGCTTCACTTAGACCAAATCAAGGAATGCATTGAGGCTCCACTCACCTCGCTGATGAATATTGACCTTTTCCTCTGAGAATGGGAAAATGTCAAGAAGAAAGAGATCGCATCCGTGATTTGAAAAGCTAAGTTGCATTTGGAACATGCCCAATATTGGGACATCCATGATTTATTGGATACATTTGCCATGTGGCAATCTATCCTTGGAAAATCCTAGTTTTGAATATTTTGTAATCCCATATCTTGGGAAGATTTTTCTCTTTTTGTATATTTTGTAATGATTGTTTAAAGGGAGGGTTTTCCCCAAAGAAAGGGCTCGTGGGATTAAGTGTAGGAGAACCACAGGAGAAGGGAATAACAAAGACATATAGAGGACGCCCTATAATACTTGGCAAGATTGTAATTTTTGCATTTTTATTAAAGAGTTAGAGTTTTCTATCTTATATTTAATGGTTATTCATCAAATTTCTTTCATGAATTTTAGTCATTCTCTTATCTCTCACAGATTGTTCACAGGTTGCTCATTTGATCAAACATGCTAATTTATGTATTGATGTATCATTACAATTTTAACATGTCACACATGTACTGAATAAATGTTTTTATTTAATTCATATGTTATTTGCTGAAACTATTGAACAACCATTTATGCCCAGTACTAATTTTTCAATTGGTATTGTTTGAGAGAACAGTTATGCACATATAATAATTTGAATAAAACATTGCACTTTATATTGTTTAGTTTTATTTGAATTTGATCAAAATAAATAAGATTGATCTGTATGTTTACATGTCCGGGTAATTATTCCTATGACATCATCCATATACCGCAACTATTCTGCTTTTAAAATATCTTTCACAATCACTGTCTTAGTTTCCTTAGACAGTTTAGTCTAGTTTCCAGTTACTTCAAACCTTTCTCACATCTTCCTTGTAGGAAGAAAATATATATTTGATCTAAAACCCCTTGTGCCAGTGGAGGCCTTATATCCATAGGTTTATTCGCCCCAAACAACTCGGAGATAGAATCATCTTTGCGTGGGATCGATTTGAAGCCTTTCTGGTTGGACTATTTCCTTGTCTTGATTGCCTGTAGATTATCCAACAACCTACAAACCGATGCCATCAACAGAGTGTCACATCAAGTCTAATCTCCATTGATTGCTTTCATATATGCTTAATCCCACATTCAGATTAAAAAATAGTTCACTGAAACGGTAATCTATTTTCATAATCCTTGGATGTAGTTCGCTATGTCTTTCCCTTCATCACAATTATGCTTATGTCTTTCTTAGACTTAAAATATTAATTTTGCTTCACTTATCATAAAGTATCCTTATTTTTGTGATAGTTTATAATCATCAGTTTTACTGTTGATATTTTTCAGCCAACCTTTAGTTTCCTTCCAAAACCGGATTTCTCTGTATCATATAACATGTTCTTATTTTAAGGAGTCTTTAATGCCATAAAAATAACTTCTTCTATCTTAGTTTTTACATCATGGTATTCATGAATCACAAACTTTAATATTTTCATATTGCTTCACTTTGTCACCTAGATGGTCTCTAGCAAAGTCTTCAATTTGTCACTTCTACACTTATTTTTGTCTATGAGGAAGATAACTTTTACCAATTATTTTTTATGACTCTTTTTCTTCTTGTTTTCATGATAACCCCAAGACATTCCTTTCTTCTTACGAACTGATATTTTTCAAGCACCAATTGTAATTTTTGATATTAATGCCCCCTGAGTATATGATTTATTAAATATCAAGGACTTCAAGTTTAAAGTGGGTTAGTCATAATTGGTCTTAGTTTAACTTAATCTCGTACAATGAAAATTTAAAGTATTTTTCTTGTGATTAAATTAGGACTTCATGTTTAAAGTAGTTTGGTTGTGATTAAATTGGGCTTATATTAACTATCAAGGACTTCACGTTTAAAGGAGTTTGGTTGTGATTTGCCTTGAAGGTAAAGCCTAATACAAGACGTATTTTTGTTGTGATTTGCCTCGAAGCTTTTTAAAAAACTAGGTATAAAAACAATTAAAGGTGGAATAAAGTATTTTCAACTTTTTAAAGTATTATAAAATAGTTATTTTTAAAAAAATTGACTTATATCAAATATCAAGAACTTTAACTTAAACCATGTAACAATACGTAAAGGTGTCATAAAGTATTTATGTCCCTTTATTTTAAAAAAAAAATTATAATAAATAAATATTTTATCATTTGTATAAGAAATAAATATTTTATTATTTATAAAATAAATAAATAAAAACAAAATAATAAGCCTCTTTTAAAACTTAGGTTAGGTATGACTAAGTAAATATGAATTTATAACAAAGATTTTTGAAACGAGACAAATTTGACCCTTTCAAATAAACAAAAATCCTTATGAAGACCCTTAAAGTGTAGAAAATGATGATAAGATGTGAGACTCGCCAAAGTGAAGATTTGGATTAAAGGGAGATGCGTTTTTGTTTAAGCAATCTAACAATGGTGACATTGCATACTCAATAAAAAATATTACTAAACGCATATGAACGTTAGGTATTTTAATTCTTGTAAATTTAGAGTAACTTAATTAATAGTTTATATTTGAAGTGGATAGTTTATAGTTTATATATTGCAGGGTCCATCCATTTAGCGAAAAATTGCTATATGCAACTTCTCATTGTTTCGACTTGCATACTCTTCAACAACTTGTGTATAACATGATAGAAGTGTTGCCAATTTCATTTTATTGTATCATTAAGTTCTTTAACAAGTGATGTTTTGGTTTCCCTTTTGTAGAACATGATGTTGTTATCATAATGTCATTGTCTTATTAAGTTGATCTCTCACCAAGTACAAGGAATAGAATGCCTATCAAATTAATGTTGGTGTTATCAAAATGCCATTGTCTTGTTGAGTTGTTATGATCTCACAAAGTATGTGGAAAATAATTCTCATCACATTAATGCTATAATTTGTGAAGAACACTATTCCGCCATGCCTAAAATATCATGGATTGGAGGACTAGATAAGACACACAATAAAAGTTGATATTTCTTTGCATATTTTGTATTTAATTTTGATATAAGAATTATAACTTATTTATAGGTTGTTTGAGGGATACAAAGGCATGTATTGATCCTTTTTACCATTATAGAGGACCATGTACGTTAGGTTCCCAAATTATTAAAGGGTGCTAGCTCAATGGAATAGCACATGCTTTACAAGCAGAAGGTTGGTGGTTCGATTGCTCCATGCTCTAATGATATTGCATTACCTGGAAAAAATGACTAAATTAGTGACAAAAAATGAGAGACAAGAAACAAAAAAAACAACTAAAATTCTCATATAAACGACCAAAAGGCAGTTTTGGTGGCTAATTTTTGGTCTCCTATCATGCAACCAAAAATGTGGTTATTTTTAGGTTGTTTGTGGTCATTAATTTGGTCGTATTTTTTGTCATTAATTTGGTCATTAATTGTGAGAATTAATGACCAAATATACGACCAAATTAATGACCACAAGGAAAGTTATAAATGACCAAACTAAATATGACCACATTTTTTGTCGTGTGATAAGAGACCGAAAATTAGCCACCAATGATTTCCAAGTCAAAAGTGTTCATTTATATGCGGATTTTGATCATTTTTTGTCACTTATCTCTCATTTTGTACTAGTGTATTGTGCAATCTATCTCATATTTCAAGCGTTAAATTTACGACTATTTTAGCAAAACTTTTTCTTGTAGTAGCTCATTCATTTATTATGAATCCTTCAAAGATTTTTCAAATACGCACTTGTTCTCTTCGAGTTCCTTGATTCTTTCATTTTTGGAAAACAATTTCTCTTTTTTGACCTTCATTTGCTTCTCTAATGCTTCCTGCATGTCCTTAATTTTCTTAACCTATTCTTCTACCTTTTCCAGTTGTTCCTTTAGTACCTTATTTCATTTTCTTGATTTCTTCAAATCCTCTAGTGAGATAATCGGTTTTCCTTCCCAGTTGACTTCAATAATGTCATCATATTCATATTTTGAACTTTATTCAATGATGTTGAACTTTTATTCACTTCTGACTTTGCCAATGGTAGTGTATTCCATAACAGAAAATGTTTGTTTTCAAAAGTCTTCTCCAATTTGAATGATTTCTTTAAGCTTATTGATTTTTTCTTTTCTTCAAACTTTGGATAGGGTAGGTGAATTCCATTCCAGGTCCATTTATTTGTCGTTTTTGATGTGTTGGTTGGAGCTCCTTTAACTAATGACTTTCCTCCTATTGAGTTTTCATCTTAGATCAGTACCATTAATAATGCATCCCTTGGACAATAACTATTGTCTTCTTCCTCTAAAATATTATCCTCCTCATTGTATAAAATTTTCCTCTTCCTTTGAAATTTCTTTTTGTCCACAACTTTGTTCTGTTGGTGCGTACTTCTTTGTTATTGATAGTATGAGTCATGTTCGCTTCCAATATATCATTTTTATTCATATGTACATTTTGAAGTGAAGTGTCCAATCTTGCCACATTTAAAACAAATAAAGGGAAACTTTCCTTTGTATTTTCCTTGACCTTTTTTTTTATTTTTCTCACAAAGTTAACCTATTCTTCATCTAACATGTCATTTATTTTATTGCTTTCATTATTGATCGATTTTGGCTCCCATGTGGATTTAAATGGTGCTTCCTTCTCGGTGACATTCTCAAGTTCTTTCCCCATCTCATATGCAGTAAGAATTCCATGTAGTTCATATTTTGTTAGGTTCCTTCCCGATGACATTCTCAAGTTCTTTCCTCATCTCATATGCAGTAAGAATTCCATACAGTTCATCTTTGGTCAGGTTTTCTAAGTTAGATCTAACTTCTAAGAGTGACACATTTGAATTGAACTATGAAAGAAGGGTTCTCATTATTTTTTGCATAATTTATTTTTCTTCCTTTTTTGTTCCAAGTCCTATAGAATTCACTATCTCATCGACTCTAAGAAATTATGTGATAATGTCTTCCTCCTCCTCCATTTTGAGCATTGCAAATTGTGCAGAGAATGTTTGCATCTTGGCCTTATTCACTTTTTTGTATCCTTCATAAATACTCTTTAATTTTTCCTAGAATTATGTCATTGTAGTACATTGCATCACTTTGGTAAACATTGTTAGGATTATTAATCCTCTCTTACTCATAATTTTTATTAGATTAATTAGCCTAACTTAGGAACCTAAATTAATTAATTGGGTCCATTAGTGAAATTGGGTCCACATGGCCCAATGAGACTACATGTACCAGTCATTGAAGTGTGGGGAACACTACTAGACATTAACTACCACTTACTACATGTGCATGCATAAGTTAGGGCACCTCCTAGACCAATCCCTACATTTTAGGAGCCACTAGGAGTCCCGGCACCAACCTACTTCAATCAGTTGGTGTTAGCACTAGTTAGTCTTAGTTAGCCCTCATTTACAATCAGTTACTTCATAGTCAATTAGGCTATCTCTACTAATGCATGGATAATGCATGGTTGCATGGGGAGTAGTGCTTTACCTACCTACCACACTCAGTTGCACTGAGTTAACTAGTTGTTACTGCTTGTTGGAATTATTGGTCATCGGGGAGTTGTCTATTTGGACTCTGATATTGATTGGAAGACCTAGAGTTAGAGATTCAATTAGATACAGTCTTATCCACTTGGAGGATTCGAATTCATTACTCATGCATTCGAATTTTACCTATGTAAACTACATTGTAACACCGGATATTATTATGATGAATATACTGTAAATTCTTGAGCAATACTTTTCTGTTTCCTGTGTGGTTTGTTTTTCTTAGTTTGTATGTTCATTCTTCATTCAATAGATGCAACATTATCAAAACTCTCTTCTTGAATATATTAATGGAATTCAAATTCTAATATGGTATTAGAGCTTTCTCAGGAAGGTTTCATGCTTGTTTCTCCCCATCGAACATTAGAAGCAATTGGGTTTCCACAAAAGTCCCCTATGAAAATTTGCTAGCTCTGTATTCATTCAGAGCAGTGGAGAGGGCGTGATGGACCCTGAAAACATGTTCATGCTAGGAGGAAAAGCATGATTCTAAGATTTCATATGTTTTAGTGTTATTTATAGTGAAATTGACAGGTGCTACATAGCTTGAAAGAAGTATTTGTAGTGTCCCTGCCGAAGCAATTTTGAGTTCTCAAACTCCTAATCCATAGATCCTCACAACTTCCAATTACCTTGATTAGAGAATTGATATGCAGCTGGAATTGCGCAAACATGGCTACCACAAGATTATACATGGATGGGATGCTGAGCCTCATCAGCCAGTAGAGCAGAACAAGTTCCTAAACCGTTGTGATAAAGCATTCAGGTACTTATGTACTTATATTTACAGAGATCTCCTCTTTCATCTAGAAGGATTGAGGACTCCCAGAGAATCCTAGGAGAAGCTTGATAGCTTGTTTAACAAACAAGATGAGCTTCGGGGACACATTCTGGAGAATGAGTTGGTATCTTTACATCCCAACAATTTCAAGACTATTGAGCAATTATTATCCAAATTCAAGTCTCTAGTGCTCCAATGCAGACAGTGTGGGATAGAGCGGAAGGACGAGTAGAATTTCCTTTCCATACTCAACAAACTAGGTCCTAATTACTATATCTATGTCTCTATGTTTCCTTCCAAATAGGAAAGCTTTCCTAACTGGAAACTTCCTTCTTTAGATTCATTCTCTGAGTCCCTAATCAAAGAACAAAATAAATTGATTCAAATGGGAGTCATCTAGAATTCCAAAGATCAAGCTCTCTTGGTTACTAACTCTTCCAAAGCACAAGAAAAGGTAAAATCAAAGAAGAAGGAGCAAGGCAGCTGTTTCGAAGCCTAAAAAAAATCAGTAAGCTTCTGAAAGGGCCTCCAGCTCCAATAAGAAGAAATTTGGGAAAACATTATGTCCCTATTTTGAAAAAGGGTATCCCCTTGAAGATAATTGTATGAGGAAGGAACTTGATGAAATGTATGCTCTTCTCAAGCAGCATAAAATTCAAAGAGAAAAATTGTCTGATAATGGACATGAAAGATGTCATTCTTTAAAAGCAGGACTACCTCGGTCTACAACCTATTTGATTGATTCTGGATCCTCCAACCACATGGTTTCCTCCAAGGATCTCTTCTCCTCTCTCAGTGCTAAAGAAGGGCCCACTATTCACATGGGATATGATTCCCAAATCCCAGCAGTAGGAAAGGGCACCATCAGAGTGAAGCTTGGTGTGTTTAGAGATGTCCTATATGTTCCCTCACTTGCAACTAATCTTTTATCTATTTATCAGATGACCCATACTGGCTCACCAAAGCAAGTATTGTTTGGACCCGACTCAGTAGAGATCACCAATATCTCAATTGGGGAGATTGTAGTGAAAGGGATTGTTGATCATGCCTCCAAGGCATATTATTTATCTCACTTCATGCCATTCTCAGTTCCAACATCATCACAGCTTCCATTCGAAGCTAATGAAGATATAAACATCCCTTCACTTCCTATTGCAGCTTCAGTTTTAAATCCTAACATTTCTGATTCAGATTTAGAAGGGGAGTCATCCCAGTTTGATCCAAACATTGAGCTTACAACTCAAAGGGATCTAGATCCAAATCCAACATCTACCTCATTCCAACAGCCTAAATGGGCTAAGTACCTCATAGAAGCAGTTGGAAATGGTGCTGGGGATCCAAATGACAAAAGAAGAACGATGTCCCAGTATCAAAAGGAGAGTATAGCACTATCTCACACAAATCCTCTTCTTGTTGAGAGGTGTTTTATGATGCTTGGGTCAGATCCTCAATCCTTCAGGGAGGATTTCCATGATCCTAGATGGCAGGAAGCCATGGATGAGGAGGTTGATTCACTACATGACAACCAAACCTGGGAATTTTTCCCCTTACCTCCAGGAAGGAAGCTGGTACAATGCAAATGGATCTACAAAACCAAAATAGCTATTGATGGGACCATAACCATGTACAAGGATCAATTGGTGTAAAAAGGGTATTCTCAAGTCCAAGGCTTGGAATACAATGAGACATTCTATCCAGTAGCTAGAATGGACTCCATTGAGCTAATATTGGCCATTGTTGCTTCCAAGATATGGGAAGTACACCACACGGATGTGAAGAGTGCCTTCCCCCATGGTGATTTGGAGGAGGATATCTATATGAAACAACTTGAGGGGTTTATTGATGATCCTTCCTTAGTCTTCAGAATGAGGAAATCACTGAATGGACTCAAACAAGCCCCAAGGGAATGGTACTCCAAAATGGATTCCTTTCTTATCTCTCAGAACTTTGAAAGGTGCAAATCTGATTGCAATGTCTACATGAAGAATAAGGAGGGGTTCTTGCTTCTAGTTGTATTGTATGTGGATGAATTGCTCATTACTGGCAGCTGTGCTGCTGGATTGAGCAACATCAAGTCCGCCCTTAATAAATCATTCTCTATGATTGACTTAGGACTGTTAAGACAATTCATTGGTCTTGAAGTAAGTCAAAATACTTCGGGATTCATGATCTCATAGTCTAGGTATTCATCAGACATGCTTAAGAGGTTCCACATGGAGGATTGCAAGGCAGCCACCTGCCCTTTCTTATCAAGCATCAGGCTTGATGAAGGTGGTTCGACACCTTTGGTGGACAAAGCTCTCTACAAACAGCTCATTGGAAGCCTTTTGTATCTCACTCACTCAAGACTAGACATATCCTATGCTGTGAGTGATGCTTCCAGATATATGCAGGAGCCACATGAGCTGCACTAGAAGGAAACAAAGAGGATCTTGCACTATGTGTAGGGTACTCTTGATTATGGGATACACTATGTTGTTGGAGCACAGATGGATCTCACAAGATTTACAAACTCAGACTGGGAAGGAGATGGAAATGATAGGAAATCCACCTCGGGTTTTGTATTCATGATTGTGTAACGAACATAAAAATAATATTAAATAACTAATAATAAAACATAATTAACTATAATATTGAAAGGACGTGACCTTTCAAGTCACAGCTCCCCAAGCCTATTTAAATAGGCGGGTCATCAACCATTGAAATTATCCATTATCATATATATACAACCATTCATATGCATTTGCCCTATGGCTTATCCTATATTCCAGATATTTTGGTGATTATTGTGTGAGCGAAATCATTGTTCGCTTCATGTGGTATCAGAGCCAGCCCTTTCTCAGGCTTGTGCTCATTCTGGCTTTTAGCAAAAATTTCAAATTTTATCTAAGTAATTTCAGAGTTTCTCTGTACACTTGGTCCTTGACCACTCTTGGCTTCTGGCCATTTCCAGATTTCAAATTGAAAAAAATATATATATAAAAATTATTATTTAAAAAAAAAATCCTTGAAGAAATATCCGCTGCAAATCTAAAGAATACTGCAGCAAATTTGAAGAAGAAATCTGAAGAATCCTACTGTAAATTTGAAGAAACCAAGAAAAATAATTGCAAAAGAGAATTGACAAATAAGAATTTGAACTATTGTAAAACTTAAAATAAAAAAAAATAAAGAAAGAGTTACCCTGCTGCTAACAATAAATTAAAAAAATCAAATTGTGATATTAAAATATATATATATATATATAAAGACGGTTCTGTGAACACGGCAACCCAAATAAATCGGTGTTTGGCACATGAGATAGAAGATAGATAAGGAGTATGTTATAGAGCCGAACATTGCTACCAGATCTTCTGCCAGAATTGTAATCTAGCAAGAGAAAGAGAAGACCAACAACACGTTTTCAATTAATAAAGATATGAAGCGATTATAAGATCCGAAGATTTGAGGTTCATTGTCGGCAAGAGGGAGCGCGACCATTACTATTGTCCATTGGAGGTTGTAGATGCTGCAAGTTTCGAAGACACCGTGATATCTGAAGTCGTCAAGCACCAGAGCGAGCCGCCAGGGATAAGGAAGCAAGCCAGGTTAAAAGCAGATCAACTGTTGTTCATTCTTGGCAAGATATCGATAACCACCGTCCAATTCTGTGCGGTTTTGTCCAAATCGTGGTTCTATTCAAGAGCCGCCATACTTCATAAGTCCAAAGTTGGACGCTTCAGTTAAAATATTTAAATTCCCAAAACTAACGATTTTATTCGTAAACGAAAGGAGTCAAAACATTAGTTTAATCAAGAGATATTTTAAAGGAGTCAAAACCTTATTTTAATTCGAGAGATATTCTAGTGAAGTATCTTTTTTAAAGAGATTTAAAACAAAAACAAGGGAAAATATACATTACAAATGTTATTAAAGTTTTAAAAAGAGTAGCCGATACTAAGTAATCTTATAAAGGAATTATAAGGGTATAATAAAAAAAAGAAAAAGAGTAAAATCAAAGTAAAATAATAATAATTATTATTATTTTTTGAAAAAAAAAAGTTATTTAACCTAATGCAAAGAAAACAAGTGGAAGAAAATCGAAGTAAAAATCTATAGTCTAGACGACTATTTATTGTCCAAGAAATCAGAGACCATGGAAGCTGGTTTGCGACTACAAATAGAGAAATTAGAAGCCAAATTAAAGCAATATCGAAGAGAGAATGAAGAATTACGAGACAAGAATGCAGAATTACGAGACAAAAATACGAAATTAGAAATATTGATTAAATTACGTGAGATGACAAAAGAGCGCAAGGAACAAATAATTTCCGATCAGAACAATCATATAGAAAAACTGTATGCCCAAATTAAGAAATTAAAAGACAAAAGTGATTTCAATCAGAGACGAACAAATCAAGATATAAAGAAAGAAATAAGTAATTACGAAGTAGAAACAATTCGCTTGAACAAAATCATTAACAACAAGGATGAAGAATTGATGCACATACGACAGAAATTAACAAATCGAGAATCAGTGGTCGACCAGTATCAACAACAGATAAAAGTTCTTCAACAATAAAAAAACGATGCTAAAAAAGAACACACGCTGGAGATCGCAAGGAGTTATAAAATAATATCCAACAATTCTGAAGAAATTTTCAGATTAAGAAATCACAACAAAACCCTGATTACAAAAATCAAAAAATTGAAAAACAACAGCAAGAGGCGACAATCCGGTGAAGACCTAGAAGGGAAATTACTAGAAAAGCAAGAAGAAAACCAATGTTTAAATAATAGTAATCAGGAACTACATAACCAAATCAAGGAGCTAGAAATTGAAAAAAAATCGCAAGAGGAAAGAATCGAAAGAATTCCAATTCATGAACAATCTACTAGAGAACCAAGAAGCACAATCCAGGAAAATGCATCCAAAAATCAAATCGAAGAAGTGAAGACAATCCTCGTCACAGTCCAAAGGAAAGAAGAACAAACGAAACCTATACCTTACAAACATCCTAATTATAATCGTCATTTTGACCAACAACAGGGTCAAAATGAATATTCACAGAAGACTTATGTGGATATGCGAAAATCTCGACATACTAAGCAACAATCGAGACAGATCGTTCCACAAAAAGATCTCAGAGCTCCGATAAAAATAGATCTGGGATGGACCACAGGAGATGCTATGCGACAATTCTCTTGGGGAATCCGTAATTCGTATCGGCTCATCTCCTCAAATGTTGGAAATACAAAGGAGAAAGAATCCTGAAATGACAGATTAAAATAAATCAGACATTAATGTCAAATACATCTTTGAGGACAAAGATTCCCTTAAGGGGAAGGCAATGTAACGAACATAAAAATAATATTAAATAACTAATAATAAAACATAATTAACTATAATATTGAAAGGACATGACCTTTCAAGTCACAGCTCCCCAAGCCTATTTAAATAGGCGGGTCATCAACCATTGAAATTATCCATTATCTTATATATACAACCATTCATATACATTTTCCCTATGGCTTATCCTATATTCCAGATATTTTGGTGATTATTGTGTGAGCGAAATAATTGTTCGCTTCAGATTGGATCTGGGCCAATTTGTTGGTCCAGCAAGAAGCAAGCAGCCCTTGCACTTTCTTCAGCAGAAGTAGATTATCGAGGAGCTGTGAATGCAGCTATTCAGGAAGTCTCGGTGCATGGCATCTTGATAGAGTTCAGGATTTAGACTTCACCTACAAGAGGTCTTTATTGTGACAATGAGAGTACAATCAATATCTCTAGTGATCATGTTCAGAAGCAGAGGACAAAGAACATAGAAGTTCACATGCACTACATTTGGGAACTGGTGCATGATAGAACCATCACACTGCACTATTGTCCAACAGAGAATCACATTGCAGATATTCTTACCAAGCCTTTTACTGAAAAGAGATTTTCCTTTCTCAAATCTCTTTTGGGCATTAAGGCTTGATTCTCAATTCCTATCTTGAGGGGGTTTTCCCAAGAGGTTTTCCTACCTCATTTGTATTATGTCTCTTAGATTGTATATTGGGTGACCTATGGTCTTGTTACTAGGGCCCACAGTTTTCCAAGTTAGGATTCCAGGGGGGTGTTAGGATTATTAAATCTCTCTTGTCCATACTTTCTATTAGATTAATTATCCTAACTTAGGAACCTAAATTAATTAATTGGGTCCACTAGCGCAATTGGGTCCACATGGCCCAATGGGACCACATGTACCATTCTTTGAAGTGTGGGGAACACTACTAGATGTTAACTTCCACTTACTGCATGTGCATGCATTAGTTAGGGTGCCTCATAGACCAATCCCTACATTTTAGAAGCCATTGGGAGTCCCAACACGAACCTACTTCATTCAGTTGGTGTTAGCACTAGTTAGTCTTAGTTAGTCCTATGGATAATGGATAATGCATGGTTGCATGGGGAGGAGCACTTTACCTACCTACCACACTCATTTTCACTGAGTTAACTAGTTGTTACTGCTTGTTGGAGTTATTGGTCATCGAGGATTTTTCTATTTGGACTCTGATATTGATTGGGAGACCTTGAGTTAGAGATTCAGTTAGAGACAGTATTATCCGATTGGAGGATTCGAATTCATTACTCATGCATTCTAATTTTACCTATTTAAACTACATTGTAACACCAGATATTATTATGATGAATATACTATAAATTCCTGAGCAATACTTGTCTGTTTCCTATGTGGTTTGTTTTTCTTAGTTTGTATGTTCATTCTCCATTCAATTTATGCAACATTGTCATAACTCTCAGCTTGAATATCTTAATGGAATTCAAATTCTAATAAACATGACATCATGTATCCCACCTAGTATTTCATTCTTTGCTCTTGCATTCCCTTCATATTGTATTCTATTTTTCAGGATCAACTAGCACCATTATAGAAGTTGTGCACTCATTGGTTTCTTATGATTCATCTATGGTTGTTTTTGGAAACTATTATCCTTCCTCCACTCATTTCCAAACATCGATGTTGAGATACTCTAAATAAACCTCGATACATATTTTCCAAAAATCATAATTTGAGCCATCAAATATCAAAGCTCGGTTGGTGGACAAACCTTATTTTTTTCCATATCTATGATGGATTCATCTTCCAGATGTCAGTCTTTTACTGAAGACACCCACTCTGATACTAATTGTTGTATTTATCTTATTACTAAGAGGGGGGGGTGAATCATTAATTCCACAGATATATAAACACACACGCACACACATGCACAAACATATATATATATATCTGTATATATATATATAGCACCCACTCATTTTATTTGTTGACCTGATCCTCAAGCTACAATATTCTATTTGTTGGCACCGAATTGCAACAATTTCGAATTGCATGAGCACAAACTTCGGGCACGAACCTGAAGATATGTTTTTGTAACTATGTAAACTGTGATCTGTGGAAAATGGTGATCTCCAATTGTGGAAGCACAAACCTCCAAATTATATTCTCCAACATCGATTGGAAGGAGGATCCAACCCCCTTGATTATATTTACCATCTTCAACTGGAAGGAGTTTCCAACCCCCTGAGTGTTATCTTCTCCAGTAGAAAGGATGCTACAACACCCTAATTGTAAGATTTCCGAGTCATGTGCCATTCCAACCTAGATCTAGATAGAAAAAACAATCTCACTTAGAATTATTTGCACAAAGAGATAGAAAGAATAGAGAATAAATATTGGATATAACACTAGAGGAAAATCACTCTAGTGGGAAGTTTTCCACTTTGGTTCTATACCCTATGCATTTATACTGAACAAAGTTCCTCACTCAGTCACTTTTATTGTTTTGTGGTCTGCATCTTTCATTGAGTAATACCATTTCACATCGAGAATATGGATATCCTCTTCATATAACACACTTATTTCTATTCAATATATTTTTTATCTACACTTTGGGTCTATTGTATAAAAAATATTTCCAAGATCAATGATCCATTAATAACCCAAAGAATTCCAAAGCTTGTATAACTAGGTTATCTCATATATTCATCTTTCATAAGATCTCTTCGCCAAATCTATCTCTTTATTATTTATATTCTTCTTATCTTAAGATATGTGTCCACTTAGTGAATGTGAAAATATGATTCACAACAATATCTAGGAGCTAAGAGAACCATTACAACTAAAGAATCTCACAAAATATGCAGAAAACAGTGTAAAAGAGCAATATTAAAACATAGATATGGTGCCAATAATTGAGTTTCTAATTATTGTCCAACATGTAAATATGTCTCGAACATGAATACACTAGCATTTTTTTAAACAAAATCTGACAACTTAGATGTCTGATTTTAGACATATTGTTGTCGGCAATTTGACTATCCTCTTTCTTTTTAAACGTCAGTTGAATTTCGGCATTTTTTCGACAATGAAAAAACTCATTGGAATTTGGAAATCCAGCTGTCAAAACTTTGACGGTAAATTTCACTACATAGATGTCGGAAATCCGACTAATTTTGCTTTGTAGAGGTCAGATAACCAACGCATTGAAGTGTACCAACTTTGTCAGATTTAATGGAAATCCAACCACAAATTTTGGTACATAGGTGTCAGATATCCGACTACATTTCCTTTATGGAGGTCAGATAAACGGTGACTCCCCTTCTTCGGTAGTGTAGAAACTTTGTCGGAATTAATGTAAATCCGACAACAAATTCTACTTCATTAATGTTGGATATCCAACGGATTTTCCTCCACTTTGTCATAGTTAGTATAACCACTTTGTCGGATTTAATGGATATCCGACGACCAACTTCACTACATAGAGGTCAAAAATCTGACGAAACTATGTAAATTTATAAAAAAAGAAATATCCCTTTATATTTGGCTGCACCAAAGAAACTAGGTGATCACCGTTTTAAGATCTTGTAGGATGTGAAATTCCTCATATGCAATATTGGATATGGTATTCCTCATTCTAAATGTCATATTTACTTCAATGGAATATCCAAGTGAGTTTAACAGAACCTAGTGTATGATATTCATTCACCAAAAAGAATAAGATATTTCACTTGTTCTATGAGATTTAAAATTCCTCCATCCTTTCTTTAATCCCTTGCAATTACCCATATAATCCACCATTTTAATATTTTTTAAGACTGGATATAGATATTCCTCCTCCTATTCCATGGGTCATCACTTGGAAATGAGTGATGTATCTTCCTCTACACTAACCTCATTCATGGATGAGTTTGTAGCAATATCCACCCCAAATTTGAACTCCACCCTTCATATCTAATTGGGGCATCACAAGGCCATTATGTACAAGGAATCGAGGGACTCACCACTGGAACTCTGATTTTCTATGACACATAGTCTCAAAATCCTACTTGTTCCCTAAATTTGTTTACTTGTGGACTAAGAAATACAATCCTATTCCACCTCATCCTTCATGGTTCTAGACATCAAAATATAAATATTTGTGATTCATTCTTGGACTATTTCCACCATGTTGGGAATCTCCCTAAACAACATTGTTTTATCCTCCAAAGTATATATAAAGAGATATATGAACATTCCTAATGAGTAAAAGGATAATATATTTAATAATATTCCATACAACAAAGTAACTACTAATATTCCTCCTCTCCCATTTAATATCATGAATTTTCTTAATTGGGCCCATGAATCCATCTCTATGTTTACCTTGACCCTAGGAAGGGACGATGAAGCCATGGTGGATGAAATAATTATAGGCATATTTGAATTATTCAATGATATATTAACCCCCACATTAGATATGAAGAGACTCTAGCCATTAATATAATATAATGGTTAACCAATTTCCAAACTAATATATTATTATGTTACCCATCCTACCTAGTCTACATGTTCATATACTAGAAAAGCCACACCTTGTCCCACCTACGGATACAACAATTCAATGATCGTAATCCAACCAAGTGTCTTGAATAACTACCATGGGTTGGAAAAGGTGAGATAGATTCTTCCCTATTCAAATAGATAAATAAGTTAATATTCACAAGCTTCTCATTCATCATAGGTAGAGAGGCTTACAGGACGCTCGATAGTATCAAGCCATACTTACACCTAGGTGATGTTCATGGGAAATGATACTAGTACTTAGGGGAGGATTCCAAAGTAATAAGGATGTATGGGGTTGAGCTGGAATCCCCCTACAAGATCCCCAAGCTCCTTATCACAAGAAGTTTTGTACTATAAGATGTTAGACATCTGGTTGATATTGATTTATTCCACTTCTTGAAGTCCAAAAAGAAGATTCAGATAGTTTATATTGGTGTCATGATGGGATATGATTTTTCAAAATGGAAGGGTGCCAATGAAGCTATCCAAGTCTTGGATAAATTGAGATTCCTTCTAGAGAATCCTTGGGAATGTGGTCCACATTTTACAATGAGAACAGTGAACAGAAAGTATAAGCTTAAGCCAAATGGTCATGAGAAGGGTATAAAGAAGAGAATCACTAACATGAAATATTGACTGAAGGTAAAATCCATTATGTAGGTAGATGTATATCCCAAAAAATTTATCACCAAAGTTTTTCCTAGACCCAAACCTAAAGAACTAGAAGCAACGTCATACTACAAATTTTACAAGCCCAAGGGTATTATGATTCCTAGAGATTAGCTAAATTTCACTACTCTAAACGAATTAAGAAGGAAGGAGGTACATCGATATTACTTCAAAGTATAATAAGGAGCCACAATGGAGGATGGAATGTGGAAAATATTCCTTATGGTTATATGCCCCAGTATGAAACATTCTCTAAATTATATTATAACAACTGAGGCATTGAGAAGGATAAAGATGATGATGAAGAGAAGAAAAAAGAATAAATGGTGGGGGTGGAGTTACCTATTTATAGTATATATCAATATCACAACAATAAGAGGTGTTTTCCCCTAAATAAACCACAACACATGCTCCAACAAAAACCCCAACATATAAAAAGATCACACCCTTCTTGCACTACATTGGATTCAAGGGAACGTGAAGATTGTAAAAAGATAATAATGGTATTGAAAATCCCATTACTATGGAAAAAATACCCAAAGGTTTGGGAGTGGAATCTAACAATAATTCACCTTACACTAAGAAAGAGGATATGTTCTCTACTTTTATTTAATTAGTTGATAGAAAAACAAAATATTAGAATATGATGGAGGTCTTGGGGTGAACTAAAATGGATCAATTTGTAAATTTTAATCTATTTTGATGATTTTTGGGTGGAAATCAACAATCTCCCAAGAAATCCAACAATACTATGTGAATTTATTAAAAAAATAATCCCTTTATATCATCAACAAGAATTTGGGAATCTTGGAGCAGGTTTGGGTCTCAAAGTTGAAGGTAGAACCGTTAATAAAGATAACTCATGCAGCAACCAACCAATGGTTGGACTCTTTCTGCCTACATTGAAGAGAACTGTAAGGCAAGAATATCCTTGAAGCAAAATGGAGCAGAAAAAGGGGAAGATCTTCCTCGTGTTATGTTATGTAGGGTAGTGTAAGAAAGTTTCATGGCTGTTTAACCATTGGATGAGAGTTAAGCATGCTTTATGGTGAGCAGATTGGCTAAGCATGAGAGCAATAGGTTGGCCTAAGAGAGTTGAGTCCTGTAAAAGATTCTTTAGCCTTGGTGGTATCATGCTCTAGATTGGGGGGTGAAAGCAATACCTGATTCCTAAATTTGGTGGTAAATCACTCCTTGGTAACTAGTTTGGTGGAAATGGCTTTAATTATAGAAAAATATTCATAATTATCTCTTGTAGATTTTTTTTTTATTTTGTTAATTCCTTGAATTAAGTGGGTAAAAAACTCATTCAAAATGTTCAATATTATCACCTCTGCTAATTCATACTTGCAAACTAGCTCTATATTATAATTTTGTTACAGGTTAAATTTAGCCTTATAGATTATTAATGAAGCAAAGAAATCTTGTTGGTAGTTCCCAATGGCCAAGGGAGGAATATAGGGACGCTACAATGATTTACTCTTGATTTTGGAAATCAAATATTTCCTTGGGAAGTATAACCAATATTCCCTATATCTCATTGTTGTTACATAAGCCAAGTTCAATATGGAACTTATGTTCCGGTACACAGGGTACTCCCAAAAGACCAAACACCTTCAGCTACCACTTCACACACATAGATCATAGATCAACACACCGATGTTTGTCACGTGGTTAATACCCTTGAGAGGGAAACAGTCCATGGCCCCAGCCAAATAGCTACTTGGAGCAATTTATTATGCACAAGAAAGAAAGTTACATATGAGCTTCTCATAATCGATCAACTAGCCAAGGACCCTTTATGCTCTTTAAATAGAGATCATAGACCAATCAGGTGTTAAGCCACGGATCAATGGTAGGTATGATCTAAGAGAAGTTGAACCGTCGGATCACTCTATGTCTAGAACATATCATGGCCATCAGATTAGAATATTTACAAATGCATACTAATGCATACTAAAGAAACATACTTTTACCTAACGGATATATTACACAAGTTGATCTTAACTAACTCCTAAGTGTCTAAATATCCTAACATCCCCCCTTAAGAATAACTTGGGATAGGATTGAAGGATTTAAAAAAGTGACACTATTAGGAGAAGGAAGGAGGAATTAGATCCTATCCCCCCTTAAGGACACATTCCTGAACTCCTAACATAGATCGAAGCTTAGAAAACTTTGCTTCTGTAAGAGACTTGGTGAAGATGTCTGCAACTTGATCATCTGTAGGGCAATAGATCACTTCAATAACACGATCATGAACAAGATTTTTGATGAAGTGCATGTGTAGCTCAATGTGTTTGCTGCGTTGATGTAGAACTAGATCTTTGGCAAGCTTGATGGCACTTTGATTGTCACACTAAAGTGGAGTAGGCTGCTGCTGCTCGAATCCAAAATCTGAAAGGAAATGTCGAAGCCATAAAGCTTCCTGACTGGCATTAACAGCGGCTCGATATTCTACTTCTGCTGAAGAAAGAGAAATAGCTTGTTGTTTCTTACAAGCCCAAGTGACAGGTACAGATCCCATACTAAAAACATAACCTGTAGTAGACTTTCAATCATCAGGATCGCTGGCCCAATCTGAATTAGTGAAACCAACCAACAAACGTTTCCCCCCTATACTGTAATGAATCCCAAACTGAATTGTACCTCGAATATATCGAAGTATTCTTTTTATTTCTTTCTAGGGACTTTCATGAGGAGTTTGCATATAACAGGCAACACGACCAATGGCAAAGGAAAGGTCAGGACAGGAATGAGACAAGTATAAAAGACTACCAACAAGCTGACGATACAAGGTGGCATCTACTTCAGGGGAAGTACAAGTGGAAGAAAGTTTGACTCCAGACTGGAAGGGAGAAGGGGCTGGTTTACAATCTTCCATGTGGAAGTGACAAAGAAGGTCACAAGCATACTTAGACTAGGAAAGAAAGAATCCTTCTTTAGTTTGCAAGACTTGGAGACCAAGAAAATAATGCAAATGTCCTAAGTCTGACATTTCAAAATTTTGCTTAAGATTGGATTTCACATGGGTTATAAGTTTAGGGTCACTACCAGTAAGGATAAAATCATCAACATAAATAACAAGTATGATGAGATGGTTTCCTACTTTCTTGGTATAGACATTGGGGTTAGAATGGCATCTAGAAAAACCAGTGTCAAGGAGAAAGCTATCCATTTTGGCATACCAAGCTCTAGAAGCTTGCTTAAGGCCATATAAGGATTTCTTAAGGAGACAAACAAGGCTAGAGTTATTCTGAACATATCCAAGAGGTTGTTCCATGTAAATTTTCTCATGTAAATCACCTTGTAAGAAGGCAGACTTGACATCCATTTGATGGACTTCCCAGTTATGTAAGGCTGCAAGGGAAAGAACAAGGCAGATGGAGTTCATTTTTGCTACAGGGGCAAAGGTTTCATTGTAGTCAATCCCTTCAACTTGGGAAAAACATTTGGCAACTAACCTGGCCTTAAGCCTTTCAACACTTCCATCTGATGCATACTTAGTTCTGTAGACCCATTTACATCTGACAAGTTTTCTTCCTTTTGGAAGAGGAACAAGATCCCAAGTATCGTTCGCCATTAACGAACGATATTCTTCATCCATAGCTGCATCCCAATCTGGATTTCCTGAATCTTTTGTAAAAGTTTCTGGATCATGATTCTTGGAAACTTGAGCCAAAAGAGAAGAGGCTCGTTGAAACTAAGAACATGTTTGACGTTGATCTCTAGGATCACCAGCAAGATCACCAACTGCTTCAAATGTTGAACAGACCCATCGAGGAAGTATTGGTGCTGGTGAAATTGGAGGAACATGAGCAGGAAAAGGTGGATTTTCATCCTCACTGTCATCATCAGAAACTGGAGTTGGAAACCTGTCAAGGAAGCTAGAAGAAGGAGAAGAAGAAGGCACAATTGCCGAATCAGGCTTGTAGGCCAAAGATGGCACACCCGCCAAGTTAGGCTCGCAGGCCAAGAGATTTTCATCAAATTTAACATCTCTTCTAATGATTATATCATGAGAATGTGGCTAAAGAAGTCTATAACCTTTTACATCTTCAGAATATCCAACAAATATGCACTTTTCACTTTTAGGCTGCAATGCCTTTCATTTTTCATCTGGAATGTGAGCCCATGCTTCACAACCAAACACATGAAAGTCACTTACATCTGGTTTAATTTTAATCCATGCTTCTTTCGATGTTATACCCTGTAAAAATTTAGTGGGTGTGCGATTAACTATGTAATTTGCAAAATTTATGGCCTCAGCCCAATATTGAAGACTTAGTCCTTTAGATTGGATCATACAATTAGTCATTTCTTTTAAAGTGCAGTTCTTTCGTTCGGCTACACCATTTTGTTGTGGTGTATATGGAATAGTGTGTTGTTGTCGGATTCCTTGTTCAGTGCAAAAAGTAGTGAACTTGTTGTTAACATATTCTCCTCCATTGTCAGATCTTAACTTAATAATTTGATGACCAGATTGTTTTTCAACAAGGGCCTTGTAGGCTAAGAACATGTTAAATACTTCGCTCTTAAGTTTTAGGAAGTAAACCCAAGTGCATCTGGAGTAGTCATCAATGAAGGTTAAGAAATATTTGAAACCAGAAAAGGAAGTAGATGGAAGAGGGCCACACAAGTCACTATGCACATGCTCCAAGGGAACCGAGGCATGCCAAGAGGCATGTTTGTCAAAACTGTCCCGATGATGTTTTTCGAGTACACAACTGGAACAAACACCATCCTTGCAAGATACCAGCAGAAGACTAGTCACCATATTGTCTTTACATAGTTGTTGCAATGAGCGATAATTTAAGTGACCAAATCGCTCATGCCAATGTTTGCTCAAGTTATCACAATGAGCAACAAAAACTAAAGGAAAAGGTGATGACCCAAAGTTGTTAAATTTGTACAACCTAGTAATATCATCAACAATTCCAGTAGGAAGGATGTTTTGAGGATTTTTAAAATCCTTGATTACAACTTGGTGAGGTGTAAACGTCACAGTTTTACCTTCACCTGAATGAGTAATTTGATAGACTGATAGCAAATTGCGGGAAATTTTTGGAACACATAGTACATCACTGAAATGACCATTTTCTACTGGAATTGTTCCAGATCCTACAACACTTAGAGATCTACCATCACCAACAAATATTTGTTTGGTGTTACATTCATGCATAGTAGAAAAGATGGCTTTATCCTTAGCCATATGATAAGATGCTCCAGAATCAATGAGCCATTCAATTGAAGTAGAAGAAGAAGATGCAGTATAAGAGTAACCAGAAGTACAAAGTGCATGTCCATGAGAGGTAGATTCTGAAGATGAATCTAGGTTAATGTGGTGCTTCTTCATTGCTACTTCCAAGGCTGCCATCTTCTTAAAACACTTAGATTCATCATGATTATCTTTCCCACAAATATTGCAATGACGCTCAATCTTTTTTCCTTTTTGCTTGGATCCTTTGTCATTTTTTAAAGAAAGAGCTGACTGAGAGGGTTTGGGACCCTTGTTGTTTGGCTTATTATTGTGAAAATTCTATTTCTTAGGAGGCTTGGACTTTTCTTTCTGTTGGGACAATAAGACTTTCCTAGATGTATCTGCATTGTTAATTATTCCAAGATGAATGAGCTTATCTTGCTCTCTAATTAAGGAATCACAAAAGGATTCAAGGCTAGGCTCTTGATAGCTAGCTGTAGTCAAGGATTCTTTCATGGAGTAGAATGTAGATACAAAAACAGAATATGCAGGTCCAAGGTTTGAAAGAACATGATAAATACATTGTTTTTCTTCTTTCTTAATCTTGCATTCTGCACATAATAGTCTAAGAGTTTTATACTTAGATAAATAGTCTTGAATGCATGAAAAATCATTTGGATTCAAGGAAAGCAACTCATTCTCAAGTTGATGACCCCGAATTTCATTGTGTTTACCAAACACAGATTCCAACTTTTCCCAAGCGAGATTAGGTTCATCAATTCCAGATATGTGGAATCGCAAATCAGTAGAGATTGACATCCCAATCAATCCACGAGCTTCATCACATCTATTTGCCCATTTAATTTTCTTATCATCATTAGTGGGTTCTGTTTCTTTCCCTGAGGTTATCCTGAAAATTCCCCTACTTCGCAGAACATCCTCCATACGAGATTTCCCTGAGAAATAGTTAGAACTTGTAAGTATAATATCACAAGGGGTGGCCATACTATAAAATAATCGCTGAAAGAACAAAAACTAACTATTTGGATGCAAAGAGCTCGAAAAAATATGCGGTTTAAAAAAAAACGGCACTTAAAACTGATTATGGATGATGAATTTATGCTTGATCAAAGAAAATGTTGAAGATGTCCCCAATAGTGACGTGGCAGATATTAACTTGACCAACTAAAAAAAGAAGCCCCCTCTTCCCAAGATCAACCTTTGACAATCACTTTTACAATAAAGTTGCTTTGAAGTGAATCACTTTTGTAGAATAATTGATGTTCCCTTTTACAATAATGTGACTTTTAAATAGTGCGGCAATAAATTAAAAAACTTAAGTGACTCACTTTTATTTTATTTTATTTATGTGAGATGCACTTTTACAATAAAATAACTTGAAAATAGAAATTTCATGCACTAAAAAGTAGCTTAATAAGACTTGATCTCAAGACCTATTAAGTAATAAAGCAACTTTGGACCAAGTGAGCTAAGTTTAAAAGGTACGTAAAATCATGGAAAGAGGAAGGGGGATTTTATTTTTTGTTACTCTTCTCTCTCGTTCTCCGTGCTTGCTTTCTTTTTCTGCAAATCACAAAAAAAACGAAAAACAAAAACAAAAAAATGTTTTCCACACAATGGGGTTAGATCTGGTTAGCTTACCCGGAAAGTCTACATTTTCAAGTTTTCTCGATGTTTCTGATTTGCCATGATCGCACAAGGTGAATGGCAAAGAGCATACGTAGCTGAGAAGACAAGAAAAAAAAACTATCCCTTACTGTTTCTGATTCACCGCGATCGCGCAAGGTTCACGGCAAAGAGCATACGCAGTTAGGAAAGGCAACAATCCGAGACTAAAACAGAAAATATCTAATAACAAACTGATAAAATATGAGAGATTTAAAAAAAACACATCCGTCACTATAACATTATACCTTCACATTTGCCGAAATGGGTGTTTCTGGAGCAAACGGAAATGATTTTTTGGTGAAATGAAGACTGCTTCCAAATGGAAATGATGCTTCGGATGCAATGGAATAGCTCCCACATGACACAAATCCACAGAAAATCCAAAACCTGAAACCCTTTCAAATTTTCGGCAACACCAATTCCAGATCTTAATCAAAACCGAAAGCGGCTCTTCATAAAAGCTCTAATACCATGTTTGGGTACACAGGGTACTCCCAAAAGACCAAACACCTTCGAACACCACTTCACACAAATAGATCACAGATGTGACACACCGATGTTTGTCACGTGGTTAAAACCCTCAAGGGGGAAACAGTCCATGGCCCCAGCCTAATAGCTACTTGGAGCAATTTATTATGCAAAAGAAAGAAAGTTACATATGAGCTTCTCATAATCGATCAACTAGCCAAGGACCCTCTATGCTCTTTAAATAGAGATCATAGACCAATCGGGTGCTAAGCCACAAATCAATGGTAGGTATGATCTAAGAAGTTGAACCATCGGATCACTCTATGTCTAGAACATATCGTGACCGTCGGATTAGAATATTTACAAATGCATACTAATGCATACTAAAGAAACACACTTTTACCTAACGGATATATTACACAAGTTGATCTTAACTAACTCCTAAGTGTCTTAAATATCCTAACAACTTACCATTGCATTCCATTGGCTCCAATGAATGTTAAAAAGAAAAGGAAATTTTCATCTGGATTCTTATACAATTATTGGATGATTACTTGGATCCATTTCAGGATTTTTAATCAGATATGGAAGAGGATCTACATAGACAGGATACAAAAATATGCTTACAATCACCGTTAATCATGCAGCAGCAACAAAAATCCTATGGATCATGATTATCGATAAGTACATGTATTTTTAGCTTCTTTGTTTACATATTATTTTAATTTGTGTCTCCCAATAACCACTGTAACTACTTGTAAATCAATTCAATTCTGACACTATTTTGGAAAGTTGAAGAGACTTTCTTTAACTATTGACGTAAAATCCATTCAACACTAAGGAAGAAAGTTGACAACCATGGGGACGTTTCCCATCGCTCATGCCTAACCTTGTTCTGCAGTCATGGCACACTCACCATCCCTTTTAGGGGGCTCAACATACTTCGTTTTGGAGGGAATTAAACTCTTGTGGGGAATATCGCTATGCCCTCTCAACCAATCAGTGACACCCATTGCAACCCTAACCACTTTTTAACTTTATGCTTGTTAATAAGATATTAACTTAACATGAAAATCAATTACTCACACAAAGGTTAAATGAAAAGGTAGTTGCAACTATTCCTTTCAAATAATTTAAAAATACCTTACGATATTTTATAGAACATAATCTCGCTTTATAGAACCAGCCAAAATATCACAAACATAAATATTGTAGGTGCTATTGTTTTCATACATATGTTTAGAACGATTATTGAACAAGCTAAATGCAGGTTTGGGGTGCCTGAAAATTACTAATGTGAGGAATTAACAGTTTCTCACAAAACTTATAATAACCTAAAACAAAGAAACAATTTATCTTAATAATCATGTAAAGGAGTTCCTAGAAAAGGTCCAATAGATCAACTGGTCTGAGAGAACTTCAAATGTCTTCATTCATTGAATGGTATTAAACCATTTACCCGGTCAAGAACTTCAAGTATTATACTCCCACAATAAGTTTTAATCTTATCAAAATAAAATAAAGCTTAAGGTTGTTACACTTGAAAAAGAGTCATCCCATTTATTATATCACACCTTACCTGAGCTCAAAAACAAGACCTTACCTGAGGTCAGGACAAGTAACTTCCTAAATTAGCTTGGATTGCAATTTGTAACAAGGTAAGCATGTTTATAACCTTTAAATAAATAGAAAAAAATTAATAGAGACATAATTGCATCTCATCATTGTTTAATGATTGTTAAAAATTGTAACAACGAAAGTAATCCAAACCTCTCAATACACTGCAACAATCATATTGGGGAATTAGCATGATTTCATCACTTGGTGGTCAAAATATGCATGCCCCATCTCTATCACATATACTGCAATAGCCTTTAATGCTTCTTCCTAAGAAGTTTAACAAAACATATATGACTTCTATGACATCATTTGATTCTGCCCAAGTTATTAGCACACAAACAATACTATAAGTAGCCAATTCAACAACTAGTCAACATATACTAATGCGTTATTTCTTCCCATAGAACCAAGTCGCCTTGACCTCTTGTCCAACTCTACCATGACTACTGGCTCTTGCGTTTTACATTGTTTTGTGATTTTATTTGTGGTGATAGAACCAATCTTCTCAAATGCTACCTGCCATATGGAGAGAAGAGTAACTGAGGTTTAAAGCTATGTAGAATAAAAAACTACTATGATGCTCACAAACAATAATTATACTAATCCCCATGCTTCCAATGATCAGGACTAGCACTGTCTTTAGAAATTGAATTCAACTGCAATGTCAATAGAAAAAGTTGTTAGATATTAAGTCATAGAGATCCTTTGACAATAGCAATATAAATAAATATCTACAAAATTTGTGTGTTATTGGCTGTGTATTGTTCTCACCTTCAAGTGAGCTTCCAGAGCGGGAGTGAGGGGGTGGGGAGATCTCCCACGCAGAATAGGTTTAAATAAGTTGAATCATCCAATTAAAAAATATTTTAAATGAAATTTTGATGCTTACTTCAGATGGAAAGCTCTTTGCAAAGAGACAAAGAAACCACTCTATTGCCACAAGAGAGACATCAAATTCCAGTTTCTCTAAATGTGTAGCAATTCTACCATCTGAAAACAAAAATTCATTGATATGATCAAGTACAATTAGTAAATATATTAATAATTTAATATCATTCCTGAAACAATGAAAAAAAATTATATAAGCTTTACCTAGGTAACCTTTTTTTCCAGGAGATCTCTAAACACCCTTTGTTCAACATGATGACATCCAGACAAGTTGTGCATATAGAAATCACTGACCAAAAAATTCTCTAAGAGAACAACCAACATCCAAAATGCATCCTCCTCAGTTTTCATGACAATAAATAACAACACAACCACATAATTTAAGCCTTGTTTTACGAACAATAATTTTCACTTGATCAACATATCTTGCATCCAATATGCACAATAAATTCATAATTAAATAACAACTAACAAGAGTTTTTCATATGGAAAGGAATCCTTCATAAAACAACTGGAAACGAAAAATGAAATTAGACGAGATATTGAACACAACTCTTACTTGGCAATAATCAACTTGGGAAACACTGAAAGATTATCCAACAAGCACCCTTCACAGAGATTCATGTCCATCTGGAGTATCCAACCAGGGATGTGAAGGGAAAGTTTGTGGAAGATCCTGCATGGTAGCCATAAAAAGTGACTCAAAATGATTTCAAAGACAATGAGTAACTCATCTATCTAAATTGTATACAAGACTCCCATGATGCACAAGTCTTCTCATCTACAACGAAAAATTAGTTAAGAATAATTGTTGGCATTGCAATTCTATTACAGTACACACATTGCAAAGTTTTCTTCAGCCTAATTCATGAAAAGGGAGAATCACTATTGAATGCATTTATCATAAAACACCAGTACATGACAAACCAATTTGCTAACTTCCATTTCATGCTGCTTGAAATTCCTTTCTTATAAACATTGGGAGTGATGCAACACTGACAAATCAAATACAAAGAAGATGAAAAAAACACAATTCAAAATCATGAAAAAATGAACAAACTGAACCGCAGTTCATGTTTGTGAAAATTATGGGACCGTTCAAAACAATTATGTAGGTAGATGATCAGATAGGAATATTAACTTTTCAAGATTTAAATTTGTGATAATAGCCTCACAGAAGTCACAGATCAAAGGAACAACATTGGCTACAAGTGTAGAATGAATTTTCCCAAGTCTCCTTTTATACATTTTGTTATATCTTATATGTTGGAACATGTCAAAATTTTATTATTGTATATATAGTCATTTGCAAGTGATCTTGGCAATAAATGCAATTCTTATTAGGAATATTCAGCTGCAAATTTTAAAAACAAATATTCCATGACCCAAATGTCATATTGAAGTACAAATATTCAGAAATAATTCAAAAAATATAACTGGATGAGATCAAGGAATGATTTGGAAGTAGAAAACACAATTTTTTTACTACTCTGGATTTTTCCTCCCTCAAACTCCCATAGGATATTCTTGTTATGATGTTGTTGCAAATGGTATTGATGATAAGGGAACTAATGAATGGTGGTGATTTGTTGAAGTTTGTATATGTACACTTGACATTACATGTGTATACTTTTTCTTCTACGCGATACAGAAACAGTGGGACTGTGTTTAGCACCAAGAATATATAGAACATTGGACGTAAATGCTAGTTTGATGGAACCTAAAAGTCTCCATTACCTACTCAGACTCGGAGGAATGTGTTAGAAATAACCAAGGAACAAAAATGAATGATGCAACAGAGAATAAAATCTTGAATAAATATAAATACCTATTGACTTTGTTGTTCAACAAAGAAGCTTTTCAATAAGTCTATTTAATGACCTAGAATTTCACTTGTGAATGACCAAAGGCCTCACCTTATTTTTCTAAGTACACTGTATGCATTAAATTTCCCTAGAATTTCCATGTGCACCTTTAACAACTTTATGAGGGTTACTTTCCTGGTTATGCTTACACATGACATGTGCATTGGCTTATGAATATGCTTAAAAATCCAATCTCCAATTTCATGTCATCTTACGTTATAAGGTCATCAACACTCAGAAAGTACAATAAAGATCTCCTCAAACTTGGTATTCTCAATCACCAAAATGTTAAAACCTAAATAGTACAATTTCAATCTTTTACTCTCCAACAAAACATTGCTCTGAAGGAGACTGATGCATTCTAGAACATGCTGCATGAAATTCTGATTTAAAAATATATGTAGGAACTTAAATTATACTCCATGAAATATATGCTCCATAAAAATTTATACTCAATATGATCTATACAAATCATAGGGGCATATGAATGGTCAAAATTAGCTGGGTTGGCAAGCTTTGTTTTTAGTGGTTGCATTTTCCTTCATATCATTGCAGAATTGTGATTGGCATAAATTAATGCAAAGATGGGATTGTTTTAGTATACCTTCTTGCATGCCTTATTTTCATTTCCTTATGTCTTATATATTCACAATGATATGTATTTCCTATTTTATATCTATTCAATATTACATCTATATTTCAATTAATGTCATGACATTCTACCAAGTAAGGAAAATTGAAACTCACAATGTTTACTTATTGAATAAGGTTGGCATGAGATGGAAAATCTCATTGCTTCCAAAATGCTTATGGAAGGATCCAATTGAATAATTCATGTTGTTCACAATCATGATGGCATGGCATGTTATGGAATTGGACTTCATCTTATTTAATATTTAATAGAAACTTATTTATGTCTCTTCATAAGTTGATATCTGAATTGTGAAGTTCTAAAGTTTATGAAGTTGTCTATGTATTGCACTTGAAAATGGATATAGAGATAATAGTAATGCATAATCTACCCCCCTCAAATGAGTAGAGGCCATCCTTTATAGTGTTTAAGATTCTATCTTCAAATTGTTCAATTTAAAGACCCCATATACTTACAATTAGATACACAAGGTTACTTCTAGAACTACACCCAATTTAGTACTTCACAAATTTATATTAAAATCCATATATATATTACAAGATAGCTGGTTGGGAGGGTATGATTCCCTTCATACCATATATGCATTGATACTACTTATAGAAATGGAATAATTATGTAGACTATACGTTTGAACCTTGTGTTGGAATTTTTATGCTCAAGGCCTTATGAAGTTGTGAATACGTGTGAAGTGTGATGTCCTTAATCTATGAAATGTGTCTATTCCATTTATAATAATCCAACTATTAGTTAAAATTTAGGTAAATAAACTAATAAATATTTGCAAAGAATAATTCCTCATACTTTTATTTATATGTGAAAGAGGCTAGGAAAATAATGTTGATTTGTGAGCAAATGGTGTAAAAACTAGGCCAAAAGGCATTGGTTTAAAGAGGTTAATAGATTCAAAAAGTTACAAAATAGACACCCAACGTTAGGGCTAAGTGTAAATATCACCAATTCTAGGCTAAGTGTCTAGATACTCCTTTCTTATAAAACCCAAGTGCTTTATCCAGCTACTAGCATTGCACTATTTCTTTAGTATTCTTCCAACAAAAAAAAGCTTTGTAACTTCTAAAGTGACACCACAATATAAGATAGTAAAACCAAATCCCAATCCTATTGATGCCATTCCTTCTCAAAGAGTGAGTGTACAATGAATTTGCACACAATTTGAGGTTGAAATGAGGATACCCTGCAAGAGTCTAGTTTCTAAGAGCATTGGGAAAACTGTGTCATATATCGTGGGACACCAATAAGGCCTCCAAGGAGTGTTCCTGTATCACTTTATTTTGTAAATAAAGGGATACATGTTGTATTGTATTTAATGAAATTGCATCATTTGAATTGATAATCATCTTATGGTAGTATTCTTCTATAACAATAATTTGGAACGAATAAGTTTCTTGAACCATGAGATTTGAGTTGACTTTAGCTTGTTTGTAAAATTCTTGAGCTTGAGTCAACTTAATGATGCCATAAATAAATGATGATAAATATCTTAGTTGGACATCCCAACATAATGATTGTGGTTCCAACAAACATGATGAGGTAACAAAATTTGAATACATACAATTCACTTACCAAATCATGTTATTTCTGTTAAACTATGAAAAATGTATCATAAAATTTTTTGGATTGTCAATCTTATAAGATTTAATTCTAGTTTGAGTCTAAATACTACCCATCTCTCATGGAGGAACACAAAGTGTATCCTAGAGGTATCTCTACATGATAGAGCCTCCAAACTAATTTCCCACACATCTTTACTCTGAAATTTGGATTAATCAAATTGATCTTGATTGTTGCATGCTTGTTTTTTGTATTTCTGATCTAGTTCTTCATTTAACTTCTAAATTTTAATTTTCATTGTTTATTCTTTTTCTCAACATTGCTTGGAAATTCATATGTCTGAAGTGGCTACTATGCAGCAATAACAAGAAACTTGATTCATCTTTATGAGTTTTGCCAGAAGAAACTTGATTCTCTACACAGTTACAACATAAATCCATCTTGTTGCAGAGGATTTGGGAACGTTTGAACAAGTCTGGCCGTGAAAACAACCTCAATATTCATTCACATGCATATTTTAGGGATAAATTATCTGCAAATAGTTCTAGTAATCACCCAAAGATGAATTCTTGGAAACACATAAAAGCTAAATAACAGTAAAATATTGCTTTTGGAAATAATTCCACCTAATAGCATCCACGAGGACTGTTCTAAGTGTCTCTCTAATGCAATTTGTGTGAAAAGGGACAGTTCTCGGTGCCTTAAACCCATGTTTCCTAGTTTTAAGTGAATATTTCTGTGATGCAATGGTAAAAGGCCTAGTTTCCTAGCACATTCGTTATCGCAACATGTTTAAAAGAGGGTTGATCCACTTCATAAGTACCTATTTTTTAGGAATTAGGGAATTTCATGGTAGAGACTGTCTCTTAATGAGTATAAATCCACACTCAAAGTGTAGAAATTTTTCTCTACTTGGAGAAATAAGAAACCAATTTATAATAGAAAACACAGAACACAAAGTAATGTAGAAGAATCCTTTACCTTTACCAAGTGTGGCAGAAAATATGATTTCATAGACTCATATCTAAAGCTATAAATTCTTGATATAGGTGCATATGGTGCAAGGTTGCTTCCTATACCTATGTACAATTATGCTATACCTAAAAGACAAGCAACCACATTTGAAAGTTAAAAAAAAAATCTCTAGACAACACATTAGTCTTGGTAATCAATCAATTGAAAAGCTTACAGGGAGAAGTTTTCAATTTAAATGAAGCATACCTCTCTCTAACATAATGGACCACAAATTATGAAAGAGAAACCTATGGCCAACAATACAGGATTGAATTATTTTATTCACATTATCTATTGGATGCAACCAAAGGATTATAAACACTCCATCCAATGCACCTACCAGGGCATTATTTCCCATTTTAGGAAATAGACTCATGGAGGTTTTTTATTTCAAAGAAGTGTATATTCTCAAAGAGTCCTCACTACCAAGAGGACCTGCTACTTGCTTGCTTTTCTATTGTAAATGAGTGTCTATTCTCAAAAACTCCTCGCTTCCAAGAGGACCTGCTACTTTCTTTATTGACCTATCATCAAATTTACAACTGCCAAGTACCCATTTTTTAAAAAGTGGTGTCCCCATCCCTGCCCCAATCCCTGTACCCAAGTTTCCTGGAAACATAGGTTTATAAGTTTATAACTTATCAAATTATCATGTATGGCACACATATGGCACGTAATTCTTACTTTTAAAAGAATCAATGTAGTTGAACAAACCAAGTTGTGGAGAACAAAGTTCAATATCATCTACCAATTTTTACACCATAAATAATATATCCATGATCTTAGATATTCTTGGTCTTCCATGCATGCACACAACTATCATCTTAAGATTGAATTCGTAAAATCAATGATAGCGTACGAAAAACTAATAGGGATGCCATCCATGCCATGTTGTTTAAGGTACATTGAGATCTTAAGAATCATACCAAGATAGGTTGGAAATGATGAAAATCAGACCTCAAATGGGAAAAAGAGAGATTTTGGTACACATCATGCCTTAGGCCTATACTTCCTAGAATTAGGAACACGAATTGGAAACAATATCCATGACAACAAAGCACATCTAACATCCATTTATACTTGTGTATTTTAGATCTACATATGGGTTGACCTAAGTGATATTGATCTCAGGTTGACCCCATCAAAATCTATATTTGTATACTTATGTTAGTTGCATTAAATTCTATTTTGAGTTTCCAAATCCCTCAACCAAACACCTAATTGAAAACCTAATGTCAAGAGCAATGAATTTTAATGAACTCTATACCTATATAATCTACTAGTATGGTTGAAGTTGCAGCTTGAGAAAATTGGAAGTTTTGATTCCAATGGTAGCCAAAGGTTAAGCAGTGAAGGAATTTACCAAAATTTTCCATGGAAAATCTAGGCTAATTTTGGGAAATCCCATCATGATTTCACCCAGAAGTATGAGGAAATGAATGACAATCATTATACAACTAAAAAATGTAACATAAATCCATGTTTATGACCTTCCAACAGGGGTAATAAACATAATTTCTAGATCTAAACAAACATGTACATGAAAGAGGAAATAAAATCACAACACTTCTAGGTATCGCTAAGTCTGAGCATAAAAAAATAGTTACGAAAAGGCATAATTTACAAGTCTGGAAGCATTCTGAGCATCATAGTTTCTTGTAGTAGTAAATTTAGGTGGATTTTGCATAGAAACAACAATAAGAAGCATTATTTCAAAATATCGACAATTTTGGGTAGCTTGTGTAGTGATGTCCTGAAATGGAATCCCTAAATCAAATTTTCTATATTAAAAAAGTGTCAAATGACTAATTTATACATCCTCTGTACCATATAAACAAGTAAACAACTGCAAGTAAATGCACCTAGAAGGCTAATAGATGATGCCCACTCTATTGCATGAAACTTCAATGCACAAATGTAGCATCTTTCAATATTAACTAGAAATAATTTATATGTATGTGTACATACTAAAACCTCATTTCCAAATTCCAAGAAATGTACAAAATACAGTACATTGAAAGAGGGAACTAGCTTGTTTATATGATGAATGCACACAATCCCTAAAGAAGGGCCAGGGTTTTCCACTAGATCCAAAGTGTTTCAGGAGAATGAAAGCGGTGTACTCATTATCTTAGGAACATGGTGGACCATTACACTTTGGACAGAGATAGGGAGCATCTTAAATACCTTGGGAGAATTCTCCCTAGGTACTATCGCTTAGAGTGTGGCTCTAGAGTTGGAGTGTGCTCCTAGCTTCACCGATTTGAAGCAATAGATGAAAGTGTTAAATTCAAAGATTGAAAATATTGTCGAGGGCCTGGAAAGAAACTAAGGAAATACTAGGGAAAATATCAACAAGCCCAAACTTGGACCTTAAAAACTTAGAAAATATATGAAAATTTGGAAACTTGGAAATATCAGAAAAAGACCAAAAAATTAGGAGAAACTGGAGAAATTTGCAACACTAGATTATGCAGAATGGAGGAATTCACACCCCTTGGCCATTGCATGAAGTTTGGGGAACATTTCATTATTATATGTGAACATGTGTTTTGGTATATCATTTATCTTCACATTGGAAAAGGTGATGGGTCCATTATCCCATGAGAGAATTGCATGCAACCCAAACTTAAAGATATTATGATCAATTATGTTGAAGGGATGATCAGTGAAATCAAGATTCGCTAGCCTTGGGGTTAAAGGAAGTGCATAATTTTGTCTTGAAAGCTTGTTGTGCCTCATTTCAGTAGTAAAATGCATCTCTCTTAGTAAGGTTGATCGATGGATGGGAGGTAGTAAATACGATAAAATAATTTGGATGTCAAACAAATGACCACAAAAGTAGGTCATTGTGACTAGAACAATATTTCACTGCAAGTAAAAATTGGGAGTATAAAAGAAACTCCTATACCCACACTAATATCAAAATAAAATAAATAGAGTTATCCAATTATGTAACTAAATAACCTCCTTAACCTAGGACATACATAAATTCTTAATGTCCTTAGACAATGGCCATTCTTGAATGGATTGAATCTTTCCAAGGTGAATATGAAAAACCTATACAAAGATAGTATGTTCAACCTATTCCTAGGAAGTATGGAGTAGTTTCTCACAAAATTCTTGTTGAAGTTTGTGTAACCCAGGAACCCACACAATTAAAGGCCTTAGATACTAACCATCATTGGATGGTTTGAATTTTTACAGGATTAATCTGAACACCCTATACAAAGATAATATTCCCAATGTATTCCAATGAAGCTTTGGTGAATCCACACTTAGAATTATTATGGGAAATTTTCTTACAAATAATTAGAATCTTGCCAAATCCATGAACTCATGCAACTTCTTAAGGTTCATAAGAATTGGCCATTATTGGATGCTTTGAATATTTTCAAACTTAGTATGACACCATCTACAAAGATAATATGGTCTGGGCATTCTAGGGAAGTCTTAGAAAATTCAAACTTAGATTCCTTGTTGTAGAGGTAGTACAGATGCTCCAAATGATCAGTGAGTGTGACTATTAATGATGATATTAACAAAAAATACCAACATAAACTTGCACATATCATTAAGTCTTGAGCTTTTGTCAGGGCACAGGCCAAATGACACTAGGTTTTGACAATTGTTTTAATGAGTATGAAATTGGTCTTATATACATCCTATTGTTGTATTCTAGAAAAATGAAAAGGACGTGTCTGAAAATTGTCACTTACATCATCCTTTTGAGATTTTCTAGGCCAATAGGTCAGATAATTCACATATAACTCTATAGGAGGTTGAGGAGATGGGATATGTAGGAAAGTGGTCTTATATCCATCCTATTGTTGTATTCTAGAAAACTAAAAAGGAATTGTCCAACAATTGTCACTTACATCATTCTTATGAGCTTTTCTAGGATAACAGGTCAGATAATTCACATAGAAATCTGAAGGAGTTCAACGAGATGGTATATGTATCAGCTATTTTTATTTGTATGATGGTTATAAACTGCTATTTTAGATCATGAAATCCTAAATAGGGGTTTGTTTTGGAGATGAAAAACAAAGGTTATGATTGTGATTCTTTTACATAATCTACATAATTTAGAGTTTCATTTAAAATTGGGAAAGAGAATATTCTTCTTCTATAGAGAATATGTTGACCAAAGACAATGTTTTGGATATTGTGGCATACAACTCAATCATCAACACCTTTTGCAAAGCATCTTAACTAAAAAGAGCCATCTAGAAATAAGTGTTTACTACAATGACACATTTTTCATGAAATTGATATTCACACACCTTTTACATAAGAGTTACATCACTGAGCTCTTTGGCGTAACGATTTTTTTTTCTCTTGGAATCTTCGACAAGCTTAAGCAAGAAGTTCACTACAAACTCACTAAGAGGCTAAAAAGAGGTAAAGTGGATCCTATATGGAATTCAAATCAAATTAACAGAAGCAAAATAGGTATGAGAATTAGGAATATGTTTCCAATACTTTAAATTCTTGGTACAACTTGCCTTTATTTGTGGAGCTTGACACTACCTAGTTTTTCTTTACCTTTCAAAACATATTTCAACATACAACACATATTTTCCTATTGCAATAATTTAATGTTAGGACCCATCAAATAAATATTTAGTTGTTTATGAAGATAACAAAATAACGCTAAAAAAAACATTTTGAATAAAAACAACATTAATAATGAACATTTTATGTTCGATGAACATTTTTAATTTAACAATGTAAATTACAATAATATTAAAGTAAAATAATTGGTAATAAGAGATCACCTGAGGAAACATGGATAACCACAAAAAAAGTATACAAGGCCATTGATCACATCAAAACACCAATTTTTCTTCTGAAATATCAAAATGTTTTCCAAGGATATATGAACAAGTTCCAATGGATGAGTGAAATATCAATAAATTTAAACACTGCAATTATAGAAACAACTGTGGGAAATGTATAATTCCTTGCCATTCATTGAGATTCTCTTTGTTTCAAGAATAATTTAATATTCTTTACTGAAAAGGTGCAACCATGTGAAGGTGGAAGCTCTTATGGCTGCTTCCCCCCTCACATCACTCTCAATTCCCCAAACCTAATGCATCTACTTGCAAAAAAAAATTAGTGAAAATTCATTCATTCAATAGCAATAAAAACCATTCATTAAACTAGTCATTAAATCATTCATTAAACCATTCATTCATTCAATAGACAAAAAAACATCCATTAAAGCATTCATTCAATATCCAAAAAAACATGCACGGAATTGTATTATAAAAAATAATTACTCAAAATTTTTTTAGTCACTTCTTTTTTAGTTTTCTTCCCTTTACAAAATGAACAAGAAGTGCATCTTCTGCAATTTTTCATTCAGTTCTTAGTGCTTAATCAAATTGTTTCGATGTATCCCTAGTATGCTACTCGCCACGTGGATCTTGCAGCAAGGGGTTCAGAATTGCTGCAATAATGTGAAAATGTTGCATTAGTTTATTTTTGTTTTTATAATTACAACTATTTCATTTAAAAAAACATTACAAAGGTGTGGCCACATCATGTTTTTCATTTTCCTATCCAAGCTCAACCTATACAATGTGACCATCTACATGCTCTGCAGTATGGAGAAGTACACTTCATGTTCACCATCTGCAATTATCTATATAAACCTATAGCATATGAGTAAATTCATTACCAGGAATCGAAGCATGATCTTCGACTGGTTGTTGTCCATCATTGACATTAAGGGGACCATTTCTTTCCTGCTCAAAACAAAATATTTTATGTTAATTGTTTATAGCAAATAGATTGCATGATGGTTGATAAATTTTCATTAAACTATTATATTTTATATACCTGTGCACCAGATGGATCACCCAAAGATCATATTTTTATAGACAAACGTTTTCGGCGTTCAACAACAACTTCAAAGCCGTGTTGGTATCCAAGCTTCAAGTCTTCCGGAGTGGGCACTTCTTTGAATCGGTCGACCTACATATTTGCATAACATCATTAATTTTACATTTTGCGCCGCATTAAAACAAAAATAATTTCAATTTATTATTTGGATGCATTATCGGGTTTTCAATACTTACAATTCGTGCCACCAAATTTGAATAACCACCAAGACCAAGCTTGTGCTGACCATTTTTTTCCAGTATTTCCTTTGTGGATTTTGATGTGTCTAACAACCTAAGCAAGTGTTGAATTATGTTATATGTTCTAAATTTGATATAAAAAATAATAATAAGGGTTAGCATTATATTGTGGAAAGTATTGCATACCTCCTTGTGCCTGGTGGTATCTTTCCTGCTTTCCTTAGAGCCCTCTATTTTCCATATTCCACTAGGGCTTTCCACTCCCTTGATGCAATCATCAGAGGGGGCTGAACCTAGGGTTCCTTTCTAGGTGAACCCCAGGGATGATTTTAAGGAACCATACTTATTTAAAAATGTATAAATGTTGGCAAATCTTACCAATTCTTAAAAGGCCAGCTATAAAATGTTTGGCGATATTTTTCAAAAAATATTTTAATTTCCAAGGATTTTATATCATTTATATAATAATTTTGCAATTTTTAGGGTGAAAAAAGTTTACCCCATCAAAATTGGGTGAAACAGGGCTTCTAAAAATGCAAAATGGAGAATCTTTTTTTTGGGGAAAACCCCCAAAAAATAGCCCATGGGCTAAATTTCGCCTCTAAAATTATCCCTAGTGAACCCTATATTGATCTCGGACAGTCTTCATATGTTGTCCAGCCTTCTTTAGGAAATTTTTTGTATCGAAGGTATCGTTTCCAAACAGGGCAACCAACCGATTAGTTAGCTCATACTTTAAATTTTTCGTTTGCCGGTCCCACCCTGTGTGGATGGTGGGCCCAAAGATATATAAGGTCAAATCATTTAGATTTTTATAAAAAAACATCATTTATTGCAAAACAATCATGCTATCATTAGTTTAAAAGAAGTTTTATCGGTATATTACAATCAAATTATAAAAACTAAATTGAACATTGTATAATTACCTGTGGTCTTCTCTATCTTTATTGGAACGATTTCCTCGTTGACCAAAAATGTTGTCTCTATTGAACCCATGCTAGTGACACGGGAATATCCAGGAAATATTGCTTCATCATCGCCATTACTAGCAGTCTATGCATCCACCCCTTCATCTGCATGATCTGGTGTGCGTCAGTCAGGAGCAACTGCACTCTCTGCTGGCCTCGAGGTTGTCGCAGAACAGGTTTTCGACTGTTCAGTCGACAACAATGGTGCAATACGTGGTGTACATGGAGTCATTTACTCACTGGTCCCAACACGAAGGAAAATTTGAGGGGAAAAATTTATCCCAAGGGCTATTTTTCCATGCTTTTTAAAAAACAATATTCGCCAATTTTCATTTTTTGAAGCCCTGTTTCACCCAATTTTGATGGGGTAATTTTTTCCACTCTAAAAATTGCCATATTATTATATAAACTATATAAAATCCTTAGAAATTGAAATATTTTTATAAATATATAGCCAAATATTTTATAGTTGACATTTTAAGAATTGGTAAGGTTCGCCAAGGTTTATAAACTTTTAAATAAGTATGAATCCTTAAAATTATCCATGCCCAACACCTCCTTCACCACTAGTGTGTGGTCGCAGAAAATATTGTAACTACAAACCATTCAATTATAAGTTCATTATCATATAAAAGTAAAAATTATAAAGTTCTAAATGAATTGATTTTATGATTCAAGATTCCGCAACTTACTTTCAAGGCTTGAGATATCTTTACCAACACTTCAACCCTGGCTTTAATTCCGTCTTTCTATGGAATAATGAATAGAATACGAAGGATATCCACATTAATTATTTTAAAGGTATTCTCTATCACCTTAACCGGGTCTATATAAGAACCAATGTCAGCATCATTCAACAACTCATCCACATCAAAATCTATGGATTGTTGTGATGTTGTTTCATAAACAAAATCATTACTTATGTGTTAAAGCATTAGTCTGAGGAAAAATATATATTTAAAAAACATATCTATCATGATAGATTCCTAAAATTACATCTAGTTTTACCTGATTCTTGGATGATGGTGTGGTCTGATCCACAGCTGGGGACTTTCCTGGATCATCCACTTGCAAAAAATGAAGTAGACAACATTATCATAATGAAAGCAAATATACAAACGAAAAAATAGATAACAAAAAAACATTATGCTATATTTTATATATGTGTACAATTTTCAAGTATTTAAATTGTAGAATTACATTTAGGTTTACCTGTTGCCTCAAGGATTCTATTGTCTGATCAACAGCCAGGTGGCTTCCCTGATCAATACTGTGCATCAAATATAGATAAGATTATATAAAGCAAATGAATATATTCTTGAAAAAACATAACAATATAATTGTTTGTACATATTAAATTTGTACAATGGCATCGATGTATACCTGCCTCTTCGAGGCAGGTTTGGTAACATCTATTGTGAGGGAGGTTCCCCTCACAGAACCTTGCATCAAAAACATAGAAAAAATTACCTAACGGAACCAAAATACTCACTAAAACAATATAATAACATAAAATTTTGACGTACTTAAATTGTACAGTTACAATCATGTTTACCTCTTTCCTCGAGGTTGTTTCTGTGTGACCAGTTGCTGGGGGGATGCCCTAATCACTACCATGCAAAGTAAATCTAGATAACATTTTATAAACCATACAAATATATTCACGAAAAAACACTAAAATAAACTCATTTTTTCAAATTATACGTGTATTATTACAAATATGTATACCTGTTTCCTCGAGGATTGTGTACTCCTCTAACCAGTTTCTAGGGTGATGCACCCTTGATCACCTCCATGTGAAGTAAACATAGAAAATTTAGTTAAAATTATAACAATCAACTAACGAAAAATCCAAAAGATGTTAAAATAATTAATAAAAGGTTGGCTAAATTGTTGGATGTACCACATCTATAGTAACCATGTTTGTATCTAATCGATTCAAATTGTAATTAATAAGCAGCTCTTCCCCTACATCTATTGATTTAATGGCACATACAAATACATGATTTCCTTCATTCTCCTCAAATATGCAGTTGATTTGCTAAAGTGTAGACCCTGGTTGTGTACTTTTTATAAATCACAAAATATTCCCAGTTGTGTTTAGCCTTCCGTTAATGTAATGTTTCTCCTCTATTTTGATCTTTGTCTTTCATTCGTAAATAATTTGCTGAAAACCCACATATACGCAAACTTCATGTATATTGGACTAGGCACATCCAATCTTTGTAGTTGTAAGAGGGTCCAACATACTCCATAAATTTTGTACATTTTTCATAACTGACATTTATGCCATCCATGCAAAACAACCCCAATCCATGTAATGACGATGGTGTAATTCTATATATACTCTCATTCACAAAAAAATATTTGTTGAGTTGAAAAAGATCCCTAGGTACCCATTGTTTCACTAGATGTTTGTACCTTAAGGGAACCTTGATGCCTCTTATTGTCTTATCATCATAGGAACATGACCCCCCTCCTGCGAGAAAAAATTCCATGTGTTTATTGAATTTAATTATGATCTTCTGACATCTAGTTGATCTAGCCCTTGTAGACCTACTGGATGTCGCACTTTCCTCTAGCCTTCCTAAACTCCCCTCGCTCAAGGAAGACAGGTCAGAAAAATACCTATTTGGTTGTACCTGCACCATGGCCAGGAAAAAAAACTTAGCAAATAAGAGAAAAATACCATCATGTTAAAAAAACTCCAACCAACACCAAATTTAAGCTAGAAAAGGACGCACAAGCCAAAATGGATAAATAAACAATATATTTAGTAAAAAAAGACCATCAACAAGCCCCATCATCCAAATCCTCACCAGAAACATGTAATAGTTTGCAATCCATCATTCAACAAAAAAAAAACATTGCCAAAATAGAAAAGTTACCAAGGATTGTTACGTCGACAACCACAACAATTCCTATAGACACTATAACAAACCAACATCCTTTTGACATTGTGTGCTCAAACTGCCCACACAAAATTACAAAAAAATTATACATTAACTAGATCCGTATTGAGCATACAACACTTTTGGATGATGAAACTATCACCTATAATGGCATACCCATCACCTAGATAAATTTCCTACCTTCTTAACTCCATCAACCTCAAATGTTAATTTTAGTGACATACAAGAGTATGCCACATAAATAAAAAAGAGTATGCAAGAGAAAAAAAAGAGAATGCTGCATAAAGCAAAAATATCTTAAAAGAGTTGTATCATGCCTTCCTCAATGATTTCTCGTTCTAAAAGTTCTGAGAAGCAGAGGAGGCCAGCCTTCGTATTCAATGTTTCCTTGGATAAAAGGTCTGCACTCATATTGTGCTCCCTCTAGACATGCCTAAAATCATATAACCCACCAATTGAAGTCGTCAGTAGTGTAGCATAAATGTCATATTTAATGGATATTCAACGACAAATTTCACTACATAGATGTCGGAAATCCGATGAAGTCTCCTTCATAGAGTTCGAATAACCCACAAATTGATATCATTATCTTGAGGACTTATAAGAATGGCATCTTAGTGACATCAATCTGTTGAGAAACATATTTGATAGACTTATAAGCATGGCATCAGAGTGATATCATTATCTTGAATAATATCAATAATTCTCTAGTATGCCAGTACATCACATCATCTTGTAACATGAGATAGATATCAAGCGGTTCCCTAGAAAATGCTTCAGCCAATTTATCTCAAAATACAAACTACATTTTTTGACAAAATTTGTAAGTGTATCTTTTTTAATTTATTTTTTTTGCTCACCAAAAATTTTAAAGACCTAGTTTACAGATCTCAAGATATATAATAAAATCATTTGCTAAGTTTTTACAACTTTTTTTCAAAATAAAAAATGTTGTTCCTTGATATTCAATAGTGAACCAAAGGTAACTTGTACATAGTCTTGACAATAAGTCATTCCAAATGCGATTGGAGATAAGTATCAAAAAAATTTCCAAGGGAAGGGACAAAACCCACAATTCCAAGATGATTGAAGTAGAAATACCACAGGGAGAACATAAGGAGACAAAACAAATTATCCAAGGAGGCATCGAGGGTGGAAAAAACACACCCTTGGGGGATCAAAACAAAATCTATATCCCCAGCTAAAAAAAGAAATATGCTAATGTATCCCATGCTCAAAAGAACCAAAAAATCATATGCCACATAAATAAAAAATGTCTTAAAAGAGTTGCATCATGCCTACCTCAATGATTTCTCCTTATAAAGGTTCTGAGAAGGACAAGAGGCCATCCTTCATATTCAATGTGTCCTTAAATAAACGGTCTGCACTCATATTGTTCTCCCTATAGACATGGATAAAGTCATATAACCCATGAATTGAAGTCATCAGTAATGTAGCATAGATGTAGAATTTAATGGATATTCGACGACAAATTTCACTACATAGGTGTCGGAAATCCGACAAAGTCTCCTTCACAAAGGTCGCATAACCCACGAATTGATATCGTTATCTTGAGGACTTATAAGCATGGAATATTAGTGATATCAATCTATTGAGAAAAAAAATTGATATACTTATAAGAATGGCATCATAGTGATATCATTATCTTGAAGAATATCAATAATTTCCTAGTATAACTCTACATCACATAGTCTTGTAACACGAGATAGATATCAAGTGGTTCCATAGAAAATGCTTTAGCCAATTTATCTCAAAATGAAAACTACATTTTTGACAAATTTTGTAGGTGTATATTTTTTAATTCATTTTGTTTCCTCACAAAAAATATTAGAGACCCAGTTTACAGACATCGAGATATATAATAAAATCATTTGCTAATATTTTGTAAAAAAAATTCAGAATAAAAATAGTTGTTCCTTGATATTCAATAGTGAATCAAAGGTAACTTGTACATAGTCCGGACAATAAGTCATTCCAAATGCGAGTGGAGATAAGTATCAAAAACTTTCCCAATGGGAGGGACAGAACCCACAAACCCAAGATGATTGAAGTATAAATACCACAGGGAGAACATAAGGATCCAAACAACTTATTGAAGGAGGCGTCGAGGCTGGAGAAAACACACCCCTAGGGGATCAAAACAAAATATATATCCCCAACTAAAACAAGAAATATGTTAATGTATCCCATACTTGAAAGAACCAAAAGAGACTATTCCCCATAAATCAAAAAGCTCTTAAAAGAGTTGTATCATGCCTTCCTCAATGATTTCTCCTTCCAAAAATTCTAAGAAGGAGAGCAGGTCGGCCTTCATATTCAGTGCTTCATTGGATAAACGGTTTGCACTCATATTGTGCTCGATGTAGATATGCCTAAAGTTATATAACTCACGAATTGAAGTCATCGGTAGTGTAGCATAGATGTCATATTTACTGGATATACAATGACAAATTTCACTACATAGATGTCAGAAATCCGACGAAGTCTCCTTCATAGAGGTCGGATAACCCATGAATTGATATCATTATCTTAAGGACTTATAAGAATGGATTAACATTGACACTACTTCATACTATCTGCTGACTTGGTACACTCAACTAATACATCAGCTTGGTGTAGTTATAGTAATACTAAGCATCTGAAAGTGTAGTTATAGTATTGTTGGGTGTTAGTGCCAAGGTACTAGACTTTAGGTAGAGGTTGGTTTTGTCCTTAGTAATATTCTATTCATATGCTTCAAAGTTCTGACATAAAACCATATCTCCCTTGGTAAATTTTTAATCCAAGACCTTTTTATTACAAACCCTAACTACGTAACTATGGTACTACTACATGTGTTCCAATGCTTGATATTCTTTTCATATAGGATCTCTAACTCTACTATACATGTGGTGACAAGATCCTCATCAGATATAGGATCATGTAGTGCAATGCTAACTGACGAGACCAAGACCTCTTAGGGAAACATAACTTTAGCTCTATATACCAATGAGTAGGTCATCATGTAGATATGTAATCTCCATTGTGTGGTACCTTTTAAATTATATTTAAAGTTTTGTAATCCCATAGTGTAGGATATAGCTTGGTGTGCCAATGGTCACCTGAAGCATTAATAGTATGTTTAATGATGGATACTAATGTAATATTTATGGCTTCAACCTACCCATTCTCTATATATAGTAGGGTGTGGAAAAATTACGTTTGATGTTATACTTAGCTAGGAGTCTCTTTATTTATGTAGATATGAGCTAGCTTCCATTGTCAGCTACTAAGGTATAATGGACTATCAATTGATATATAATTTGCTTTCTAATGAATTTCACAATAACATGTCCTATGAAACAACTAAGGGGCATGCCATTTACCCATTTAGTTCAATAGTTAATTATGATGATGATGACCTTGGGGCCATTATAAAGGTTGCATTATTAATTTGTCACAGTGATCTAAGAACTGAAAACACAGTCTCACAAAGAATTCAGACAAATATGCATAAAATTGGCAAAATGGTGCTGCAATGGAAGTAGCAGCTCTATATAATCAAAAGAATAATGAATAATAAAATACAATGATCATGCTAGATGCATGAATGCCAATACAATTCAAATTCCCAAGGAGGTCATTCGAATTGAATGAGTGAGTCTAGCTTAACTGAATGTAAGCCACAGTGAACACTCAAGTTAACCACTAATCAAAACCCTAATTGACTCAACTGAGCCCTAACTGAAGTCGGAGTGCAATAAATGACTGAGCCTAACTGAAAGTAGCTCAGACACATGTCACTGCAAGCCAACCAACAAGTGGTAGCGCATCAATGACTCCAATGAACCCCGATGAGGTTAACTGAAGTGTAACCGACCATCAAAAGTGGTTGGAGGCGCCCCTGTTGACTCTAGTTCATTAAATAATCATTAAATAATCAATTTAATGAAGAGAGGCACCTTCACTACTCTATTTAACTGATTGTAACCATCAGTTAGCAATAAAGTGCATTTATGACACTTAGATCACCCCCGGAGTGCTCCAGTTAGCCTCCCCGAATGTAGGAGAAGGCTAAGTTAGCCTCCTTGACTGAAGGTAGGTGTGGGTGTGCTCATGATGATGTCATACAGTGCTCCTCTAATGTCAATTAAGTCAATAAAACTTAGGATAGTGGTTTAACTAGGCCAAATTGACCAAAATGAGTGTGTATGGTGGTAAATGTCTCCAACACCCCCCCTTAAGCTATACTCAGGAGGAGTAGAAAACATAAAGTGCATAAGAATTCTAGTGCCCCGGTAACAAATGCCATAGGTCACTCTGTACAATACTAAAACTCAAACAATGCTCAAAAACAAACTAGGTGAGGAAAAGAGGGAAAACCCAGTGGGAAAAACCCCCCCTCAAGCTGAACACTGAAAGTAGTGGATCGCCCTGATGAACTCACCCCCAATAGTGAACGGAGGTAAGTGAACTTATTTTCTGAAAATCTCTTGGTGAAGATGTCTACAATATGCTCATCAGTCAGGCAGTATTGCAGAATGATGGTCCTGTCATGCACTAGCTCCCTGATATAGTGCATGTGAATCTCTACATGCTTGGTCCTCTTCCTGGTAACTGGATCTGTGGATATATTAATAGCACTTTGATTGTCACAAAAGAGGACAGTGGACAAAGTACTACCAAGATCAAACTTTGAAATAATGCCTTGCAACCAAACAGCTTGGATGCAAGCATTCACCGCTCCTCGATACTCAGCCTCTACTGAAGACAATGCTATGGCAGCCTGCTTTTTTCTATACCAGCAAATGGGGCCACCACCAAATGTGAAGACATATCCAAAATTTGACTTCTGATCAATAGAATCACCTGCCCATTCGAAATCTGTGTATCCAACCAGCTCTAGCTCGGAGTCTGCAGCATAGTGATTGTTGTGGGTCTTGGTTCCCTGAATGTCCTAGAGGATCCTCTTGGCTGCCTTCTAATGAAGATCATGGGGCTGCTACATGTATCTTGATACATCATTCATGGCATAAAGATATCAGGCCAAGAATGAGTCAAGTACAACAAGCTACCAATAAGCTATCAATAAATAGTGCAGTCCACAGGAGGTGTGCTTTTTCCTTCTTCAAGGCTGATCCCTGAAAGGAAAGGGAATGGTGCAAGCCTACATTCAGCCATGTTAAAATTTACTAACAAGTATGATATGTATTTGGACTGAGTGACCATTATCCCATCAAAATTTTGTTCAATTTTGAGCCCCAAAAGTTGTTTTAAGAGCCCCAAATCGCTCATTTCAAATGCATTGTGGAGAGCAGTTTTGATGACTAAAATAGAAGCAACTATGCTACCTGAGATCAGTAAGTCATCAACATATAAAACAATAATAATCAAATTACCATCATACTTCTGTATATACACATTTGGATCTGATCTACACCTTTGGAAGTTTTTCCACTTGGAATACCACTGTCTTGGGGCATGTTTTAACCCTTATAGTGACTTCTTTAGCTTGCAAACAAAATATGGATCAGAGATGTAGCCCTCAGGATACTTCATGTATATATCCTCATGAATATCTCCATACAGAAATTCTGACTTAACATCCATATGATACACTTCCCAGTGCTTAGATGCTGAAATTTCCAAAACTAGGCGGATGGAGTCCATTTTTGCAACCGGTGCAAAAGTCTCATGGTAGTCCACACCTTGGACCTGGGAGAAACCTTTTTCCACCAGCCTTGCCTTATATTTGTAGGTTCTTCCATCTGCAGCAACCTTATTCTGAAACACCCACTTGCATTGAACCAATTTCCTTCCCGAAGGAAGAGAAACTAGCTCCCAAGTAGTGTTTTTCTGAAGAGAATTCATCTCTTCATCCATGGCAACTTGCCATCTCGGATCCTTCCGAGCATGGTAGTACGAATTTGGGTCTGAACTTATCATCAAATAACAAGATTAAAATAGCAAATAATCAGGACAAGAGAGCGCAATACCTTCTCTTTGGAAATTAGACCGGGTTCTCCTTAGAACATCCAGATTTCCAATGTTATCTCCTGCGGAGGAGAGTGTCTGTCGGGCCCATGTTGGGAGATGATTTTGTAGTTCAGGTTCCGATTCAGCATCTAATGTTTGCTGTACACTGATATCAGAAATCATAGGATCCAAATCAGGGTCATTACCCCCAATTTCATCATCCAAATATTCAGTAGAATAGGAAGGAAAGTCAGTAGTTTTCTCCTTCACTAGTTCCACCTCCTGAAGAGGCTCGTCGAACTTGACACTCCTTTCGATGATGATCTGTTTTGTTTTGATATGTAGCAGCTTGAAAAATTTTGATTCATCAGGATACCCAATAAATAGACATTCTATGCTTTGCGGTTGCAAATCCCACCTTTTATCAAGTGGAATTTGGGCCCTTGCAGTGGACCCAAACACCCGCAGATTCGACACATCCGGCTTATGTCCGAAGTATGCTTTGAAAAGGGGTATTCCCTTTCATGGATGACTGTGGAACTCTATTCTAAATTTATGCTACAGCATGCATGGATTCATCCCACAAATTTGCATCCAACTTCTTTGATTCCAACATACAGGTGGTCATCTCCTTGAGAGACCGATTCTTCCTTTCCGCTACACCGTTCTGCTAGGGTGTGTAGGGAATTTAATGATGGACCTGAATACCACTTTGGGAGCATATATGAACCAACTCATCACTGACATACTCCCTGCAATTATCAGATCTAAATATCTTGATCTTTTGGCTAGATGCATTCTCGATCAAGGCCTTCAGTTCAGTGAATTTTTCATAGACTTCAGACTTCCTTTTGATAAAGAAGACCCATGGTACCTGGAAAAATAATCAATAAAAGTCAGAAGATACCTTGATCCATTCATGGATGTGATAGGCATGGGACCACTGATATCAGAATGTATCAATCTGAAGATGCATGTAGCTCGGCTTGCCTTCCCCCAATCGAACTTGTGCTCAGGGTGCTTTCCAACAACACATCCCTTGCAAATTCCAGTGGTTGCCTTGATGACCGGGAGGTCTTAAACCATGGAATTTTTATGTAATTGCTGCAACTATTTGAAGTTGATATGGCCGAACCTCTCATGACATAGTCTACTAACTTCATTTCCATGATTCAGCAGTGCGGTGGGCTTTGCATCTGCCACAAAATGGGAAAACTCATAGGCTTTTGCATGATGGTTTGCAAGGCCTTTTGCAACAAGTTTCCCGGATGCAAGTTACATGATCTCTACATCATTCGGGCTGAAGGATACTCTCTTGGGCACTCCCATATGTATCATTTGATAAACACTCAGGAGGTTTGATGCCAGAGATGGTACATACAAAACATTTGAAAAATAGCCATTCTCAAGATCAACAGTACCTTGTCCTTCTGAAATGATGGTGGAGTCATCTCCCATGTGGATGGGAATTGATTTTCTAGTCTCCAAAGATGAGAAGGGGTCTCTTTCAGCCATCATGTGGTTCAAAGCTCCAGAATATATCAAGAGTGCTTTGAAATTCGAAGTGCTTGCCATGAGGGCATGACCTCTTTCATGTTGTGGTTCTCGATCTTGCTGATCTCTCCTCCAAAATATTTCCAGAAGATTGATGTGATTTCTCTCAAGGAGAGAGGTAGCTTCATCAAGTTTCTTCTTGATGCGGGCATGTTCAGGGTGGAAGCCCTTCCCACGGTATGAGCACTTGACTTTTTCCTTTCCATGATGCCCTTTTCCTTTGTTCTTCTTTGAGCCGGAAGACTCATCATGCTGCTAGTTTTCAACTTTAGGCTTAGGAGCTTCGAATTTAGTTTTTGGGTTCTTCTGCTGCTTCCCTTTACCCTTCAGATCTTTGGGACCCGAGACATGGAGGGCTTGATCACAGGAGGATATGATGATCCCCATCTGGACAAGATTATCATGTTCACTTGTTAGGGACTCAATGAAGGCATTGAGTGAAGGCATCTTCCATCCATGGGTTGTGAGCTTCCCCGCACATAATTTAGAGACAAAAACCGAATAATCAGCTCCAAGTTTGGAGAGTATGGCAAGGATGAGCCGACCATCCTCCTTCTCCACTTTACATTGCTTCAACAGTAAGACAATGTGCTTGAACTTTGTGAAAAATTCATTCAATGTCTCGAAATTGGAAGTCTGGAGAGACATCAACTCATTCTAAAGCTGGTATACTCTCAAATCATCCTACTTTCCATATAGTATTTCCAATTTGTCCCAGATTTCCTTTCGAGTCTTCAATCCCGAAAGATGGAAAAGAAGATCCTGGGAAACAGAGAACCACAAGAATCTGAATGCTTCATCTTTCTTGTTCAAGAATCTATCTTTGTTTGTCACAGAAGCAGGCTCTTCTTCAGTGTCCATAGTGACCCTATAGAGTCCTCTGGCACGTAGTTGGATCTACATGTCTCCTTTCCATGAGTGGAAATTGAATGGAGTCAAGAGTTCTACAAAAGAGGCCATCTAAAACTGCTGGAGCGAATGCTTTCACCTGTTAAAAACTTGAAAATAAACAAAAGGGGCACCGTAAGGTCAGATAGCCTACACATTTTAGGCTTTCATCACACCCAGCATAGTTAATCAAGCAAGCTTGATCAACAATTTCCTTACTTGGGGTATTAAGTGGTAAGCCTTGGCTTCTAGTGCAGTACTGGAATTTTTGAGCTTTTCTCAATTTTTCATGCAAGATCTGTCAAAAACCTTGTTTTTGAGAGATCTGAGCTTCGTCTCTCCGTGTGCTCTGATACCATATTAATTTTTCATAGTGGTCTAAGAACTGAAAACACAGTCTCACAAAGAATTCAGACAAATATGCATAAAATTCGCAAAATGGTGCTGCAATGGAAGTAGCAGCTCTATATAATCAAAATAATAATGAATAATACAATACAATGATCATGCCAGATGCATGAATGCCAAGAGAATTTGAATTCCTAAGAAGATCATTCGAATTGAATGAGTGAGTCTAGCTTAAGTGAATGTAAGACACAGTGAACACTCAAGTTAACCACTAATAAAAACCCTAATTGACTCAACTAAGCCCTAACTAAAGTCGAAGTGCAATAAATGATTGAGTCTAACTGAAAGTAGCTCAGACACATGTCACTGCAAGCCAACCAACAAGTGGTAGAGCATCACTGACTCCAATGAACCCCGATGAGGTTAACTGAAGTGTGACTGACAATCAGAAGTGGTTGGAGGTGCCCTTGTTGACTCCAGTTTTATTAAATAATCATTAAATAATCAATTTAATGAAGAGAGGTTCCTCCACTGCTCTATTTAACTGATTGTAACCATCAGTTAGCAATAAAGTGCATTTATGACACTCATATCACCCCCGGAGTGCTCCAGTTAGCCTCCCCGAATGTAGGAGAAGGCTAAGTTAGCCTCCTTGACTAAAGGTATACGTGGGCGTGCTCATGCTGATGTCATACAATGCTCCTCTGATGTCAATTAAGTCAATAAAACTTAGGATAGTGGTTTAACTAGGACAAATTGACCAAAATGAGTGTGTATGGTGGTAAATGTCTCCAACATGCATGTATAGATCTGATGAGGCCTAAACCCCATAATAAGAATGGTCAGGGGGATTTGATTGAGATTAAGTTATAAGATGATATATGGTACAAATTCATATAATTATAGTATACTTTGCATTTGTTAACATATGTGTTTACATTTTTTTTAATAGTGGCTAGTAGTAGCCCATGTACAAGATCTTAGTTAAGGTGGCATGTGAACCAAAGTGGCCCCCATAATGTCCACCATGTGCTTCTTGCAAGATAGAGTAAACCTTTGGATAGTTTAGGTTGCAAAAGAGAAACCATTCAAGATTTTATTTTTATTAAAAAATTCTATCTAGAAAATAGATTAGCTACATTGTTATGATCTCAAACCCCACAAGATGAGGACGGGAGCTAATCTCCAACAAGAGCATTTGCAATGTAATGATACCAATAAAGAGGCAGTTTTTGTCTCTTAGTATGAAGAAGATGTAGGTGAATAAGATATGACTTGGACCTCTAGAGACTTATAGGAAATCAAATGCATGTTGAAATCCTAAAATAAGAGAATCCACTTTGTAAAATGACCATAAAAAGCAGGATTGGAAGTAAAGTATTATAAGGGGTATAATATTATGGGTTTATTATCTCAACAGATAGTTTAAGCGTATGTGTGTGGAAAACATAATATTAAGGCATAGATTTTCTATGTGTATATAACATGTCTTTTAATTAGTCGGGGTCATACTGATGTGTAGAAATAATAGATCAATGATATGAGAAATTATTCTAAGAATAAGCACAGGAAATAGATCTTGCTACTAAGAATTCTAACAAGCATACACAGGAAAAATAGAGAGAAGAAAAGAGACTTAATCACATGAATGAAGAGATGAATATTGGTGTGTATCCTTCCATTTAATAATGATGAATAATAGTGTACATAAATAGTACATCCCTCATAGGAAAATTGATTGTATGCAGACAACTCATAAAGCTCAAAAAGGATGACTCACCAAAATATAACAAACCCCCATAGGTGGCTAAAGAACTTCCCAAATATATCAAGGACCTCACAAATTGGAAAAATCATGAGTGAGTTGTCAAGGAGATGGAAAAAAAATGCTAATCCTAGAAAATGGAGGAAAATTCATGAAGGATGGGTTGGCAACAAAAGCACCCAGTTTCCTAGTTTGACTAGCTTTACCTTATCCACAGAAAAGTAGAAAAAGAAGAATAAAGAAGAATCTGTTGTAAAGTGTTGTATACTAATTCTAGATGATAAAAGGTGGAAAAGATCAACCCAGAATTAGAAATAAATCATTCCTATGATATAGATGGAATGTATTGACTTTAAGGTGCAAGTGGATTCCAACTAATTAAGCTAGTGGGTGAATAATTAATCAAATAATGATTAATTATTTTATCCTAAGTTATGAGTGGGTTGAATATATTCCAACACCCCCCTATAAGTATGGATTTATGATGGTATGACAAAAAATATAGATTCATATAGGGCCCATCAATAAGGATATGGTCAGCCTTTAACAATTATTATGTCCAGAAAAGTGAGGAAAGAGGCAAAACCACATGGGGAAAATCCTCCCTCAAGAAAGGACAAGGAACAAAATTTTGAAATAATATGTCTTCAACATATCCTTATATCCACTTGAATGAGATGAGTGAAATGATTCTAGATGAAATACTTGTTGAAGAAATCATGAACTCCATGATGATGCGCTGGAGTGTAGAACCTGCAAGAAGGAAGAGGAGAGACTCCTTGTATCTCATCATATGATGAAGTAGGAGCATTATATGAATGCTTCTTGATTCTGTAAAACTCTAATTTGAAAACATAATATGAAATGGAAAAGATATATGTGCATTATCCTTCCCAAAGAGTACAAAAAATAAGACAATTTATTTCATACCCAATTCCCTAAATAACTACAAAATTGTGATGTGAATCACATGTCAATATTCCAATCTGATGTAGCACCTATATAGATATGATATGAGGCTAATAAAACTATGATATACAAGAAATATTTGCATATGGAAAATAAAATACAAAGGCTTCAGTGGCTCCATGAGGATATAGGGCTAGACTAGGAAAATTATGAGCAATTGATAGGTGTAAAAATCTGAATGATGGATGGGAATAAGATCTGAACCATGAGTGTTTAGAAAATATCCAAACATATTTAATATAATTCCAAATATTAATACGGACATAGATAACCATCCACTGAAATATAGGAAAGACTTCAAACCATGTAAGATAAATATCACTGCATAAGAGACCAATGAGGAATCAACTAGCGAACTTGAGATTTGTATATTCTTAGGATTATTCAGAGGTATGGTAGATGGTATGGATGGTGGTATGATATGTGTATCAACCTAAAAATATGCTTCTAAATCAGAATCCAAAGGAGCACATTTAATCATATCAGTAGACTCATGGTAATACACTAGTAATGAATCCTTTGTATGAAAGGAGGAAAGAATGAGATGTTCACAATCTTCAAGGAGGTTCTGAGTAATGATTCCAAGAACAAAGGAGGATATGCTGAAGAACATGATATCAAGTAAGGTAAGTGGTATGACACAAATTTTAGAAATAATAGATCAATGCTATGTGCAATGATGCTAAAAAGAAGCACAAGAAATAGATCTTGCTACTAAGAATTCTCACAAGCTCACACAGGAAAACTAGAGAGAAAAAAAGAGACTAAATCACATGAATGAAGAGATGAATATTAGTGTGTATCCTTCCATTGAATAATTATGAATAATAGTGTACATAAATAAATCTTCCCTCATAGGAAATTCGAATTGTACGGAAATAACTCATAAAGCTCAAAAAGGCTGACTTACCAAAATATAGCAAACCCCCGTAGGTGGATAAAGCACTTGCTAAATCTATCAAGGACCTCACGAGTTGGAAAAAGCATGAGTGAGTTGTCAAGGAGATGTAAATAACATGATAATCCTAGAAAATGGAGAAAAACTAATGGAGGATGGGTTGGAAACAAAAGCTCTCAGTTTCCTAGTTGAGTAGCTTTTATCTTATCCATAGAAAAGCAGGAAAAAGCAGAAAAAAGCAGAATCTGCTATAAGGTCCTGTATACTAATTCTAGATGAACCCAGAATCAGAAATAAATCATTCCTAGGATATGGATGGCATGCATTGACTTTAAGGTGCAAGTGGATGCCATCTAATTAAGCTAGTGGGTAAATAATTAATCAAATAATGATTAATTATTTTATCCTAAGTTGTGAGTGGGTTTAATATATTCCAACACCCCCCTATAAGTCTGACTTTATGATGGTATGACAAAAAATATGGATGCATATGGATGCATATAGGGCCCAGCAACAAGGCTATGGTCACCCTTTAACAATTATTATGTCCAGAAAAGTGAGGAAAGAGGCAAAACCACATGGGGAAAATCCTCCCTCAAGATAGGACAAGGCAAAAAATTTGAAATATATCTTCAAAATATCTTCATCTTCACTTTAATGAGCTGACTGAACTGCTTCTGGATGAAGAACTTGCTGAAGAAATCATGAACTCCATGATCATGCGCTAGAGTGTAGAACCTGCAAGAAGGAAGAGGAGAGACTCCTTGTATCTCATCAACTGATGAAGTAGGAGCATTATCTGGATGCTTCTTTCTACTGTCAAAATTTGATCTGCAAACATAATCTGAAATGGAAAAGAGATATGTGCATACTCCTTTCCAAAGAGTACAAAAAATAAGGCAATTTATTTCACACCCAATTCCCTGAATAGCTGCAAAATTGTGATGTGAATCACATGTCAATCTTCCAATCTGATGTAGCACCTGTATAGATCTGATATGAGGCTAATAAAACAATGATATATCAGAAACATTAGCATATGGAACAGCAAATACAAAGGCTTCACTGGCTCCATGAGGATATAGGGCTAGACTAGGAAAATTATGAACAACTAGGGAAAACTGATAGGTGTAAAAATCTGAATAATGGATGGGGAAAATGAGATGTTCACAATCTTCAAGAAGGCTCTAAATATTGATGCCAAGAACAAAGAAGGATATGCTGAAGCACATGAGATCAACTAAGGTAAGTGGTATGACACAAATAAGGCTTGATGTGGCAAAGCAAACATCCTGGAAATCACTGGGTTGCGCACCATCAATGAGAGAGGTAAGCAAGAGGTGTGAAGGATTTGGCACATAGATCTCAGAATCTAAGATAGGATATTGAGAGAACAATGAATGGGTTATAGGATCATAATCAATATCAGCACCATATC